>VWYH01011081.1:828334-1025589 GCA_013399365.1 Pampusana beccarii | reverse complement strand
ACTCTGAACAGTTAGAGGCAACACAAACTTCCAGGCAGGTGGAAACTAAGTATTCATATGTTTAACGAGAAAAATATTTTCACAAAAATGGTTCATTAGAACTCGCCAGAGTTACGATCACCTCTTAATTGAGGATCATTATCAGGGAGATTACGAAAGGTTCTAGAAATACATGAAATTATGATGTTGGATGCTGAAAAGAAATGCAGTCTCTTAATCATGTTATGAATCTGAACTCTGAGACCAGCTTCCACTACCGTCAGTAACCGAAGTGTTGTACAAAGACATTTACCACTGATATACACAGGTGTGAATATAACCATTTCATTTTATGACTTGAGCAACAAGATAACTGAAATCAGGCGAAAGAAAACAGCTACCTGAGAACTATGGTGAATCTGTGTGTTTTCCGTCTCATAAGAAACAGTGCCCTCAGTACTGGATTTCGCAGTGGATAGTTTCTCTTCTAGCAGATTAGTAGAAAAGGAGTTATTTGGAATGCAGCAACAATCTCTAATGGCACCACTTGAGTTATCCTTACTGTCCACATAACTAACCTACCCATAAAAAAAAAAAAAAAAAAAGAGAGAGAGAAGAAGGACCTATGTTCTTGTACAACAGTATGGCAAGTTAATATATCTGGCATTTGCTATAAATAGTGCATGTTTTCAAGCATCAGGGCTACACCACCACATTTTCTGGTTTTACATTATCAAATGTTAGGTAGCATTGCTGAAGAAGATCCTCCTGAGTACATGATGGTGTGAGCTACGAGTAAGACATTTTCAAAAGGTGAGATGGGACACATTACTCAGAGCTACTTAGTCAAGCAACTGTGTGGGCAGAACAGCTGCAGGAGAGGGATACTTGGCAAGTGGGTTTAAACAGCCTCATGGGAATTAAGGCAACACTGATTTTAGCGCCATGGGTGACACTAGTCAAAGCACTAGATGGTAAAGACAATTAGCTTCCAATGTCCATGTCATACCTACACATTTGCTTTGATTCTCCCTGCAGACCTCTCCAACATGGGCCAGAAACAGATGCAGCCTTGACTGGCTGTGTGGGTAGACACCACAGTAAAGACAACTCGAGGAGCATGTATAAGCTCCATATAAAGATATTTTTCTGGCCTGTCTGTGCTTAAACACCACCTTCTATTCCTGCTAAGTGTTACTGTGTTTTAATCTGCTCTTTCAGAAATATTTTAATTTCTATAGGAGAGGAAGGAATTACGGCATAATCACTGCAGACATAAATCAGAACTTGATTTCCATCAAAATTCAACCCCTTCTTCTTCCCTGATGCATGTATTTGAGTTTCAGTCCTTCAGACTGTAAGTTACTTCATACATACACATAGGCATGAACACAGAAGATATACACAAACACTTACATACATATTCAGACATTTTCACAAACATATACATGCTCACAGATGGAGGCATCTTAAAACATCTACTTAATGAAGAATTTCCATTTCTTTAATTTATTCAAGAGAAAATGTGTAAGATGATCTTGAGGGGCAAATAAGCCAGCCTGCTTTGTGTCTAACATTCCAAATTCCTTTAAGAAACTCTAGTTAGGCACATGCTTACCTATCACTGGAAGGATTTTTTTCAAAAAAAAATAAAACAAGGGTCCAGACAGAGAGTGAAAACTCAGAATAATAAGAAATGTGTCACAAAGATGAATATATACCAAACCACCTAGAAAAGATGTGTGATTCTGCAAATAAATAGCCTGGTAGATTATGTTGACTAAAAAGTGTCATGGCATAGAGATGCCTTATGTTCGTGACACTGAGGCTGCACTGCAGACAAACCCACTCTGTCCACCTGAGATCCTGTTTCAGAAAAGAACATCTGTGACAGACTCTCAAAAGACTGGAAAGCACAAGCTTCCAGGGAGGGGCCCCATCTGCATATGGCACATTACTGTACATAAAGGAGGAGAGAATTAATAGTTCACAATCTGCTGTAGATGATAGTGTCATCCTGACCTGACAGTTTTGGGTCAAGGACATAGAAATCAAAACGTGAATTAACACACAGTGAATGATAAGGGGAAAAAATGCTACACAGGAATTATTAGACAAAGAGAATATGACAAAGGAGTCAGATTCTATTAGAACACCCAGAGTATGGCCCTCAAAAGGTGCAACAAACTTTTTGTTAGGAAAAATACAGTGGTGAAGCTTAAGAGATTTCAGTACCACTATCTTCTCGTATTTCAGTCCACACATGTCACCTTTTCAGTTAGGTTCCACTGTGAGTTTTATGTGTAAGTAGACTCCCAGTATTAAAGCTGAAGACACAATCAAAACAGACAGCACTTTCATGAGTTTTATGTGCTTTCAACGACAAAGTTGTAATATTCATGTATTTCTTATGCCTACTAACGAAGTGGAATCCAACTTGTGCACATTTCCAGGATAAAAAAAATGAAAGGCTTAGTTTTGCCAAGTTTTACCTCACATATTACAACACACAACATTTTTTTCAGTGCTTTAGCAGCTGAAATCTATAGATTGCATTAGAAACATATTCCAATTAAAGAATAAAACACAACCACACATACACAATTTCTGGAGAGTAAATTGTGGAGAATATGCTTGGAAGATTATGCTGCCACCTCAAAGAAAAAAAATAAATAAATAAAAAATCAAGATGCAAATATTTTCCAGGGTCTTACTGGCAACTTTTTAATGTTTTCATCAATACTGATGATTATTTAGCAAAAAAATAATAATGAAATTAAGTAGCAGATACAACAGTAAAGTAACCATAATGGGATTATTTAGCTGTATTTAAAAACACAAAGGACCCAGAAAACTGGAGAGCATACTTTGTTGAATCAGGGTATAAAACCTTTTTATGTAGTTCAGACCATCCATAGTTGGTTATGACTTGGCAACTGAAATTTCTTTGAAATTTCACATTCAATCCTCCAATTCCATGCATCGTGGGCTACACAGATAACCAGATGTTTGTGTGTGTCTATGTAAGTATATATAGAGCTCACAGAGCAGAATAGGATGAGGAAAAGTAAATAGAACAGAAAATTATTTTTTGCATCTTCCCGCTCATAGAGCTGCATCTCAGATGAGAATACATACTATGCATAAATGAGTACTAAAGGCTTAAGATGGTTTTGGTTTGTCCAAGATTCAAATCCAAGCTCCAACATTCCCAATTCTTTGGACATGCCATGAGAAAAAAGAAACCTTTGCACTCACATTACAATGGATGAGGATTGCCTTTCCCACGTGATTCTCTCAAGGCCAGACAAGGCACACTTACTATGCTATTCATATGTTTGACATTACTAAAAGAAAATTTGTATCATACTGAAGAACTTCACTCATTTCATTCTCATTTTCATAAACTCGTAATGAATCTTGCACAGTTAAATGGAACCAATCCCAATTTCATCTCTGTGTAAAGCACTGGGAACAGAAATTGAGTAACTAAAGACACAGTTGATAGCCAAACAGCAAAGACAGAAAAAAAACCAAAACAACATAGTATCAAGAGAAAAATCTCACCCACAATCTTGAGTAATTAATACAAATATTGTCCTAATTCAGCAGCTAAAATATTGGAAGACTTAACTATTCTAGAAATTAAAACACCTGATTGTATGGTTTGCATTTAACATAGTAAACTGCAGCATCACCTTCTCAAGAAAGAGAGCAAGTTCACTAGTTTCTCCCTAGTTCAGATTTCTACGAACATTTACTCAAAATGTAACCATCACACCTTGTTACAAAACAAACCCAGCTTTTAGCACCTTATTACACCTTCATGTCATGATGCACTCAAGGCTGAAAAGCTTTAAAAAGTTAAATTTTTCTACGAGTTCTTGTATAAGAATACATTTTGCTAAATTCTAAGAGGGAAAGATGAGACAACTGAGCCAACACTGGAGAAAGAAGGAAGACTCAAGGTATGTTTGGAAAGGCACCTGGAAGGTGACATCCACTTCCAAGGCTTGACAGTTTAGACTCTGCCAATGCAATACATCTGGCATTCCTTTGTCTCTTCTCAAGGGATGAGCAAGTTGAAAATACTTCTTCATATTGGGGAAAGAAAAAACACATATAGGAAGACTTTCTAGATGAGAAACACAGCATAATCATTAGGTACTGTCACAACTTTTCTTATTCCATACTTCTGCTTTTTTCCAGAATAATCTGTTTGGTGATACAAAGGAAATGTGACTGTGCTTTGACACGATTACTTTAATTCTATCTGTCTCCCCTAACATAACAAAAACTCAAAGAGAGTTGAAAATGTGAGCTAACTGTAAAATGCAGATACACCTGCAAAACACAAAGTTGGTTACAAGCACTTACAAAAAAAAAAAAAAAAAAATCAACCAGTAATACAGAGCAAATCAGGCAGACCAAAATAAATTACCCTGACAAGAGTCTAGTTGGGATAACATGGATGCTTGTAGCCACAGCAATAACAAAACAAAAGTTCCTACGTTACACCTCAAAGACAGCACCCTCCAGCCAATTGCAAGGATACTTCTTAAGGACTGAATCCCATCTTGTAGATACATCGCTTGTAACTTCATAATTTACTCAATGTTCTTTCTCTGGTGAAGAAAACAGACACATAGTGGGTTTTCCAAAGCTTTTTTTTTTTTAATCATTCAATCGACATGTTTTCCCCATAAACAATGAATATAAAACAGATGAAAAAGACTGTAGAAGATGCAAATTAATATAGACATTATTACTATTTGAGATAGTCTTTTGGAAGCTAAAAATATGGTGCCAGATGTACACAAAGTTTTGCATTATGTATCAATAATAGAAATGAAGTATTTGCTAGACAAGTTTCAAGAAGAGCTGATATTTCACTTCCTTCAAGAAGTGCCATTCACTGGTACATATGCGTATGCTTTCAAATTAACTCTTAGGCATGCATAGTCAGATTCTAAAATCCTTGCTTACTATGCATAGCTAAAACTCGCATTAGCTGCTACCGGATTCAATTCTCCTTACTGAAAAGGGAAAAAAATGCCTTTACTTCAAAGAGCAAAATCAGAGACAAGGAAATCCTGCAAATTCTATCATGAATATTTTAGAAGTATAATTATATCCTTTTGAATTATAGCACGCTTTAAGTTACTGTTGACAAGTGGAAACAAACACTGTAATTCTCAATACTAGCATTAAAATAAGTTCTTCTCTCCTAGTTCAGGAATAGTAGCCAAGAAATGCTCATCTGCATGTTCCTCTCTACCATCCCAATAAGGCTTAGGTGCAGGTTTAGCTTCATTAACAGGAGTGCTGCCATTTAAATCAATGGGACTGTGGAAAGCCTTTAGCATGGTACAGTTTCAACAGGGCAAGGGACTTTGAGTACACCCTTAGTGAGGCTGGTAAAACAGTCACATCAGCACAAGCAAAGCCCAACATGGGTGCAAGGTCTGGATTGCCTTACTTTACTTTGCATTTCCCTTTCTGATGAGCATAATGAATTGTGAAGCTTTCTTGTGCAGCCAAATAAACAAACAATCATTCAGGGAGACAGATGATCATTAGCAATGATCTGGCCTAACCTCCTAAAGTAAAAGTAGTTTCTAGCAGATGTTTATCTCTTTCTACCTTCCCTGTCTATCACTCAGTGGGAGAAAAGGAAAGGGAAAGGAAATGAATCTTGCTAGAATATTTTTCTCCCGTTCCAAGACACTTTACCCCTCAGAACCCACACAGACTGATTTACCCCCAACATCATTGCTGTGTTTCCTTGTTTATATGCAGAATGGAAGCAACCTGCTGTACTAGCATACACTGTCTCCTGAGCTAGAAGTCAGGAAGTAAAATGTCTGCACAGTGCTCCATTTTAATCAGATACAGTCACGCTATCAAAATAGGAAGAAATTTGCTACAGAATAGCCATTTCCCTCCTGCATTAATAACCAGAGAAAAATAATTGCATTTCATAGTCATTCACAGTATTGCTTAAAGGGTTTGTTGTTTGGTTTTGTTGTTTTTTTTTTTTCCCCCAGCTTGGAGACTTGTCTCAACCAGTTACACTCCAACTGCAGCATATCAAGTCAATCCTAATAAGCACTGAGAGGAAGAGAGGAATGGACAGCCCCTCATTCCTGTATTAAAGAGCTTTGTGCTTAGGCTATTACAAAAACCCATAGGGAGTTCAGAGAGAAAGCCCAACGTGTCTGTTGGAGAAAGACTATTGCAAACTCATTTAGAGCTGCGACAATAGAAGACAAGATGTTGTGGGGATTCACTGGTTGTAGGCAAAAGGTGAGTAACTGCTGTCAGAAGTATCTTCTCCAATACTCAGAAAGCTATTCCTAAAAGGCATCACCTTGTCTTCAAAACCAGACCACGTGGCAGGGATTCTCAAAGAGCATACTCTAAGTTTATTCTAAATAGATACTGAAGCATCTCCTGAAGAGAATTAATTTCCATTAATTTCCATTTGCAATCAGCCCATACTATTAAACTCTACCAAAAAAAGCATCACAAAAGCTCCAATAAAATCATTTTAGCTATGTGATGAGTAGTGTTTCCTTGAAGTTAGTCGTGTAACACAGGAACTAGGACACAGAAACAGTTCATCTGTGCCCACACCTAGTCCAATGCAAGTCACTAGTGGCTGTTTAGTGAAAGAAATGGCAAACGTAGATTAACACTTTTTCCAATATATCTTTACACCTTATAGTAATCTGAGGTCTCACAAACGTCCCTGAGCCAGAAGTTAAATCACCGTTATGTTAGAAAGTAGGTAGACCCTGATGATGTGTAGCAAGCCCTGACAGATCTTAACTGGGTTAGCATCTCCTGCTTATATGGCACAGAGGTATCGCAGAGGTCGGTACAAGCACCTCAGCAGAATATTGTGCAGGCACAGTAATCTACTCACATGATTCCAACAACAAAATGAGGACAGTTTCCTCTTTTGTTTAACCTAAGATTTGTATTCTCACTATTAACAGAAGATCTGGATGCAGCTCTTATCTGTGTCATGGTTCGACTGAGACAGCTTCGTCGTGAACAGATCCCCCGATTTATTTAGTTATACAGGGGTCCCACACACTGTCTGACAGTGAAGGGTATGAGGTTCTCCCACACAAACCCTCAAATCTGCTCACAAAACCTGGCAGTCAGCCTCTCTGTACACATGTACTAAAACTACAGTAAGGTGCTCACCATCAGAGAAGGGACAGCCCAGTCAGTAGCCATGTAGGTGGTCACTATGAGAGTAAAACCTAACCTCTTTAAAGAAGAAAGTGCATCCAGACACCATTTTCCAACTTAGCAGATAATTTTAGAAATACAAAAAAACATTCACAGCATAGATATTTGCTTTAGCACCACTCCTGGATAACTAAAGAACAATTTTGGTTCATAAAGAATGATTAAAGCACCAATTATTTTGACTAAACGTGCATTTGAAACCCTCAGGCTGCCATGGACTTTAAAGCCATTAATTCATTATTTAGCTGTCAGCGTGGAAAAATGTCACAAGCTTAAAGGTTTAACAAACACTTCGCAATATTAAAGCAAATGGTCACATTTGAAATTTCAAACTGTTATACAATTTTATTTATTAGATAGTGTAGATTACCTTTTGCACGCACATTGCTTGCAATGTATTCTAGAACAATTTTGTGTTGAACAGAATCTAATAATATTTTAAGCTTAAATTTAAATAAAGAAAGAGAGAAAAGACCCCCTCAAGAGCTTCTGGGAAACCATTTACAAAAATCTTTGAGGCTCAGGTGAAACAAGTTGTGTTGTGGGATTTGAAAGATCTGTGGAAGTGTAAGCTATAAAATCACTTCATCTTGGATGCTTAGAGAGGTGGTTTGGGAGAGAAACTCCACTTTTTCACTGCCTCAGTGATATATGGCACTGACATTAATGGCTATAAAACCTTATTAGGTAGTGCTGTGAAACTCAAATATATGAGTTTCTTATGTGGAAAGATTTGAGTATTCACATTACAGTGGAAAAGAGGACATGTCCACATTCATCTCTGGAAAGTGGATTGATTCTGGCAATCTATTCGGGTATATACAAATATCTTAGCTCTCCAGGACTGTGACAGAGACAAGGAAATGGCACAGCACTCACTCCTAAAGCTCAGGCAAGACTTTCTGATTATTTGATACAAAACTTAACTGCCACTGAACCTCAGTTGTGCAGCCTTTAAAACAAAACAATGTCACAAAGCAAGGTTTGGGTAGTGCAAACTCCAGCCACAAAGCAAGAACAGTGAATCATTTACATCGCAAGCTAATTTCAGAATTAAGCTTCACATTCAGTACGCAAAGCTAAGCACTGGCTGCAAATTAGCAGACCCAACACTTCAGCAGAACTGATTTTAACAAGGGGCTGAATGGTCCCCTCCTTGAAGGAAAGCAGGGCACTGAGTAACAAATCCCATTTGGACCTCTGTCTGTCAGGGTCTGGAGATCACTGGCAGCTCACTCCCGAGGGCTTTGGCTGCCCGTGCTCAAATGCCTGCTCTGATCTGTTGTAGCCTTGCAACCTTGGGTCAGAGCTGAGAGAAGCCTTACTGGGGTTTCCCACCCTGAGGCTTGAGAGCAGCATTCAAGATCAGGGCTTGGTATGGTATGCCTGTGTGCAGCCTCGCACCTGACGGTCCCAACCTCCTCGCTTGATTTCCCAGCTTGACCGCAGCCCTAGCTCATCACCAGAACATGTCTGAAAATCACAGCACTGGTAGATGACCCCAGTTAGCACCAGCAGTCCTGTCTTTGCTCTACCTAACACCTGCCCCATAGGGAGAGAAGAACCAGCCCTGCAATAAGAATCAGACAGCTCTCTCCTGGAGAAAGGCATAAACCCTGCACTGCATGAGGAAGATGTTCATCACCCTGTTCTGCAGAAAAGACTATCCAGAAAAAAAGAAAGAGTAAACAAAAATGGAAGATTTTCCCCCTGCTTAGAGGAAAGCAAAAGCCATGGCCTGAGTGCCAGAAGGAGCACTGAAAATAAAAGGCTAAACCCTGAAGGGCTCATAAAAACTTTGTGTTTGAAGGGATGTCAAAGTAGATTCCAAAAAAAATAATGCAGTTTTATAAATTCCTGATCCGAATTCAGCCCTGAGAAGAATCAACAAGGAGAACTGGAATCACACCGTAAGCCACGTTTAGGGACTGTGCTCTGCAAGAGGATAACTGGCAAAAGAGAGAACACAACTGATAAATCCTAGGTGGCTTTAGGTACTGGATTTTCTAGGTGAAACTCACAGTCAGTTATCATATCCCACACGAAAGCCAGGAATCTGAATTACAGACAAATGTAATATACCCAAATATACCCGATATACACAAACCTCCCCTATTAACTTTCCAATCCAACCAATACACTTGCTAAGGGACCCTTTAACTCTTATTTTCCTTTCACCTCCCAAACAACAGGAGATCCTATCAGTTTATAGCCACTGGTGTTCGCAGTATCTCCAACACACATCTCACATTCTAGGCTCTAAGTTCACTGTTAATGTCAATGCAGACTTCTCTAAGTGGCAGGCACCAACCTAACGTGTGAACATCATGTAAGCTGAGAACACCAGCATTAAAAACTGCCCTCCCCGTAGAAGCAAGACGAGGACTTTCTCTCCATGGGAAAGGCAAGAGGCTCCAGAGGGACTGGAAGATACTCAGAAATAGTTTTCACTATTCTTGCAGAAGATGTGTATATCCCCTCCAGTTACCTATAGCTGGTAAGAATGCACTAAGAGAAGCACAGAGTCGGAAAAATAATCCCTGAACAACAGGCCAGCAGTGCAGAAAAATGTGGTTAGATCTCATTCATTCAAGGTATCAAAAGAAGATCCTGCTCAGCTATCTGCAACATACAGAAGACGAATGTTTCTTCCCATTTTCGTCAATGGGACGCATTCTGCTTTAACTGGGCTGCACAGAAAGTGGTGTGGAAATATCTTCCACAAGAAAGTTACCTAAGCCTGCCTTGTCCATTTAATCTCATCACAATCCCCGCTACTAATAAATACGACATTCCTCAGTCTGGAATCATCTCAGTGGCAAAAGGAACTGTGTGTTATTGCTGAAGCCCCCCAGCCAGTGTACAATCACTTTTTAACTTAAGGTTAAAAAATTAGTTTTCAGTGAAATTAGATACTGTGTGTGTCTTAGGAAACCATAGACAAGAAAAACCCATTTTTTAATGTCATCTCCAAAGCAAAGAAAATGCTGTGAGCAATACTATGTTAAAAAAATTAAGTTCTAGAAAAACAAGAGCCTTCAAAACACAAGACGTTACTAATATCAATTGGGGAAACAATTTAAAAAATCTTTAACAGGTTCTTGCCTTTCCATTTAGGTAGCGAAGACTCCAAGTACCTGGTAATTATACTACACACCACAGACTTGTGGTAAATAATTATGTAGTCATGGGCGTATGGATTTGCAATTGTTATTTAATACAGTGAATAGCTTAAAGACATTGTATATCTATATATTTAGAGAGATTTGTCTGAGTGTATTTTTTGCCATTACACAATGCAAGCATATGAATGAAACCTTGGTTCCACTGCAGTGGTAAAAAAACATTGCCTTCAATTAAGCCAGACTTGAATATTTATGTATGTACAACCATACAGTAAAGATATTCTATTTTCATATGTTGATGCTTCACCCAGTAAGTAGAAGTCTGAGAGAATCTTAGGTTTCTGGGCCTCTGAAAATGTATACACAATAAGTCTGGACAAAGATGCATCCAAAATCATATCACTGTGACAGATTCTTCTGGATTCACAGTTCTGTATCAATTTTAGTGTACACACTAGTTATAGCCTGAAGGTACAATAAACTATGCAAGTTATTAAGAGGGGGCTTGAATTTTTGTTGCAAGCAAGCAGTTATTTTATAATAGCAGGAATATATATGAACAAAGGGAAGTACTGTACAGCACAAGATTATACAAGAGAGATGGCTCTTTTGACTGAATTTAATCCTTCCTCTGCAAAGATGGCAAAAACTCTATCTTTTCTTCGACCCAGTTCAAAAATTCACTACAAGTCCTGACACCAGTGGGCTTCACATCAGGTCACATAGGAATGAGTTCAAGCTCATGCGAGAAAATGAAAATAATTTTCATTTTTAAAGGTGCAGTGAATATTATATAAATGAGAAAACATGTACCATATTGAAAATATCTGTCCTCACCAAAAATAACTAGGCCATTTTGCACATATTCCACCCTAAACTCATAAGACACTAAGAACCTTAATAGGAATCAAAGTACTTGCAAACTGTTATAACAGGAGTAAAACCAGCAAAAACCATTGGCTAAACATTTGCAGTCATCTGTTTTGACCAGAACACCATTTGAAACATGGTTTATCTTACATTCTGTATTAGGAAAAAATGAATGGCAGGAATCTCTTTTGTCACCAAAATCAAGCCCTCTTGGGTTAAGTAATTCACTCCTATACTTCTGCTCATGGCTTTTATAAACAAATAAGCTTCTTGTCCCTACCACTCAAAAACTAATTTGCCTTAATGGTTGCAAATTTTCTAAAATCCATCATAATGCATTTATACATATCTCTTATTCTGCAAGTATTCCTATTGAACTTTATAATCTCTTCTCCACACCTAATATTTTCATAAGTTTTCAAATACGTCCATCTATACATGGTGAGAGGCAAAATTATCAAGTAACCATATTGTTTCTTAGCAAAAAAGGTAAATTTTCCTCAAAATATTATTTTCCCATTTTCTTGGTGTTTTCTCAACTCCAAGCTTAAATCTTGACTGTACATAGACATCATATACTTAAATTTCCACATATAAGGAATTTAAATGAAGATAGCAAAAATGTATATAAGCAAAGTTAATCACATGCAAAATACTTTTCAGCATATATTTGTAGCAGGAATACGAATCAGATCCTCTGGTCCTATTATACATATTATAGATATGCATATTATAGAGACTCAATATTGACAAGGAGCATGGTATAAGTAGTTCAGCTTCTTAACACAGATGTTTCATGTAAGTTGGCAGTATTTAGCCTTTCTAAGAATTGCAGATATTCCTCTTCCATGAACTGACATTGAAAACCATGGGTTCCTCTCTGCTGTCACATATAGAGGATGTCTCTTTTGCATTGAGCAAAATACAAATTTAATCTAATTTACACAAATAAGGCAGCAATGAAAGCATCACAAATAGACACAAAAATTTCTAAAACTACAATCACTAATGAAAAGAAATGCAAATAATCAAAACCAGTCTTGTAAATTGGGTTATTTCTTTACAACTAATCATTTTCTAATGCTTTCATAAGTCTTATAAATCCAAAATCTTGTCACTAACTTCTTCCTTCCACAGAACTGAGAATTTTTCAGATTCGTGGCCTGCTTGCTAAAGAGCTGCAATAAGTACAAGGCTTTATTCAAATGACTGCTGTAGCAATCTTAATGCTGAAAGGGACTGTTGGATACTTGCTTGTAAATTATAATACAGAAGTTACTTCTCAAAAATAAACTTGTGAAATCAGTTGCAGGTTTACAGACAGAATGTCTGACACTTCTGTATTTTCACAGGATCTAACATAATGGAACTATAATTTCCTCTATTAGCTGCTATTATAGTAAAAGAATCAAACAACAATGAATGTCAAGAACTGCAAAACACTGTACATTTTAGGAGGACACCTGTCAGTGCTTACATATGAAATTTTATCAGTGTTCTGGTCCCCTGAGAACTCTATCATCAGTTAAAACAACTTTCCGAAAAACATAAGGAGGAGACAAAATCAAAGTTCTGTGAGCAGAGGAACCAAGACAGCTTGGTCTCACAAAAGCCTGTGTTTTATGACTGGGATTTCCTAGTGTCTAACAAGGTGTGACTTCCAGATGAAGTTTTTCTAATAGTTAGAGCATTTGTAATGTCTCCCTCCTGCACGGATTCTCTCACTTTTGGTAATAAACATGCTCCTACCATAAACTCTTTCCAGCAGGGGCATTAATAAAGTGGGGTTTTATTCTAGCCAGATGCTTGGGTAGAAGTGTGCACAAAATTGTCCTCCTTGATGCCCCTAGCTCTTTTTTGTCAAATAATATAGCTGAAATTAGTTTAAAAGTTAACACTAGAAAACAGATATTAGTGATAAGTTTTCTTTCTTTCTGAATCCATGCTAAGCTATAGAAGGCAAAGGCTTTACTGTTTTCTTCTATTAAATCATTCACAAAGATAAGTACCTAAACTGTTATTTAGGGATAGCTCTACGAGCCTTCAATCTAGACCTTTGAAGGAAGGTGAAAACACTGGAACATAATCAAATTCTAGATCAAATGATATGGCTAAGGACTGTCGCCTTCAGCACAGATGTCTCACAGACTTGCTTTTCAAGCTGTCTTCTGCAGACCTCGGTGCAAGCCCAAGCTGACAGAACATGGATTTGAAAAAACAACAAAAAAGAGCCACACAGCACTGCACCCACAGCATTGCAAGCTGTGCAAAACTGCCTCAGTCAGCAGGTCAGCCAAGGGGCTGGAGTTACTCAGACAGGCCTTCAGGGCTGCCTCTATTTGGTAAAGAGCCTCAGCAACCTCTGGAACAAGCCATGCTGGAAGGGTACAAAGGCAATTTAAAATTCTCTCAGCCCTCCTCCTCAATGGCCAGATTTGCTGTTCAGCCCTACAAAGAAGCTCTCACAGCATATCTTTTGCTCATGTTGAGTAGTCTGAAGCAATGTTTGGTTTGTTTATCTACTTTGGACGAGAATCAGTCCCAAGGCCCTCAGCACACTGCTAATTAATTTGTTTCCCATGAGAAGGAAATTATTTCTTTCCTTATTTTCAACAGCCTTCAAACAATGTGAGGGTCTTTCTGGCTGCAAGGTAATTACAAAGCTGCTGCTCACCTAAATACTCTCACTATTTGTACAGAACATTTTTAGTATGCACTACATCCTTGTCTTCCTTTAAATGTTTCTGTAATTAAAGGCAATGCTGCCAAAAGATGTTCCAAGTGGAGTAAAAAAATATTTATTTGCATGAGTAAACTGGCTAATTACCTGGGCAAACTTACACAAGTTTTTTTTCCTGTAAGTTATACTTATGCATAGAAACAGTAACCATCATCTCAGGCATGGAGAGGAAAAAAAAAAAAAAAATCAGTGTTAAAGCACCATCATTAATTTAACCTTGGTACACAACTCTATATTTGCTTTTTTTTCCAGAGAAAAAGGAGATTCATTGTGATGACACGTGCATAGATAGTTATTGCAAGATTGCAACTCAGCTGCTCAATACAACTGAAAACATACTCACATGCAGATGCACTCTTCAAAAAAAAATCAAATAAACAGATTCAGGCTGTACCATTAAGCCACTCACCAGTCCCAACAAGAACTCCAGGTGCTATTATGCTCTGTAGCTTCCACTGTATCACTTCAGGGATGTGGAGAACTCTCATTTCTACAAGCAAACAAGTCTACAGGCTGGTGTTATCAGAACAGTCACACAGCTTCATCTCCTTCTACCACACTTATCATGAATTATTCCACTACATTTTGATTTACAGAAATCCAAACTGGGATAGGGGAATGGAGTAAGAAGGCAGGGGCTTCTGTTAAACAAGGCATTATTTGGAACAGCAATAGCTCCCTTTCCCTTACATGGAAAGATACCTGCTTCTTTTACATGCCCTAGGTCAAGTCTGAAATATAAAGCAAATCTGAAAGCATTACCCCTGCTTATGCAAGCCAGAAGTTATAAGGACTCCTTGACATTCGATTGTGTTTTCATGCATAACTTCAAATGAGTCATTTCATCCTACCACATGGTTTCCAGACTCGTCATCCCCCAGTTGGTTTGCTTAAGGAGCTCTTCTTGTTCATCTGAATGTTTTGGGTACTAATTGGCAACGAATTTCTCTTCCACTGCTTTTCATTCTGTGTTTTCTTGGTGGTCCTTCATCTAAGCCCATTCAAAGACAGTTCTGCTAACCAGGTACTGAATGCCCTTGAGCTGTGTTACATCACCCACAACTGCAAATAGTTTGCAGTGATCTCTCTTGGCCCAGCTTTAATAAGAACGCAGTAGAAAGGGCTGGTGATTCTGTTTTGGATTTTAGTGTTTGGGTTACTCATGTTTCCATAAAACTACATATGGGTCACAAAATGACTGCTGAACTACATTTATAATCTTCATATGGGAAGTTCATCTTCACTGAGATATGCTTCCTGCTAGCCCTGAACTCAGCTGCAGAACATCCTATCAAAGTCTCAAGCCCTTCAATGGTAAATATTAGTTTTGTAAAAGGTTTTCTTTGCTGTAGTAAATACAAATTATGCAACAGGGTGCAGCCACATACCTTCACCTTTCCGTACTTGTGCTCCAAAAATATAGCAAAGAAAGCTTTTTTCCTCCAAAAGTCTAGACCTAACTGCTTCTGAGAGCAGTATCTAACATCTCAGAGCAACACTGAAAAAAAGATATCACAATAATAAAGAAGGCTGAGAGAGTCAAGTTGCATCTGAGGTAACTAAAATAAACAAACAAACAAACAAACAAAAACAATGACAACAACAAAGACTTTGAGTGATCATGGCAGAATCTCAGCCACATTTCATGTCAGGCATTGACAAGTTCACGTAAGCCATCCACACAGTAAGCCAAAAGAATAAGGCCCAGCTAACATCAACAAGGCTGCAGAAATGAAATTAAGGCAAAACTTAGACAAACACCTCAACCTTTACGAAAATGAAAATGGCTCCAGGAAACAATCTCTGATAGTAGCAATGATATACTTACTTATTCGAGCCTTTTAGCTGCTAGATGATGCAGTGAAAATTCTTAAACAGAATGTGCCCACCATGCTGTTTGAAAGGAAAAAAAAATATGCCAGTAATAACTTCGGAAAACTTACATCAGCTATTTGGTCATAGGATGAACAGAGCATATTTTTTTAGAAAGCCTTAACTTCAACAATAAGCTTAACTTTGCTGAAATTTCTGAGAGGATTGTACTGTGAAATAAGAAAAACAAGAAACAGGGAAAAAAGCTGACAGTTTGAGTAGCGCCTTTCCAGAAGACAGTAAAATGTTTAAACCTGTAATTAAGTCAGTATTGTTTATTTTAAGTAAGATAGCACATCAAGAAGGTCTGGTGTTCTACCTGTGAGATATCTGTGCGGACTCTTTTAGCCAGTACTTCACATATTATGTCTTATAAAAATCCCATACGGTTTGCTAATGCTATATATCAAAAGAAAAACAAATACAGAAACCTGGTTCCCCTTAGATTGTTATCTCTTCTAAATAATGGCCAAATGCTCTGCTGGCTTAATTCCATTAAGTTCAATGGAGTTGTGCCAGGAAAGAATTCGGTCTTAAGCATTTAACGAGCCTGTTACTTGAAAGATTAGGGGCCGGATCCTCCTCTGGTATAAACTGGTATGATTTCATTGGCTTCCATGTAACTATGCCAGCTCACAACAGCTAAGGATCTAGACTTACAAGTAAGTAAAGTTACTTTTGCCCTAACAAGTATACGTAGCTCATATCCTCATATACGTTGAACTTGTCAAATATTCTTGCAAAGATCAACTCTGACCTACAAACCTTCCTTCCTGAAAATGTCATTGAAAACCAGTCTTCTGCTTCTTTTTCCTGTTACTGAGTACAGATCAACTTTGCTATGTTTATCAATGTTTGTTTATGGTTATGAACACTCTAAATCATTAGTGCAAATACTAACTCCAGTCAAAGGCTTTAAATGAACAATTGCAAAATATTATAAGCATGCTTTACACTTTCTTCCATCTGAGCTGTCTGATTTAATACAAGCATGACATTTCTTATCCTTCTGAATGTGCTGGAAAGCAAAGAGCTGGACTATCAGCTGATATAAGTCAGCTTAGCTCCATCAAAGTTGATTTATACCTCCAAAAATCTACCCTCTTAAAAAGGACTAAAACAATTCTTCGACTGAACCATGTCAAAGTTTTGGAACACATCATGTTACTAACATCCTTGAGCATTTTAATGGGACTGAATAGTTCCTCTGCCAGATTTCTGCTTTGAGGTGGATTCTAAGAAAACAATAAGTGTGGTAGTTTCAAGAGAAGGAGAGAAATAGAACAGCGTTACATTCAAATTATTTAGGAAGACTTTAGAAAATTCTCAGTAACTAAGAGGAAACACTGACTTAACACATAATCAGACTTAAAGGATCCATCACCTGTACAGTCCATAAAGTTCTAGGCACAATATATTGTATTGGTTGACTGAGAATCTCTCACATAATCACTTTAATCACTCTAAAATATGCTGATGGAAACTCTAGATAAGAATTGTCATATGGTCTTCACTTAATTGAAGATTTTTCTGAAATGTACGAAGGAAGTATGCAAACAGTGCATTTATGTAATAGGAATGGTTGGCAATATAGCATTAGGGCACTCTAGGGCATGTTTTATTGGTTCATTAAATCTTGCCTCAGGTGTGTTCTACCACTCAAGGCAAGTATTAATGGACCAATAAAAAAGACCCTGGGGTGTTTTAATGCCATAATACTACAGCTGTCTACATTTAAATTAATTTTTAAAATAGCTTTTAAAAATAATTTTCCTCGGTATTTAATATGTCCTTTCACTATTTAAAAGTTTGTAGTAGCAAAATGAAATAGCTAGAAAACAAAGACAGAAAAGTCTATTGTCTAATAAAAATATAAGTACTTTCTGAACAGTAAAAATGTCAACCTTTTCTACCTCAAATGCCTCCCTCATTTTTCAGACTTTCACTTCCTCTTGTTTTCTGATTTACTCTCAAATCATAAAATCACTCTGAAAGACAGCTATGTAGACCTGATTTTTTTCCCTTATTTGAATCCATCAGAATCAAGTTGTTCTTCAAAGCAGCTTGACTTCAACAAACTTAGAACTTATGCTTATTTCCCTAGACACCCGCTAAGCTAAACAAGAACCTTGTCAGTTTTACTACAGATGGACAAGCTGATAGTCTGTAGTAAAAACTCTAAGATCAGTTCCAGCCAGCAGTGAACACAGAACAAGAAAGCATAGATCTTGGAGACAGACTGCTTTGGGGAGGAAGAAAAGGAGGAGCAACAGCAGGCTTAAATTATGAAATATCCTGTTTCACAATTTCTGCAAGAGAGAGCATCTCCTCACACCCCTACCCACCCCAACCCTTTCAGAACAACAAAACAACTGAAATCTCAAGAAATTTCCTTCAGGTGCACTGAGGCTTTTGCCAACACACTGGTGTCACTCAGTAGATACAGCCATGCTACAGAAAACAAGCTGAGTAGGAACAGCTAACCTCAGGATAATAAACTAAAAACATAGGGCATGAAGACAAGCATCATTTTTGAAATGTACATGCCTGCTTAATTAGGGCAAAGTGACACCATGCACAAGTGTCTTGTGATGCTTCCTTCCCCTAGAAAGTGTTTTGTATAAACCAATGAAACTTCAGTTCAACTTTTTTTTTTAAAGTAATCATCATAATTTCCAGTGCTGCAAGTGAGGTTGCAGAGCTGACAGTAGAGACTGGTTACAGAAGACTAGTGCTGAAGGCCTTGTTGAGAACACGAAAAATTTGCACAGATTTAGCTGGAGTAAAACTTCCTGGGAAGACAGTCATATACTGTCTGACAAGTTCTGCTCACCGTGGAAGTTTGCATTTCTTTCCTTAAACTGACTATAAAGGATGGAAAGCTGTTGAAGGGACATGTATACGTCCCACTCAGAGTATTGCCCTGGATCCCAAGATATCACTTAACATGTACTATGATTGCTGATGGAGTCAACTGTTCCCAAAATCAGCTTGACAGCATTTAAGAAACACTTCATGTGGGTATGTCCAGCTATTAAAAAAATGTTAGTTACTCACTCAGTGATCTGCTTGGAGTTATACAACACCAAGTGCATATTCTTTCACTGATTGGATAACAAGGATTTCACCACCATTTTGAGACCACAATGTGCCAAACACTGAATACCACCTTCCCAGAACTTCCACTGAAATCCACAGCACCACACATGCTAGCCAATATATGAATAGGCATGTAAGGATTTCCCTGAAACTGCAGTGGGACTGGGTCCTACAGGAAACACTTATTTATCTCCCTAAATTAGATTTAAATTATCTCCCTAAATTCTGCTATGTAGGTTATTTAAGTGGATTAGCCAAGGGCAGGCTGATGATGCACTATGTCCCTTAATTCTAATGACAACAGATTCAGTATGCATTTTTAATCACTCTCTTCTTGTAAGCAAGTTGTGTTCTAAAAATACATAGAAGCATAAAGGACAGACTACAAAATATCCCAGGATTCTCCTGTGTCAGTCACTGACCAATGGTTGCCTCCAGTCTGGCTACAAAGCAGATATGCTGTTTTTCTTGCAACAAGAGAACAGTCTTTCTAAATGATGAGTAAGTAGCAAGGCCAACCTGCCAAGTCTCAGCCTACAAAGGAAATTATTGTGTCACTATTCTAGTGCATTAAAGTTACAAATTCCAGGACTGGATGCATCTCCAAATTGATGTCTACATCCAGAGGCATATTTTCCAAATAATGACCAAGATGCTTTGTAAAATCCATACATAAACACCCAGGCATTACAGATACATAGGTATTACAACACTCTAAGATATCAGCACTGCTTATTGTACGTTAAATGTTTCCAAAAAGAAAAACAGGAGTACAACTGCCCTTTTTTCTTTAATTCTGCTAGCTAAATCCACCAAGAGATCCCACCTACAGCTGTATTTCTAGTGCAACCACTTGTATTCACATTAGATTTATCTCACCCTGTAAAAGCACAATTCATTAAATAGACTGATAAAACTGGTCTGTTTAAACTAAGGCAATTTTATCACAGTCATTTCAATTATTTAACACTGCTTTCTTAAATCAGTACTTAAAGCTTTCCTTTGACAAGTATTCTTTTAAATAAATGAGCTGTAATTTAAACAATGAGAAAATAATGACCCAGAACAATATATACAATTAGGAAGATATTTCCAAATGTAAATGCTCAGTATTTTTTAAAAGTGATACACTATGTCTCATACAATGAACACTTACACACTGAAGTGTCTTTCACAGTCGACAGTGGGATCATCCAAAGAATTTCTAACCCAAAGAGTAACTCCTAATCCCAAATGTTGACAAGGTTTTACCACAAGAATGCTGTTGGACAATTTAAGATTGTCTGACCCAATCTGTTCAATTCTCAGCAAAAGACCAAAATTATGGGAAGATTACACTGTTGTCACGAAGCCAATGACATATTTCAACAGAGCTCGACATTGAGCTGTAGTGGACTATGTGAATTTGAACCAGGGTAACAGTCAAAGGTTATAAAGCAAGTTTGACAGAAGGCTGGCAAAATTGATATAAGGTCTTCAAACACTCTTATGTGCTCTTGGTAAATGTCTTGTGGTTAGCAAAGGTTTCTTAAACAGCAGACTGGCCCAAGGACTGCATCATTCAATTTTTTATAACATGCAACTTTACTGAAATCACTGAAAGAAGGCTGAGTACGAATTTTTAAAGACCTACTAATCAAAGAGACCACTACATTAGCTTGGAATAATCTGGACATATCTACCCAATACTACCTTTATTCTAGCTAGTATCTCTACGCTGACGACTTTTAAAACAAATTCTGGATCTTCACAGGAAATAAGCCACATGCCTAATTTGCCTAACTCCACATCAATGACAACAAAATGAAATATGCATTTCAGTTTTAAGATTACCTGCAATAAAGCTAGGTAAGACTGCCAAGTAAATTTTACTCACTCCTCAGTGAAGCAATTCCCTGTACTGAACTCTCTATTACAGATACCCATAATGAAACGCTGAATCAAAAATTAGCCACAACAGAAAGACATTGGACAATCTTTATCCTAAACAAATTTAAAGACTTCTCAAACGAATAAACAAAGTTTCCTATCAGATACCTCCTTTGAGTTAGTCTTGTATAGCTAAGCAGTCAGCATGCTGTAACAATCCAAATTTAAGCTTTCCTTGTTCAAATACAGAGCAACTAGTCTTTGGGTTATTTCAAAGGGAGCAACAGCCTTCATCCAGCCCTGGAGAAAGGAGATGGTTTTGCAACACTGCTTCTCTGGACCAAGTGTTGAAATTTCCTACTTTGTCATCCTTATCAGCAGCACTCCTGTATTCAGGAAACACTGCAAGCCCTGATAAATAATGTACAACGATACATTATACATACACAGGTACCACACTAATGCCTTTCATCTGACCATACTCATTCACGTAGTCCCATACTTGACTTCAAGTTGATCATCATGCTACAACTTTGTGTAGTCTAACATTATGCCCAATCCTGAAAGACAGTGAGCACTATTCAGCACCCAGGACATCACATGGATAACACTCAAATTTCACAATACATAAACATCTGGTTGCATCAAGCTCAGATTTTAAACCTGACTCAAAATAGTGTCTTAATGCAAGAAGAGAGGCCTGCTTTCATGGAAGCAAATTAGCAAAATAATCTCTACATTTGGTAGTGTCATAGTATTATATAGGCAGCCACAGCAACCACATTAAATCATACTAACATGTTACTACCCCAGGAGCTTGACTGAAGTTAGTGGAGCTGCTCATGCAGTAATATACTGCTCAGCCTGAGTGACAGTGGCAGAATGTGATCCTCGCTGACATTCTGATCACCATTGTCATTGCTGTTTGTCAGATATGGGAGAGGACTGCTTTTATAATTGATTACCTGTTTAAGCTTATGAGAAATAAGAACCATTTAGCATAAATTAATTCCAAAATTTTCACACTTTTCAGCTCCAATCATTCTGAACACAAATTCCCAATTCCTTTTCAAACCACAAAGTTTGTAATATTGACATGAGATGCATAAAGTGCTGAGACTAAAAATAAAGAATATTTGTGTGGTTTAACTTATATATAGCATTCCTATACCATTAGTTGCTGACATTGACATACAGCCTCTGAAAAATAAACAGATTTATGCAATTGCTACATGGACCTCCTGTGCGGTGTAAATACATATTCTGCTAGATATAAAAACAGCACGTATGAAAACATACACGCACCAAGGATTAGTTATAGTGGAGTTAACAGAAAAACAATGCCTCCTGGGTTTACTGAGCAAATGTAATTTCTATAATGAACCTTTTTTTTTAAATCCCTGATAGTTTTAGACCCAGGCAATAATGTAGAAATTTTCACAAGAGAAAGTAGTACAGCAGTAACATGACAAAAGAGAGAACTGATCCCAAATAAATGAATATTAAATAATCAGACATCAAAAGAAAGCACCCAGTTGTTGCTTGTAGGGGAAGGAAGTCACACCATTTTCAATAGTCACCAGTAGCCAAAAAGCAACACAAACCCACTGCTAGTGCTTACTGATGATAACTAGGTATGTTTCTGTTAGTATTCCAGAGCCAGCCCTGTCATGGTGATGTTTATTATTACTCTTTGTAGCTGTAGGCAGCTAGAGGCTCACTGTGTCTATCCCTTTCTCATCATTTTAAAAAGATTAATCTTCAGACAATGATCTGCTGATACCATTAATCTTAGTCTTGACCTTCTTTGTTGTTCTTTCTCAGTAATGAACGGTACCATAAAACATGCCTTGCCTTCAAAAACAACAGGGACCTGATTTGTTGGTACTCTCCACTTTGAATAATTTTTCACTGCAGCACAATACAGAAGTGAAATGGCAACCTTGGCAAGACAGCCTTATTCTCTACATCACTGACTCATGGTTGTACCAAGCTAGTTCCACTTTTGTTAATTGTAGCTGCTGCCAGGTTAGAAAACTATTATACAGTGTCACGGTTTCATATGCACTCCATGGCAAAAGTAGTTATGCAGGTCAATAATGTATCAGAAAATAGTACAGAAGTTTTCATTTCATTTATATTACAGAAAAAGAGAGAATCTCTCTAATAGGGGGTACTAAGTTTTTCTAGAATCACTACTCAAGTGTTCAGCTGCTCGTATCTATCATCTTCAAGAAAATCTACAGAACTCACCTCTCTATGCAACTTCTGTCATTCCTATCCTTTCACATTCCCCTGGCTATAAAATAATCTTTATTAGCAAAAAAAGAAAAAAAAAATCTTCCTCACTTCACAAAATATTGACAAGTAGTTTTTGTCTGCATCATCCAGAAAAAAAATAATTTAAGAAAAATCTTATTTTTATAAAATTTAAACCCACAAAAAATTGAAAAGTTCCATTTTCAAGCATTTTTTTCATGTAGAATATTTTTCAATAAGTCAAAATTTGGTGGCAAATCTAGTTCTCCAGACAGCAATACTATTCTACTCTGGTTGGCCCAGGTCTAGCAGGTGACTATTCACTCACACAAAACCAACAGTATTGCTCCCAAATGCAAGCTGTTTTCCATGAGCTAACATAGTGCCCATCCTCAGAACTGCTTGTGATGTAGCGTCAACACATTTAAGTTGGTACGTGGCAAAACTATTAACTGTGTTTTTCTTCTATTTAGTATATCTCGGCTCATTAAGAGTTCCAGGAAACAGAGAACTAAATGTAATCATCTATGTGTCAGAGAGGCACAGATCATCTTCAGTACCCTCAATACAACACAAACTTTAAAACAAACAAATAAAAAAACAACAACAACAAAAAACACACACACACAAAAAGTCCCCAAAACACAATGATCCTAAGGCAATGAAACTTGAATGGCAGCAAACAAAACTTTCAAAACTTAGGGCTGAAGGAAGTATTACCATTATCACAATTCAATTTCAGAACACCCTTCACAACCCTTCTCTGCATACAGTGTCAATTTCCCTTTATAACTTCCTGGTTGGATCCACTCTTTCACATTCAGATAAATTCTCATTATTATGCCACCCACACAGATATTACATGCTTTTGCTTATAAGCAAAGTCAATCCAATTCAAATGTGTGTACGCAGAAGATTTTTTTCTCCCTCTCTTCACCAGGAACCACACACTTGTTGGGGAAAAGTGAAAAGGAAAAACCAATGTGCTTAGGAGAAAACATCTAGAGGCATACACTTGACTTTTCCCAAAAACTCTAAATGAAGACACTTGCTTCCTAGATTAGGCAGACTGGATAAAATCCTGGAGCAAAGTCTTCTCTTTGTCAGTCTTATCGCCCATTTAATCAGTAGTACATGGAAGAGTTTCCCAGAGTTACATTAAGTGCAGAATCTGCACCAAATTTGCCCCACAATCTCCATCCTGTAGCAAGTTAATTCTGTCTTGTATGTGGAGCTTCAAGACAAGTCAATAGTCCACCATATGTTCAGTTATATCTGCTCTAATGAACACCAAAAAAGAGTTTCTCATGCTCTCTAAATCACCTGTCTTTTGAGGTAAAAGTTTCCATGCTCAGTCTTCACCCAAAGCTGAAATATTTTAACATTTGATTAAATTTATTATTTGTGGGAAAGTATTCCAAATTAGTAAGATAAAATCTAACTATATTTTTGACCACAATTAAAATGATTGAAGCTGAGCATTTTTAAACTAACACCATGAAGGTAGAATTTACATATGGATAGGTATTTCCATCTCAGTTACAACAATTTGCAAGGAACACAAAGAATTCCAAGACATAAGGAAGAGTGCAAAAGAAAAACAACCAAAACCCAACAAAAAGTCAAAACTGCTCTAGTTCTCTAGTTACATAATTACACACAATTTCTGGATAGACACAAAGGATAATAATGGGATCTTATTCTACTCACATTAAATTTTATTACAAAATTCCCATTCACTCTAACCTGAGAAAACATTAAGGAAGAAAAATAAGACGGACCCATGAAGAGAAAACAGAATTCAGTCTTTCTAAATGCAGATTCCACTGCTGGCTCTGCAACAAATTATTTGTGCAACCTGTAAGTAAAATACCCAGAGCTTGATTCAGCCTGCTGCTGTACAATCTGGAGTTAAGGTTTGTAAGGAATTCCCTTTCTATGTGCATACAAGGATAAGGAGGAAAAAGCTGAATGGTGCAAGAAACAGAGATCCGAATTTCTCTGCAAAGTGTAAAAGAACTGTAAGTGATTTCCTGTGTTCCTCCCGTCTCAATTTATCTGGAGATCCAACACAGCTGGGCTTTGTTCCCTACAAAGCACTTTCTGGTGCTCTCTGAGTTATCCAGAAGTAGTAAAAGTAATTCCTGTAGCAGAATGGGCATGGGCCCACATAGAATCCAATTTCCCTGTCTCCCATCTGTTAAGGGAGGGGACGCTGAATTACCTTGCAATTGTACTGCAGTGGAGAATTCACAAAATTAATCTTAATTACAGATTACAGATAAATAAAGCAATGGTCAAATTTTGAAAACTCGACATAGGAAACATAATAGGCTCCAGAAGCAAAAATAACTTAGCTGTTTTATGGACTTCTTGCCCCAATATGCTTGCTTTTCCTGTGTAAAACAAAGCTAACTTATCATGGGGTATATCAATACATATACTATATCAATACATAGTTCTTTCCATTTTTTTGCTTTCTTGACATTGTCATTTTTAACACAAGAATACTTACCTTGCATTTAACAAACATTAATATAATATATTGTACAAAAATAAAACCGATTTAGAAGGTATTTCCAAGGTTTATAATCAAAAGAATCCAAACCTGAAAAACTTCACATATATATTTAAGTTCCCATCAGCACAGTTTCTTGACTGAATACAATCAGGCTTGCGCATATTCTTTACAGTTTAGCAGCCTAGAAGAACTGAGATGAAAAACAAAAAGAAACAAAAAGTTGGAGCATTAAGAAAGTACAAATAATGTGGAAAAAAACAACACAGACAACAGAGGGACCATCAGAAAAAAAAAATCATCCACGCCACTGCAGGAAAGGAGCTATCCAGCAAAATCTGACCAAAGAACTTGTTTCCAAGTTTTGTTTTTATTTTTAGACCCTGTCAAAACATTTCTAAAATATGCAAGCAATTACTTTGAAAAGCAGTAATTGTAATATTAAATTTTATTGAAATTTCCTGGGCACTGATTTGTGTACAGGCTCTTATACCAAGTTCCCACGAAGCCGTAAAACGTTTAAAATACTGTCTGTGCAAATGCAAAATTTATGAATTCACACATCTCTGGTTGATTTATGTGAAATAATAATGCACTATTTAATGCTTAAACATGGCTAGAAGCAATGCTAGGCTATCAAGATGTACAATGAAATAATAGATTTATAAGACAGATAACCTTCCTGCCTAGAGAAGCTTGTTTAAAGGTGTTGTACAGATATATTAAACTATATGTAATTTTATACTAACTTAATGCTGTAGGCCTATACTGCAAGCAGCAAAAGATTACTGCCACAGTATTTGCAATAATAAAATGATCTGGCTATTCAACATAAGGTATCAGAGGAGAGAAAAAATTTCTTTATGATTTCAAACTTTTTACTCCTCTCTTTTGTTTTAATGTAAACATTTAACTACCTTTGCATTTCACAGCTCACTGTCATCAACTCTCATCTGATTTATCAAAATTGCTTTTGTCTCACCCTCCATGGGTGAGATTCTGTCTTTCTCTCTGACACTAAATAACGACATATTCAATGATTTTCAAATTGAAATACAAGGCACTTATGTGGGACGTAGTGCCTCTTTTGGAACAGATTTCTGCTAAGGTAGAAACTACCACCGTGACCTTGTTGGGAGTGGTAGCTTCCATCAGCTACATATTCCTGACAAGGCATGCAGAGGTAGCAAGATCTAGCACTAAAGTAGAAAATCAGCAAGCAATATTACACAGGAACTGACAATATTGACTGATATTAGCTAGATTATTTGTAAAAGACAATGTGAAAACCAAAGACTTAGTATCACACATTTAAGAACTTGTATTATTAATTCAATTACAGGTATTCTCTCACACACTCACATGGTGAAGAAGCAGCCATGGACCCTACATAGCACATCCTCCCATGTTCACATTTCTTCTTCTCTTCAGAGTTCATAGCTTGTTTGGTTTTTTAATTCAGTACTAAACAAAAGGCTTTTAAACAAAAAGCCTGTTTAGGCAATTTTCACAACACAAGGGTATTTTCACAGAAATTTCAAATAGGACTCTATCTTTGTAAAGAAACTCACAATAGAATTCAGCAAAAAACAATTCTTCCTGTGACTTTTGTTTTTTCTTTCTTCAGTCTTAGTTCTCCTTATAAATTGTTCTTGACTAGATTCATTTTTTTCAAGAATTTGTATTCTACTCGAAAATGCTGGGCTCATTTTCAGGATTTTGGTGTGTGGATTTCTCATGAGCTATTCACAAAAACAGTAAGAACCCAGGCCAGGTCACAGAGACCGTACTCATGCTGCTGAGTTTTTAGTTATTCAAGTGAGTGGTTTTCAATCAATGAAAAGAAATATTGAATGGAGCACAAGCACACTCGATGGACAATTTTATTTAGCAGACGTAAAAGATGACTGCATTTTTATTAGTGTATATCTTGCCAAGATCACCACAGACTGAATTCTGCTCCTGTTTGATACTCTCAGGCCATGAGAGAGCTCAGAGCCCACACTGAAAGTGTTCAAATAGCACTAGGTTTTGATATGCAACTACTTGCATATAAACATGAATGAAAAGCAAACTGATCCAAATCCAGTACAAAATGCAAGCAGCTAGCACAAAATTCAGACAGAAGAAAGGCACTCCAGTATAAAATTAAATAAAAATACCTTCCCACCTGACCAGTTAATTAGCTAAACCCAGTAAAGCCATTCTGTTTGGCTTTGAAGTTCCCCAGAAAACTGTAGTTCTCCTTCTGCATATGGACAGGTCAGTCTGAGCAAGGCAATGTTGATGTTATACCTGAGCCCAGCTGAGATGCATGAATCAGGCAGTTCTCCAGTTATCAACTTCAGGGGATTTGCAGAAAGTGAGGCTGGGATGCATTTTTGTCTAATAGTAAATATTCACAATGCCAATTCTGGATAGAGAAATGCCAATTTCTTTACATTGATTAAGAAACTGCAGGGTCAGGTTCGGGTTCAGAGTTCTACACCGTAGTCTAAGGACACGATGAATTCTACTCTGAGCTCTTAGACAAAGGGTGTAGACTTTGGTGAATACTTTCATTCAATCTTAATGTGAACCACTAAAGAATATGGAAGCTATATGATGAGTTTGTTATACAGAATAAGTGGAAGTAATGGTGTTTCCAAGGTCTCTGTCTCTCCAAGGAAGGAGGGAAACAAAACAGAAATCACTGCAGAGATTTCCCCCGCCGCAGTGGCTATACTGGGCATCTGAAATGAGGCACAATATTACACACTCCTGTTCTCCTCTGAGCTTGAAAAACTGCTACCTCCTGCATGAAAAGGGAAGAAGAGCCTCTCTATTCTCTGGTGCCAGCATGCAGGACACAATTGATTCTCACTTATATTAAATTGCTCTTTGATGATGTTCTACATTTTCAAAGTATCCTAGAGACTTTCAACTAAACCTTTTAACACCCTAATGAGACAGGGGAATTGCTGTTCTGCCTCCTTGTAAATGAAGGAACTGAAAGACAGATATCACAGTCTATGCATTTAAAACCATTTGCTAAATTTGTGTAATTCAGTATCTGGATTCTCATTTTGGGACTCCCAAAGCATAACTTTGAAAGGTAATCAGTACCCACTGCTCTGAGCTCAACAGGAGCTGAGATCATTCACCTCCTGTGAAAATCATGCTGAAGACCTTTCAATGCAGGCACGTAAGAAGCAGAGCACATAGAATAGTGGGCCCTTTTGAACACATCCCTCTGAAATACTGGCTTATAAAAACCCCTAAACATTTGCTAGCCATTCTAACATTAATTAACAGCACAGAAAGAGAAGTAAATACTATGTTTGAGAATGTAAATCAGTTGCATGTTGCATAACTGCTTATGCGTGTTAGTTTCTGAGTCCCTAATTTATCACAGTTCCTTATTTTAAACAGAAAATCAAAACTCACACAACCATAAATAGTCTGGCTTACTTGTTCTATTTTTCTTCCATATTTATTCAATTTTAAAGCAGTGGTTATCATATAACAAACGTTCTATGAGGAAAGAAGTTTGTTTTGTGCTAAGGACAGTTTTAATACCCATTTAAACCCAGATGAAGTAGAGTGTGGACAGTTTTATATACATCTAGGCATTGAGCCTGCTTTCTAACCAGCAAAAATTGCTTCTGCAAAGTTTAGAAAGAAATTAAGTCCAAACTATATAATATTTTACTTCCACAAATGTTATCCACAGCTGAAGAATGTTTCCTGCATTTTCAGAACCTGAGCATATGCTACTTTAAGTCAGTGTAGTACCAAGTATTTATGGCTATGTGGGCTGCAAGGACACAAGACGGCGAAGGGAGGTGAT
The DNA here is from genome assembly GCA_013399365.1 of Pampusana beccarii. Classification (NCBI taxonomy): domain Eukaryota; kingdom Metazoa; phylum Chordata; class Aves; order Columbiformes; family Columbidae; genus Pampusana; species Pampusana beccarii. The sequence goes on along the minus strand of VWYH01011081.1, from coordinate 996,166 downwards.
GGTTACAGCAGCTTGATGAATCGTGGTGGCTCATTGAATCAAGATTTAGTCTACAATTCCCCACTTGAGAAAAAGGCAACTTTAAAGAGACGCAAAATAATCCCCACGGTGAATCTCGCTACTCTCTCTATCCTTAACCTCTGCGTAAATCCAGCCACTTTTAACTTCTCCAATACTAACAACTTTGACTCTAAATCCTCCATCACTTAAATTTGCAAAAATGTCAGATAAAAGAGTTGCAACTAGAGTTCTACAACCATCAAGGAGAAATACAAAAATAACTATATATTAACATATGTGTATTTAACAACTACAGTTACAGGTATTTAGAGCAAAATTATCTCTTTCATTAACTAGAGATTTGCCACTAAGATTTGATACAGGATACACAATGAAACTTGCCTTAGGTAACCACAGGAGGACCAAAAAAAACCCACTAGTTTCATCCAAGGTCATTTTTAACTAAGTTGTAGCAAAATTACTGTGAAAACTTACAAGGTAGATAATAAAAATTATTCCATACAGGCATACTCTCTGAGAAAGAAATGAATTATATAATACCAAATAATAAACTCTGATAAAATACACCACAATTAGCAAGACCTCTACATCTTATCATGCTCTCTACTTCATAATATCCAGCTAATAAAATATTAGTTCACCATTAAAACTACACAACTTGCCTGCAAGTCTAATGTTGATGCTCTTCAATGAACAACCAAAAATATTATGAAATACTATAAAAGCAATAGTAAAAATGTGAACTAAATATAGCATTAGATTATGAGAAACATTTCAATTTAGGTGCTGAAAATACCCTGCAAAATCCAAATATAACATGCAAACAAGAAAGCCTCAAGTTAATCGATTTTCTCACAATCACTTATCCAATCTTAATAGTTTTTAGGAGAAGACTGTATAGCTCTGTAAGAAAGAAACGCTGGAAAGAAATGTTTGTTAAATATGTAAATCTCCTGGAAAAGAAAATACCTACAAAACAAGATTAAGCATGAAATTATTGTAACTTTAATTCCAGTGTGATATGAACTGAAAATGGAACATGTGTCAGTGAAGGGTTAGAGAGAGACCATACCTTAACCTAAAGTCACCATTCTGGATATTCTCACAAACAAATACCATCATTTGAACAGTCCAACAAGCTACCTATTGCACATTGCTGTTGCAGCCAATACCTTTATTCAAGGAAAACTTCCAAAGACTTTCTTAAAGAAAGAAGCGCTGAATGAGCGCTACATGCTGATACTGCTAATATACAAATATTCTAAAGACTTCAAGTTGTTCTAGGAGACACTGAGCACACATTTCAGCACACATTTGAACATAAGCCGTATTATCAGTGTGAGAAGTTGCAGTAGCTAGGAACTAAATGCTACAGTATATACGTTTATACAAGTGCATTTATTACTTCTTGCTTTATCTTTTTCCCAAAAATTGTATTCCTGCATCATAACACATCACATATCAAAAACCAAAACCCACGCTGACCCAAAAAACTAATCCTGATCTCTACTAATCTCATGTAAATCCAAAGTTTTATTGTCAGTTTGAGCCATTTTCAGTTTGTCTCCCTAAACTGTTTGGATTTCGTGGTTTTGGGGTTGGTTTTTTTTGTTTGGTTTTGGTTGGTTTGGTTTTTGGTTTGGTTTGTTTTTTTAATTTTGTTTTGTTGTTGTTGTTGTTGTTGGATTTTTGTTTGTTTGGTTGGTTGTTTTAGTTTTTTGTTTTCTGTATGTATAACTAAAAAAAATTAGCTGAACTTTCTAAGAAAATGCTCCATTAGGCTATGACTAAGCATGTAACATTTCAGAGCCCAGGAGGGAATTTTCTGCAAAATTACAAGCAATTGAACATTTCCACTACAATTAATCGTGTGCCCTAGGAAATGTACATCTCAGACAATTAAATCTTATCCTGCTTATGCTCAGTACAGCATTTTCAATTGGTCATAACATTTCCTTGACTCCATTTTCTTAAAGTAGATGATCCTCCTAAAAGTGTTTCTATGTCACTTCATAGTGTTATATCTATCGGTGTGTCTACAGTCATGTTTAAGGACCTAAGAGAAACTTTATTCCCCTGAATGCCCAGCATTGCAGCTTCAGTTAACCTCAATAAACATACATGGGAGATCTAGTCAGTACAACTAAAAAATTTCAATTTCTCTTAAAATAAGCTTGATAATTTTGATACACTACGAATAATATCTGATGCTCAATGACAAAACCTCAGTCCAAAGCCTACTTATCCATGGATTTTGCGATGTTTTGATACAACGAATGCAATGGCAGAATTTTAGAAGCCAACAATCTGCTCTGTTTTCGGTTCAGAGCCATTGACCCTATGTAGATCAGTCAAATTACACAAATCAGTGTTGATGACCTCTTATCATTACCAGCAGTTTTAAATTAGCTGAGGCAAACTAGTAAACAGCAGCCTGAAAACAAAATTAAAAACAAAAGACACCTTGACATAACACATTAATGCATTGCAGTGTCATCCAAAACCTAAAGCCTTGCTGTCCTGAGGGCACAATGTAGAAGGGCTTCTGCAACTCATCTCAGAGAAAAGTGACATCCTGACAAGTGAATAATCCCAGGAACACAATGAAACTCAACAAAAACAGTTGAAAGCCGTTTTTTTGATGTTGTTTTGGTTGTTGTTGTTTTTTGGTTTTTTTGTTTTGTTTTGTTTTTTTAACAGAGTTACCTTGGTATTTAGGCACCTGCATTACTTAAACTGTGGATTAAAATTAGAAAGCTTCCAAAATACTCCACCATGGCCTGTTTTACTTCCCAGGTGCCAGAAGCACCCTGCAGAGAGTCCTGGGGTATAAGGGAAAAGGGTAAGGAAATAATACTGTATCCCTCTGCCTATCTGCATGTTACATACTCCTCAACATGGGAAAACCTGACCTGTGAATTCATTCCCTCTCCACCCATCGACTTGCACAGAAGGTGCTGTAACAATCTCAGGCAGATGACAGAAGCCCAAGAATCGTACCTGGTGTTGTTCTGCCTGCCAATCACATAACTGCTGGAACGGGATGGAGGTTCCCTGTGTCAAAACCCAAGCAAAATAAATGAGATCCAACATATTTTAAAAATAATGTGTGCTGAGGGAGAATCGAATTATTGTCCCTTTCCAATCAATGAAACTCAGTACCTGCAATTGTCTACGTGCAGGTTTCTAAGCAGTAAAGAGGAATTACTTATTTCTGACAGCAAGATATCCATGCCTAAAACCCCTAACTGTATAAGTCATTCCTGAGTACTTTCCATCCTCTCCAATATGGAAATGCTCTGGATGTATGGACTAGTTGTGTAACAAAAACTGCATTAATACACACCCTGGATGAGCCAACCAATCACATGCACTTTTTCCCCCCCCCCACTCATTGCACTTCTCAAAGACACTACTGAAAATCGTATTATTTTAGCACTGCATCAACAATGTAGATGTAAGCTCTTAACATACAAAGCAATCAAGTTAAGAAGCCAATATTAAGTGACTTTTTCCTCTTTTTTTTTTCTGATAGTAAATACAGAACACAATAAGCTCAATGTGATTTACAAGGTGTTAATAAACCCTTGGGTAAATAAATATCTTTATGATTCTGAAGGAGTCCTGACACCGCTAGGCAGTCTTAGATTTATAGTTATTTGCAATGCAGGACTAAAAACAGAAGCAAAAAAGTTTTTAAGTACAGTCACAGAAGTGGCAGATACAGTGAGATGGTTCCCTCTTCTGGCCAAACCTGGAGGAGACTAAACTCTGATTTTACTTCTTTAAGTGAAATCAGATAATCTGTAGAATTAAAAATAAAAATATCAGTCTAATATTACACTAAATTCGTCTAAACATTTTTACAATATATTTTCAGAAATTAGTCCAGAGATGGTGTAATTTTCACAAAACTCTTCAGTGAATGTCATATATCTGGTCTGTGAACTTCATGTTTAGATTACCTTACTGATAAGCAAATATTAGCATAGGTCTCAGAAACATGTCTAAGTCACACTTCTCATAACAAATATGTATTCTTCAAAAGAAAGAAACTGTAAAAAAAACAATTAAAGTTAAACTGAAAGACTATTTACTAGCATATTAAAAAAAAAAAGTCATTCCCTTGTTGACTGTGACTAACCTTGTAATTTCCATCAGTGGTCCAATCCAAACACCTGCTGGTATCTCCTTTTTACATATTGCACCTGAGAACCTAACTATACCACTTACAGTGCAGGTGCTCATTCGAGAGCATATAATATCTTTTTACCATAATAATTTAATACATATTTACCAAATTTTAGCAATTTACATACTTACCAATATTTACCAAAATAATTTAATACATTAATTTGTACTGAGAAGTCAGGAAATACCAAGCTGAACTGAAAGAGCGACTCCTAGGGCAATTGGTAAAAATATTTAAATTAGTAATATAATTTTAGAGTTTAATATGTAATAGTCTGGTTTTATACAGTAAGAGGCTATTTTGGACCTCATCCAAAGAAATAAGATCAGCAAAATAAACAATGTAGAAAACAGAGAAGATGCAAGAACTATTTATAGTAATTTGTTATAAAACACCAAAGAAACAAACTCGTTTTAAGAAGCACCACAATATCTTACATCAGTGTTAAAAGCTGCTTGAGAAATCATGCAGAGCACAATCGGTAACAGTTAACCACAGGAACACAATGCACAAAGAGCAGACAAAGAAAAGCCTCAAAAACCCCACTTCCTAGTTAACTCTCATCAAATAAAGGGAAAATGGAAATGATGGGACTCCCACAGGACCCAAAGTTTTATTCTGATTCTAAAGCTCTAACACATAATGAGGAATTTGGGGTTGATGCTGATAGTCTTCTACTGAAATGTATGCAGAAGGATAGACATGAAACCGTGTACTTGATGCTTCACATTAGCTTTCTATAAGTAGACTAAGTTCAGCCATTTGCCTACTTTGAACACCATCTACTCGCCTCTGGGAACCTTTTTTCCCACATCCATCTCTCTGTTAGATTTGCACCCTGGAGAAATTCCCCTAAATCCAATATTTTTTTTGCAATCCCAATTACTGTAATACATACCTGACAAAAGCCGACATTAAGTTTTGGCACTGAAACAATGTGCTTTCCAAACTGATACTTTTCTGGGACATTATATTGCCTCTCCTAGGAGACTTACAGCCTCTCACTCGCTGAAAATCCTATCAGCCTTAACTGCTACAATAAAAAACAATAGAGAGATTTCACTGTGCAGCACACGTCACTCAAGCCAAAGAGCTACCTGGTTAATGATGACAAACTGGGGAAGGACATGATAAAATATTTATCCTGTTCTCCTCTGCTTTAGGACTTCGGCTCTCTTAGATTTCAGGATCAACTCACAACACTAAAGTGCTTCATAAAAGGATCATTTCTCCCTCCCCTAAAAGTTGATGTGACCAAATAATTCTGAATCCCTTTAATACCCCTCCTTTTTCCTTCACTTGTTTCGCTTCATTTATTATTCAGACACTGAGTCTACTACCTCTGGTTCATATCCTGCCTTTTTTCTTTATTTGGGGAAAATCACAGCAAGTCAATCAAAGCTTAGTGTTAAAACAGTAATATCAGCAATAGAGTTAAAAGCAAACGCCACACCATTTTGGCTCTGCAGCAACCCACAGAGAACTGGGAAGCAAGAACACGGATGGAGAAAAGCAAAATTTTGAACAAGGTGCAAGCTTGTGTGCACACAGCAGGAAATAATTAAGTTGCTGTTGAAATAGTTCTATAAAAAAAACTGGTAAAAGAGAGTAAATCATGCTTAGAATGAAGGGCTACATCCACAGTAGCAAACAGAGCACAGCTAAGGCACGGGATTGAGTACTGACCTATAATCATCTATAACACCTAGCTGCTGCGTGTTGTCCACTACGGCCTCATGCCATGGCAAGTAGTGCTCTCCCAGGCAATGCCCAGGCTTGGCCTGGGGGCCAACACAGGACAGGGGTTGTTCGTTCTCAGTGCACAGTGTGCATAAGGGCAGCCTGTTCTGGGAGAAGGCAGGCAAGGAAGGGATAAGTGTGAGTTTAGCTTTATGGACACAAACTATTAATTTGCCTTTCTAACGCTCCCTTCTCTGCATCACTTTGCTCAGGCACCCTTTACAAGCAGCTGAGAAGTGTAACACAGGTATTTATTGACTAACACACACAAAAGACAGCTAGGACAGATGAGCTACTACACTAAGCATTAATATGGTCACCATCCTTAATAAAATACTTCAATAACAATGAGGGTTTTCCAACTAGGAAGGCTTCAGCCAGGTGGGGGAAAGTTGGTCTCAGTTGCTTCTTGGAATGGCTGCTCCTAGATGTTGTTGAGTTCCTATCTGCCAAAGCAAATTTTTTTTCTTTCTATTTTTCCATGTTAGTGGTTTTCCTATTGAATCACTGAGAACTTCTAATCCAGTTCAGCTATCTTATCTCTCTGGAATTTTACCTTTCCTGTCTTGTGTAGCTCTAGTTTAGGCACTTTGTCAAAACTCAGATTTCCTCTGAAGACTGAGCCAAAGTTACACTGACATCAATGCAGAGCTTTAGAGGGGAGGCCACAGGCACCATCTCTTACAACATCATAGAGGGACAAGTCCAAATTCATTTGTATAAGAACAAACTTCCTTGCCTTGAATCTCTCCCTCTAGTGCAGACTGTGCTTGTCAACACGATAAATAAAGTAAAATTTAAAATAAATAAATAAATTTTTAAAATCAAAATCTTTCCTACCACAGCAGGATGTTGCCACCATCCAAGTATCTCGTTTTTCAAAATAATTTTTCAGGAAAACAAGAACTTCATGAAGCAGACTGATCTTAAAACAGCTGGATTTTCTGATATAAAAGTGTTCAGTTGCAGTTTTGCTAACCAGCTCTGCCACAGCACTCATAGGGGTGCTATGAATGCTAACCATGTTTATGTCAGCAAATTATTTAAAAGATCCTTAGTTAGGACTCTGTCTTGAATATTAAAGTACCACCACTCTCAATATGAACAGTAGCTTTTACATCACTACTATTTTTTCCTCAGAAAAAATATCAACTCAGGAGGGGGGAAAAAAAAAAAACCAACAAAAACACCACCACCATACAAACACTCCACTTGGTTTCCTATAACAATTTTGTCCTGAAAGTTCAAGGCAATCAGTAATTTGATAAAAATAAGGTCATTTTTCAGTGAAAAAGTTATGAAATATTCAGAAACATCAGAAACGAAATATATTTTGCAGGTAAAATTTATGTTACGGGCCAAAATGGCACTTAAGTGATACTTAGTTTTATGTTTCTCTTGCATTGAAGTACAGTGAATTTTAATGTTAAAATGACCTAGCATTAAAATGTTTTCTTTAAACATACGCTATTTATACAGCACCCAGCTTTTCTTCTAATAGCAAGCTTTTCAAAACACAACTTTTTGGAATAAATCTATAAATAAAATGCTACTTCGCTTTTTGTCTGACCTTGACTTCATCCTTGTTGTTGTTAAATAAAAGAATGACAAAAAGCTTTTATAGAGCCCAGAGAATCAGAATGCTTTGAATATTAAAACAAGCTTTTGTAAATTTCCTTTGTCTCAGATGATTTGCTTACTGAATCTTAACTTCCCCAACAATGCTCCCATTAATAATGCTAACATTACTAGATGACATACAATCTTTCCTCACACACAGAGCCCAGATGAATAAAGCCAACTTCAACAATGATAACCAGTACTTCAAAGTAAGGCATTTAGTTCACAAAAATAAAGGCGAGAAAGCGCTAGTCAGCGAAAGTAACTATGGGCAAACTGGACTCCAAATCTCAAAATTTCTGAATGAATGAGGAACATTACATAAATTACTGTCAGGTGTTTTATACCCTACCATGCCTAGTTTCTAGGATTTCCTTGGTGCAGGAAAAATAGTCAACCAGAATGTATTAATGTTGATATTTCCATTTCCCCAAATAAACACAGAATTTTATTACCATAGCTAAGAACAACAAATCCAAAAGTGTCACGGAGGTACCCCAAAGGCCAATTTTAGGCAGACAAGTTCCAAAACAGACTTTATTCTAGCCAGAAAAGTATACCTAATAAACCAATGAGAAACAGGGTCTATGCAATTATTTAGCACTTCAACAACATAAAATACAGGTTTGGTTATCAGTTGAGGAGATTATTGGGGTATGACAACATAAGAATAATAAGGATCCAAAACACGCACGCATTCATTCACAAGAAACAACACCAGAGGCCTCTCACTCCGGGGTACCCAGAAGAAATTACCACTCACCTGGGTTAGGCAAGGACTCATTCAAGGATATATCCAGTAAAGAAAAATAACCACTCACCCAAATGAGGAGACCAGGTGCTCTCAGTCCTGGGAAGTGTCCTTAGACAGTGTCCCAGTCTAAGGGGAGGGCTCCAGTTCACAGACCTGCTGCTCCGAGAACACCACTTAAAGGGGGTCTTTGGCCGGGACCTAGTTTTGTAGCCTGGTCAGATCTGGCTGTGGGCATTACAAGACGGCCCAGAAGCTTCTCAGCTTCTCTGAGCACCACCTTTGTTGAGGAACCTGTCAATCAACTGAGGATCCCACCGCTCCTGCCCCTTGGAGGTGAAGTCACCCCGCCCCAGGGCAGGAGAGGATGTCACTGTCAGCACCTTGGCCCACCCTAGATGTGTATGTTGGGACAGGCACAGTGGGGCACAAAAGGTGTGAAGGAGCCATCAACTGCCCTATTGAAGGCTCCGGATCTCAGGAGGATGGATGAGCAACTGCCACAACAACATAAAATGTATGTGAGGATTTTAGCATGGCAGATCCCATGAGCAGAAGACTCAAAACCTGAGTCACATAAGTAGCAAATTTCTGGGAAAGATAAAAAACTTGGTATTTAGATGAACCTCTATACCCTAAAAAGCAGCTTCTTAAAAAGAGGCTCTATCAATCAATATTTACTCTAAAACATGTTACTAATAATTCTGTTAAACAGCCATGACACTACTTCTCCCTTATACTTTCCTATATCAGTTTCTCACTGTTTTCAAGAAAAAATTAAACCATACCTTAAAATAAAACAAATTCCCCCCCACACACACACACAAGGGACCTACAGATAACATTTAGAGGTTAAGAGGTTTACTCCTGACTTTTAAGTGACAGTTCAGCTTTCTGTCAAGTTCATGGATGTCATAGTTTGGTATAATTCAACTTCTGTTTCCTGATTATATCAACATAAACTATAATTTGATTCCACTAGTTCATTTTATTGAGACACACAATTAAATATTGCATATTGCCTTTCAGTTTTACTTTCTAAACTTAATGTAATATAAAGTATTCTTAAATAGTAGGATCCATGGAGAAACATAACAACAAAATAAACTAGTTGGGTTTTTCCCCCCTTTCCAAAGGGGGTCTAATGTAACTCTACAGTATAGCACCAACTTACAAGGTTATGTCTTCAAGAAAGATCAGAAAAAGCAGTTCTGATGCATCCATCAAAATTTACAAAAAATAAAAGCCCTAAACCTAAGCAAGGTGAATATCTGTTGAGATACCATCTACAGGGTCACAGATCATAGAATCATTTTGGTTGGAAAAGACCCTCAAGATCATTGACCTAACTCCAGCACTAATCCATGCCCCTAAAAACCTCATCTCTACGTCTTTTAAACACCTCCAGGGATGGTGGCTCAACCACTTCCCTGGGCAGCCTGTTCCAATGCCTGACAACCCTTTTCATGAAGAAAAGTTTCCTAATATCCAATCTGAACCTCCCCTGGTGCAACTTGAGGCCATTTCCTCTTGTCCTATCACGTGCCGCTTGGGAGAAGAGACCAAGACCCTCCATGCTACACCCTCCTTTCAGGTAGTTGTAGACAGCAATCAGGTCTCCCCTCAGCCTCCTTTTCTCCAGGCCAAACAGCTCCAGTTCCCTCAGCTGCTCCTCATCAGACTTGTGCTCCAGACCCCCCAGCAGCTTTGCTGCCCTTCTCTGAACTCTCTCCAGCACCTCATTACAACTTGCCCAGCTTTAATTCTATGCCTTTAGGATGGCATTTTAATAAAAGCCAACAGCAAATGACTGACTCACCTTGAGTGTCATTCAGTTTCGTGGTCAACTGGCATTCATACCAGATGCACCACCACACGGAAGGAAGGTGAAATGCTGAAGATGCGACAGTATTGCATGGTGTTCCCTCACACACAGTACACTGCAATGACTGACAGATGTACTTCTCAAACAGGTCTGCATTTACAAGGGATGATGCCAAGCACTTTTCTTTTGTATCTCTGAGGGTCTTCATGCTGAGAGGTGACTCCTGACATTTTGACATATTGATGTGAAAAGCACAGATATATTTTCCTGCAGTTTTGCATGAGACATATGGGAATTTGAACAAACCTGTCACAAGTTGCCAACAGTAATATGCAGCTTGTAAGAAAACATAACCTCTGGGAATATCCAAATGATATTAATATAGTCTGGCTAAACAGACAGAGGCCATAGTCACGCCTGGCATATAAGGGCACAACTGCCATTGACTTTGGATGGTGTAACACTTCCTTGCACCATAGCTGTACGTGGTTCCAAAAGACTATTAATTTAAAATAACTTCATCTTTGAATTAATCATAGGCATAACAGTAAAGACACATATCTATGTCCTTCATTTCTTTCAGGTTTATTGTGAAAACAGTTGAAGTAGAGTGAAGTAGAAATCACCTTTAAGCCATTGAATGGCTTTTTCCTGAATATTTTCACTCAGAACATATATGCTATTTCAGTGGCTAAATGATGGGTTCAGTCACCTGCAACACTTCTTACTACACTGTAATTTCTCTAAAAGTAAATAAAAATAAAAATGTTATATATTGAGACACATCTGAAAATAGAAATAGTAAATTTTGTGCAAAAATAATTGGTTAGAAAATTATTCTTAAGCCACAAGTTTAGCAACTGCTGAAAATACTAGAAGATATGCAGACTTCTGAAGTTATAATGGATAATATTTTTAACATGAGTAGGGATGACATTGAAATTAGTTGAGCATAAAAATGGGGAAATATTCCAAGAAATACAATAATCTGTGAAATTTAAATAATTGGTCTCCTCCTAGAAATCATCATGGAACAGTAGCATATTGATCAGTACTTCCTCATGTTTTCCCACAGGTTTTAATACGTTATTACACTTGCATTCTATTCAATGTATAAGCATCTGCAACATACAGAAGCTCAACTAAATCACTTTTCTAACAGACCTGATAAAGGAGGGTTAAGTTTCATTCAGACCATTCATTCGTTCATAGTAACAGCTTGCCTGCAATGTCCTAAGAATGTTGAAAGAACTTACTTTTTAGTCATTCTAATAGCTGTGATTCTGACCCAACAGCAATTCAAACGCAAAGAGAGGCCAGAAGCATAAGTAATCCCTCATCTACACTAACACGCTCAAAAATCACCAAATCTAAAACCTGTACAAATTCTTTGACAATCTAATTTAGCAATCTGCTAATGGAAGACAACCTGCAGCTGCACGATTCTCTCACCTACCCATCCCTGCAAACTCCTCTGCTATGACTCCTCCTCGAGTCAAATCCTTGCATGCCCCTAACAGCCAACTCATGTAACTTCTTGCACAGGCAATACTTTGCTATAGTTTCTTTCCATTCATTTTGTTCATCATTTGCACTGAAACAGCAGTCAGGCAATGTTTTAATTCCTATACAAACTTACAGTAAAAATCTGGTTCATACTCCTGAAAAGCTTGCAGACCCCAGTCCCAGAATATTTAACATATTTATAACTATGTGATACCAGACCTGATCTTGCATTCCAAAAAGTGCTTCAATGAACCAAAATTCCCACTATACTGAGCAGAGGCAGCAACATGTCCCATAAGACCCAAAGTCTATCATATCCAATCAGTACAGTCAAGTGATATACAACTTAATTTGTGACTGAAGGACCACAGTTACTGTGCAATGTGCATCTTGCAATGCTACATGCTGCAATCATTTTTATATCAAACCCGTGTAATCACTGGAAAGCCCTGGGGAATGCTATTGACTAAAGAAACAACTGATGACTTAATATTCAAAATGAGAGGCCTCACTAGATACCTTAGGACCATGCTGGCATTTTTGTTATCACTAGAATCTCTGCCACTGAAGTCCCTGTTCCTGACAACTGGGATCAATTTTTTTTTTTTTTAAGTGCATTTTATATTTATAACATTATACAAATAACATTATACAATTGTGGGTTAACACCCAGATCATGCTGCTAAGCAGTTTAATTTTCTGATCTTCCTACAATAGTTAACCTCAGATCACTGAAAGCAACATGGTATTAAAAAAACCCAAAACATATTAAGTCATTTTTATTTTAAACCCCTGTGTTTGATTTTTGGTTGGATAACATCATTAATTATGGCACAGAATATTCACTCCTGAAAATTGATATCAAATTCACAATAGATGAAATTTCACTAAAGAAAAAGAAGCGCAACCAACAGGTTTAGACTTCCTTGGGATATTGTGCTATAGACACAAATACAGAAAAGAAAGGCACTATTTTTGTTTACTTTTTAAAGGTTGGCTTTCTGTAGGTTTTGAGTCTTTTTCAATTTATGTACGAACTAACAGGAAATTCATCATCCTCCTCCATTTTTGTCTTTTTTTTTTGTGATGATCTATGGTACTGACTCAATGATTCTACTTCACCATCTGTTTAACCTTATCAGTAAGACACTAGAAAACAAATCCTGTGCAGTACAATTTTATCTATACTTCAGTTACTCCAATCACAAGCAGTTACCCAAAACTATGAAAAATTGTTATGGATACTTGAAATGTGCTGCATAAACCACTTGTGACTGAATTCAACTAAGGGCTCTTGCACTTTTCAAGGAAAAAAAATTACGCCCCAAAACTCCACTCATGATCATGGTTTTCATAAACGAGAATATGCTACATTAGATACTAGACAAATAGATAATACTGGGCAATGCCAAGGTATTGGTAGAACAGAGCTCAGAGCACCCAGAAGCAGGTTGAAGTTTTTTCATAGCAAAAGACCTCAGATATTCCAGCCTTGGTAACTTATTTGGGATTTGGGGAAAATAAGCAGCAATGGCATTTTGCATTTGAATCTTCAGTGCAAAATAGACATGTTTATCCTATAGAATAACAGTTATATTGAAAGTCTCGTAGTTATCTATATACATGAGAAAAACCTCAGTGTAAGAAATAAGCAAAAATAAACACCTCATACACTACACAGCCATGCTGATAGCCATAAGTAATCTCTTAATAAGAATGCTACTTTATTAACTCTATGAAAATTGATCCTTCTTGTGTTTTGAGACACTAGAGTCTCATAAATGGGCCACCAAAACTTTAAAGCAAATACAGGGCATGCCAGAAAGTGAAGTGCAAGCTGTCAGCCATACTGATTGGTTCTTCTAATTCCTTACAGAAAAAGACATGCCAGAGTAGATTTTTTTTTCCTCTTGTAGGCTTTCTCAAAGAATGTACAATGATCTGTTTTTCCTAAACAGCAGCCAGGAAATCTTCTTATCTAATTATTGTTTCATTGTCTGCAAAGGCAGAAGCCTTTATGAAGGAAGGAAAAAAATCCTAAATGGAATCAGTTAAAGAATATCTCTCCAAGAACTTGCTCAACTTTTCTCTTCTGATTTTCCCTGGCAGAAATACCACAGTCCTACTGTCTATTGTAAGGCTGCTTCCCACTCTCATCATCAGAAAGAAATGAAGAAAATGAGAAGCGAAAGCATAAAGAAGCAAATTGTGACTATCTCACAAAGGTCATTCAATATTCAGCAAGCAATATTCCAAGTAGATTGTCCACCTTAACTTTTTGATGCAGCAGTTTTTAAAAACAGAATTCAAATTGATCACAGTTTTAGTCTTATTTAGTTCCATGTACAGTACAAGGTCACAAAAACAAAGAGGTTTGCTCTGTAAATGAATGCAAACTGTTCTACTTGTACATGACATTTCAATAGCTATGCAGAGCTGCTTAGGGTTTATGCCATGGCCTTTTATCCACCACTCAAGTGATAAAGACATGAGTAAACCACAAGGAAGCAGTGAGAAATTACCACAGGAAGGTAACATAGCATCAACAAAAACTGCCTTATACTCCACGCCATGCCCTAGTACAGAGCATGGTTAGGTGTGAGGAAAACTTGGATCTCAGTGCTATAGAAAATATATGGTACATTGCACCTCACTGGCTAAAAAAAAAAAGGCTTCTATTAATTACAGCAGTTCCCTGAAATGCTCCAATTTATGCCAGAAACTGCCGTAATCCCTCTCTTGACAGGCCCTTCAGTATTTCACCTCTCAGGCCAGTAGCATCAAATAATCTGTCCCACTGGGTCATGTACTTTATAGAAATGCACATCTTTTACAGCAGGACTTCAATACACTGGGCAGCCCAAAAGAACGAAGCTGGTATCTTCCGACAAATGCCTCACTTGAAAAGAATTGAAGTATTTTTGTTTACAAAACAAAACAGTCAAATGCCCTGTATTTATTGTTACTCAAATGAGAGGCCAGTAACATAACATAGGCTCACCCTTAATACGCAGATTTTAGAGAACAGCTATAACCCTGTTACACAGTTTATACTTCACCAATCTCAAAAATTACCTTAGAGGACCACCACATCCTGCTAAGACTGAACTTGGTGTTCTGCATTCTGAAGGAATTGCATCACTCTTAACCACTGCTACAATCTCTCTCTTCCTCATACCTACAGAATGCCAAAAGCTTTGAAATGCATTACTATGCAAATATCTTGGGTGCCTTTACTACACATTTATATTGCAGAGTAATCAATAAATTATTATTTCAATATTTATTGGAATCTCAGAATAAGAAAGAAGACAGATTACACAAATCCATCTTAGTTGATTAATGGGTACTCCAGCAAAAGGCATACACTGATGGAGTGGGTCAGTATGCAGACTATATTACTGAATATTTCAGCTCGGTTGTAAATATAGTATCTGTTTCTCTTAGGGACTGTCACACTGAGTGCAGTATAAAAGGCAATAAATTTCAACAGATTAATTAACTCTTTGGTTACTGGGGCTGTGTGTCACCTATCCTGGCACCTAATAAAAAATCCCTTAATGCCAAGACATAAAGAAGGGCCTCTTTGGAAATGAGTTATTAACAGCATTTCGTGAATAGATGGAGAAATTGTAGCCCAGCCATTTAAGTGTCATAAAGTGCAGCAAAGGCTGCTGGAGGCCTCTGAGGGACGCCAGGCAATACCATAACAATCAAATCTGAGATGGAAGAGGGATTGAGCTGTCCACTCAGAATTTTTATATTGTCAAAGAGCAGCGAGGAAATAATGTGATCAAGAAGTGAATTAACCTTGTGTGTGAAAGAAAGGGGATGATCTGATGGAAAAGGCAGTAAAGTAAAAATCACTCCATAATGCCTACATTGCAGGCTGGTCATGAGGGGCCCCTAATGTCTGCAGGCTGTCAGGTAGCAGATCCAGCCCTCTAAGTACCATAAACCCATTACCTGCATTAGTCTGTAATTGGAATACATTTATTCATACTTTGTAAGTTTTTAGGGTCCTGGTGCTGGCTAACCACACAGCATTAATTTCTATAAGTGTTCTCTGTTTCCATCCTTGTGATAGAACATGGACAGTCTTCTGGGGCAATTAATACTCAAAAAAGGAATGAAAGACTTCTATACCATGTTACACTCATATGTATGTCTACATCACACCATATTGTTTAATCTGGTTTCCTTGGTGTCAATTGCCTATGAAGCTATGTTGGCATTTCCAGTAAATAACAAGCTGCAGAAATTTGCACTGTTGGAACCGACACAACCATATGGGAGGACTATACCAAGGAGGAAATAATCCATATCAGGTCTGACAAGGTTGTTTTGACCTAAATGTCTTTGGTAGCATGCTAGCCAAGCAAGAGGCAGTGAAAGTCATAGAGTATACTTCTGTCATGCAGCAGAATGCAATTTTTTTTTTTCTCCTTACACAAGATAAATTTTCCTTGGATCACTCTTTATGGAAGTGATGGACACAATCAAGGAGTACATTATGTCTACTGGGCACATGCCTCTTACATATGCATCATGCACAATCAGATGTGACACCAGTGAGGCCTAGCATAAAAAAAAAACAAACATGCATGGACAAACACACTTAAAGTGACTCACACAGACACAGATAAATTACACACAGAGTGGGCTCACACTTGATGTTTTGCATGTTTAAAAGTATTTTCTATTATTAATTAAGGCTGACTTCTTTATAAAAAATTTGTTCACTATTACCTCAAAGCAGAACATACAACAGCACAATGTGTAATAAAGGTCATCTAAGGAATCGGTTGCAGCATCACTATATGAACTGAGTACAAGAAAAGCATCCTTTAAGGAAGGTCTAACAAATCCTTACCCTATTAGAAATAACCCAAATTACAAAACTAAAATGCAAGTTTAACAAAGGTTTTAAAATATACTATGGCTCTCCAAGTATTCTTGCTTTAGTGAGGAAAATTCCGTTATCATCCATTCCACCACAATTTAGTCCACCTAGCAATAAAAACCAGGCTGAGAAATGGAAGCATACAAGGTCTCATTGTTGATTTGCCAAAAAGAGAATGTTTCCTGGCCAGCCATTGCCCTGAGAGGAAGGGCACAGGACTCCTGGTATAAGCCATCTCTTTTAATATAGCCATGTTCAGCCACCATCCTGAGAATACCACTTGCTTTTGTCTAACAAATCTCCCCAGTCCAGCCCCTTGCACTTCTGACTCTCAGAATGTGAGCACAGTTTCAGTTTAACTAAGGTTTGTTAAGATCTACTGTTGTATCTAATTTTCAGAGGGCATAGAATAAGTACTATTGTAGCTCTTGCAGTCAGCTCTTTCCTCTAACTAACTGACACTAAGGAAATAAAAATGCAATTGACATTTTTGTAAATACCACTTCTTAGACAAGCTTTTGCAAAACTGTGTTTATGCAGACGATTTGCTAACAGTAGGAGGGCACATCAAATTAAACGATCAATTTCATAAACAGAAAATATTTACTACTTATGGTCAATGTATTATCTTCCTCAAATTCCATTCAGCAGGTCAACAATAGCAGGAGTTCAATGAGTCTGGAAAGCTTTGGATGCGCTTAAAATGAAGAGATTACATTATAAATATAATCATGGAGTTACCCTTCTCTGCTCCTTCAAGATTGTCCACGCTCTCTTAGATGTTCATGACAAACATATAGCAAAATACCTAATGTCTGTCAGTATTATATCCACTTTTAGTTACCACCAGAAAATATACAAAAGCTTATTCTAGGAACATCTCTCCAGGGCATGTAAAAATGCATCCCTAATTTATCTGTCTCTTTTGTTCAACCAGCCAAATATCCAAAGCACGTAAGTGAACAAGGAATACTGGAGAATACATTCAAAGCTGAAATTAGGTTAGTCACTTCCCAACTCTGAAGGACAACACATAATGTATACAAATCTATTACCCATGAAAATATGGAATCAAACTACAGCACCGAGCAGATTTAAAAATCACTTAAAAAAAAAAAAAAAAGTCTTTCTCCAGGTCTGCAGAGCAGCAGTGAGTACCAAGCAAGGCCCAAGTACAGCAAAATTAAATCTAGCAGAAGTCTAGGCACAGACTGCCAAGCATTGTGTACAGCAGGGATACAGAAACCATTCGTCCTATTCCTAGACTTCCAGTTCAGTATCAGGTGAAAACACCCCATCATTTTTAGTAACCTCACACTGCTAATCCAATTGCTTGAAATGAAAAATAGTTTTGCCAAAGAATATTACATTGAGGCAATATTTGCTGAACCTAATGGCATTTGAGCACATGGCCACAAAAAGAGTGTAACCAAAGATCAATTTTTCAGGCTCTCAGTTTGGTGAGAAACAGACACTTTGCTCCTCAGCAAACATTACAAAAATTGAGACCTATATTAAAAGCTTGTTTAGTAGTCCAGTTGCATTTTCGTTCCTCAAAACTTATTACTTAATCCACAAGCTTCACCTTCCATTTATGAAACAGGCAATTCAGTCCACAAACTACTAGGAGGAAAAATTACTTAACCCATAGTACTGTTCACGTTCACATTCATGATCAGAGAAGCCTTTCTAACCCTGATTAATTCTTGAATTTCAATGAACTAAATCCAGGTTGGATGAAACTTTTTCCATGACTATACTAAATGCCTAAAGATTTCTAAAAAAAAAGTTCACACAACAGAAACATACATACGTGAGTAAATAAAAAAGTGACAAATGCAGTGAGACAGCAAAATTTTGAGAACAAAGACAAATCTGCCTGTCTTCAAAACAAAGTCAAACTCTCCTCAAGGCTGAAGCATTCTGGGACAACGACCACTGGACTGTGGAAAGAATTAATAAGCTCTAAGAGTGCAAGAACTACTGCCCACTGTGTTACAAATGCTTCACTCACTAGTTCAGTTTTCTCACCTATAAACAGAAGCTAGAATAAAAACAGCATGGTGTTGAAAGGCTATTTGTGAGAGCTTATGTCACATTCAGACATTATCAAACACTGTACTAGTTCGAAGTACTATAGATAAGTGGCTGGACTAAAAGACCACATTTCTATGCAGATGACTTTTCACTTGAGGAAACAAGCAAACAGAATGGTTTGCATTCTTTTGTAACGGAAAATGTTACAAAAAGATGGTCTAAGTCATGAAACATCACTGTTCATTGCTTAAGGTTATGTCTACCATCATACTCAATCACTTTAAACTGAACTCCTACTCAGTTCGGTTTTGTAGTCATGGAACTTAAACATCTACATGGGGACAGCAGCATGTGAAACACTGAACATTGAGACTGAAGAATCCCAGGGAAAATGACACAAAAGAACATTGTTTCTATCTGAAAAAAAAGGTATCTGTGGGTTTTGGAAGAGTCACTGAAATATGTCCAGATGCCTCAGCCAAAAGCAATGATTCTGGTTAGTGAGGCCAGGAGAAATTGTGCTGGTGAGTGAACTATCAAATAGTTCCCAATAGGGAGGTTCAAAATTACCAGAGTTCTAGCTACTTCCCATAAGGAATGGCCTTTAAGATGGCTGAAGCATAATATTTTACAAGTAAAGGACCATGAATTAATACTTGCATACAACCAGGTATTCTTCTAATACAACTGTAGCATAGCATGTTTTCAGAATGGCTAATCAGGATTAATGCGCACACAAACACATAGAATAATACCAACCATGCTTACCAGCCAAGGCGTTTGCCACAGCCAATACTATAGAAGTACAGTTATCCATTTTAGTAAATCTACAAAATTTATTTTTCCCTTGAACTTCTTTTTCTCTCCTGCAGTAAATATGAAAAAACAAAAAGATTAATCTTCAAGATTAAATGCATTGTGTACACAGGAAATAAAGGCCACTAGTTTCTATCTAAACAAAAATTGTTCAACAATACCTTTAATCCTTTACAGTGAACCCTGCTGGTTCTTGCTCACAGAAGGATTTTCTGCCATGAGCTTTAGTGCTCCAAGTAATTTTCATCTTTCTCATGTACCATTAATAATGCTACTGCTCCAGGTATCACTAAACAATATAATTAATGGAGCCAAACTACACTGCAACTTACCCATGTTGCAAAGAGATTTGGGTCTATAAAGAACATGCTGAAGGCCTTGGCAAAACTGGCCGAATTACCACAAATAATAATGCTGTGTAGATTCACAGGGGAAAACAAACAAACAAACCAACCCCAACAACAACACACCACACAAAAACCAAAACCCATCACCTTCAACATAACCAAGCAATTGGAATACAACTGTAATAAACTGAGAATAATGAGCATGTTATAATGCTACTTATTTGTAAAGATCAGTTTAAACTGCTTAGCAAAGGAAAAAAGCTTGCAAGATGGACCATGGGGGAAAAAAAAAAAAGAGAGAGAGACTTTAGATTATTGGCCTAAGTTCAACAGCAGAGTTAGCAATTTATGGACTTGATTATACCTTCAAAATGAACAATAACCCAGTAACTACTGCAGTAGAAAGGTACTAAATTTTTATGATATGGGGTAATCAGGTTGGCTACTAAAGACATAGTAGACATGCTGCAAAGAAGAAACAATTCACATTAAAATAGCCAAGTAACAAATTCCTTTTTTGAAAAGGATATTTTTCTTTATATGATGTCTTTAGCAGACTGTAGGCTGTTTCTTTAAATGAATGCATATGACACTTAATTTTCAGGCACACTTGGTTACAGAAACAGGCACTGCACTGTATATCATGTTTAGAAATAAATAGAGCTGTCATACCTGGATTCATATTGACATTTACATCAGACTCTTAATCTGTATAGATTTGACATATAGGAAAAAGTCGGTCACCCCACATATAAATGATGCTTACATATTCATAATCAAAATGTTCTTGGTTGTTTACTCAGTAAAGCAAAACTAGTTTCTTCATACACCTCTACTATGGCAGTAAAGAGCCTGACATTTCAGCATATTTGGAGACAGTATGCTATTTTATTGCAATTACTATTTCCAGTTAAAAAATAAGGGGTAAAAACTGTGGTGATTTTTAAAAAAATAAGACTTTCATTTTTGTAGAAGACTGAAAAGAATTGGATTCTTTGCTTCATGGTGCAATGGGTACTCACAGACTGTGGAATTAGCAATTCCCTACAAAATTAGTAAACTTTTACCTTCTATTTAGTGCATGAGTTGTTAATAAAAATGAAAAAAAAAAATGAAGTACCTATGACTACTCAATAAGCAATGTGATGCTTTTTTAATTACGTAATGCCTACAGGAGTAACTCAGTTGCTATAAAAGTGATGCAAATGAAATTATAAAATAGAGCATTAAGAAATTAATGTAAATAATATCCAAGTATTTTTATGACTCTACCGTGGTTTTTCCAATGTCTTCTGGAACTTAAACCAGTTTTTATACTGTCCTCTCCTGAATGTTTATGTAGTAAATTAAGCCCAAAGTTGGGCATCACCCCTGTGTAGTTCAATGTTGGTCACATTCAGGGGGATTTCCAGAAGGCAATAAAGTCACATATGACATGACAATTTTTAGGACATTGAAGATAACCTTCTAGATATCAATTTATCTTTGTCAGCTGCATCATGCGACAAAATATTTTTCTGTTCAAGCATTTCAGACAGACTCTGGATGCACTGTATCTTGACATATTTCAAAAAGCCAATACACCACGCTTTAGATCTAACCATACTTCTTAACTGGGTATTTCTTGAAGCAATAAAATTCCCAGTGTAATCCACAGCCCATGGGCTCAGATATCTGTGAGTCAAGATGAGGTTTTAAGCAAGACATTGTGTAATGTTGATTTGAGTTTACTTCAGTTGTGAAAGACTATGTAAACTATAGCCACACAGGAAAGAAAAAATACAAACTAAAGTGAAACTGCTGAAATAGTAATAATAATAACTCAAGAGCTCAACAAGACACAGTACAAAAGTCTAACAAGAAACATGGAAGAGTCAGAAGAGACACTTGAGAAACAAAGAATCATCCTGTTCTGAGGAACAACGGAGATCAACACTCCCATACATTTCAGAAAGCTCATCAGATGTCCTCATTGAAAGTGATGAGATATTAATGCTTCACCTCATGGCATGTTAGCTCCAGCTATCCACCTGGCATATTAGTAGTTGATAATTGCTGTATACTGGAAAGTTACATATGATATGCTTGCACTCTCTCCATGCACAGTAGAATATGCCCAAATAAAAAGTGACCCCACAGAATGTGTATTATACCAAATGGGTTGTAGACTATATGAATTAGTATTTTATAACTATTTTCCCTAAGTTATTCCAATTAATAAACTCCCCTGGTCAGAGGTAGCATACCAGTTTTGATGCCCATAAAGCAGCGACAAAACTATTTTACAGGAGTGCTGTTTTATCGTATTTGCAAGATACTCATAAGACACTATAAAATATCATAAAAACACCCATGAGTACAAAACAAGTGACGTGAAAATTAATTCCAAAACCTTCCCATGCATACCACGTTAGTTTCTTCAGATTAAATTACGTTATGCAGATTTTCACAATCTTTCTTGCCTTCAGAAAATTTGAGAATACATATGAAATCCATTATTTGATAAATAATACAGAGTCTTTAGTAATATAGTGGTTTGCTTTTGACTGCAATTGCAGCTAATTCCCAGCTGACACTATTTTTCTAGCACATCAGCAAGCTGTATAGAGTTCTTTGGCTCAAGCTGTTAACTAATATTATTAAATAATTCAGCAGAAGAAATCACTGAAATGTAAATAATACTTCAACCCTGCTTTAAGAGAAATTAAGATGTAATGACAAATGAACTTCAGAAACTCAGGGCTTTCTATTCAAATTTATCTAAACACAATATAAAATATTTTGATGCTTATCTAAAACTATCATTCTCCAGTCCAGCTTGTCCAAACCTGTTCTCTCCCTAAAGCCACCAATCAGAAGCATAAAATAGACCTTGTATTCTCCTTTCCTTCTTCCAAGAGATACCAATCCTTCCTTTCCAGTACCCACTTGACACCAACGAAACAGTTTGTTTTGTCTTCCAGGAACATGCCTTGCTTGTCAAACACCTATTTTCCAAGTTCATGTATCTCAAAATACTGCATAATGTCTCCACTTAACCATTCCATGACATTTACAGTGCTCTTCAGGCCCAGACATATCCAAGTTGAGAAACTGTTAAAGCTCCCTACACCAGCTCCTTAGTTGAACATTAGAGGCCAACAACTTAAATGGCTTCAAAGCAAGACAGAGAAAGTGAAGGGGATGTTTACTAGTGGCCATTAAACACTCTAGACACAACCTTCACACAAGTTACTGGCACAAGCCATGGGGCTGTGCTAGCAGGAAGACTGCTTAATGTATCCCCAGCTTCTACGCTCCTCTCTAGCCTTCATCAGAGAGTGACTAAACAGATCTTTGATCCAACCCAATATTTCTTAAACTAGGTCTCAAGCCCAGATATCCTTCAACATTCCATGAAAACACACATCACATAGCTTCAGGATGAATAGCCACATACTTACTCAGCAAACTTCCCAAATCTTACACTTGAAGAAAGGGCATCCATCACATCTTCAATTCTCAGAAGCAGGACCTGAATTCAATCTTTGCACAGCTGTGACACACCCCATTATTTACAGTCTGGAAGGTCCTAAACTATGATAACAATCATGCAATAGGACAGTGAGAAATTTTTATACGGAAAACATTCTATCAATCCAACTGCCTCACTAGCACTTATTCAGCCATTGTCTCCAGTGTAAAAAAAGACCTGCAGGCACAAGTGAGACACCTTTTACTTGCATGCTCTGGAGTGTCATCAGTGTAATGCTGCCAATTTTGGGTCATACAGCTGTTCAGAACTGCTTATGAATCAAAATAAGTTATTCTAAAGATGGCTGCTTGTGACCTAAACTGACTGGTAAAGTTACTTTAACTCCCTCAGACCAAAAAGTACAAAATAATTTGAATACATTCTGACTCATACACAATATTTCTTGTATCAACCAGTTATGACTGCAAAATTCCCTACAATGTTATTCCAAATAAGCTGTAGAATATACATCCACACACCCACCCTCTCTGAAAAAAGTATTTACTGTTTGCATTTCCGAGTACTAGCATGTATATGCACCAGTGACAAGACAGAAATAATGAAGTTGTATTTAGACAGTTACCAACACTTGATAGATTATCTGTCTGGTCATATGTTCCATGTTTTAAACGCAATTTAAAAATTTAAAAATCAGTATTACAGCACTTTGTAATGTCAGAGACAGAACGTTAATTTAACTTTATAATTCTAGATACAACCCTTGACTATGAAGTGATGCATCACACATTTCAAAGTGGGTATTCTATAATCATAGAGGTTTTTTTGTCACTGTTGAAACTGCAATTTAGTTTCTGAAGCAGTAGATACAGAAGGTACATGGAGTACATTAGAAAATATTTTTAAAATTAGGCTAAGAAAAATCATTGGAGCTGGAATTTAAGCACAGAAAATTATTGGAAAGGATTCAGAAAACATTTATTAGAAAAGCCTAAATAACATGTATGTTTTAAGGTAAAATACATACTTTTTAAAATCGCACTGATATTGTGACACTTAGCCATCCATCCCCAGTTTGGATGGGCACTTATTCCTAATTTTAAAAATATTCCCAGCAAAAAGCCCATCAAGTCTGTCTTCTACATGCGCCTTATTTATTTTTTTCTCATTCCGCAGCATTTCAGAGTAACAGCAACAAAAACTACAAAGCTGGCAGGAAAATCTTGCTGTGAAACATACGGTATTAAATTATCAGTAACATCATTGTATTTGTCAACAAGAGAAAAAATCTATTTATTCCTTTTCTCCATGCTTCAGAGATAAACAGCTTCTCTTCCTTTTTTCAGCCAAGTTTCTAGGTTCACCTAACTCCCACAAACCCAGTGGATGAAAAGCTATGACAGCCAAAATGCGATTTCATCCAAACAAAATACTTACTTTTGCATAATACTAGCTGTCTCGAATGCAAACGCTAAAGCACAGTTCATAGAAAAATAGGTGACTTCGCCTGTGATTCACCACCATTTTTGGTAAAGACAATAAACCAGTAAATTACATTGGTTTTAGCTGTGTCAAGCCTCACAAATTTCCTAATTTGCATATATCACGGTTTAGTCAACATCAGAGATTCTAAAATTATTTATACAAAGCTAAAAACCACACAGCTCTGAGAGGTGGGGTCAAGCTTTTCAAAGTGGTACTAATTTGCCTTTCATGCTGAAATATAACAAAAACCCTCATTGTTTGGTTTTGTTAACTTCTTTTCATTTATCAGCCAGGCGAAAATGTTTGTAGATACTTGTGTCACTAATGGTATATCTATTTATGTGTTTCATGGGGAAACACACCTGTATTATTCAGTTTTTGCACACATAGGAAATATTTTTACCCCTTTTAAATTCTTAACAGGAACACACACTATGCCACATAGATATCACTGCCCACTATCCACTAGCAAAAAGCAAGATGTGTACTTCTTAAAAACACTCAATATTTGTGTTCTGTTCCATAAACAAGAAATGTGTAACACCTTTGCTCTGGTTAATTCCCAATCCACTATATAGGCCATGGGCACAGGCATATCATTTTACAGTTGAAAAATTAGAAATCCTCATATTCAAAGAGCTGGAAAACAACCTAGGCTAGACAACAAAGATGAGAAAACCTAATATGAAGATGGTATTTCTACATTAGATTGTAGTGAACAAAAGTTCTTGTCAATAAAACTACAGCCAACAGCATTATTGTGTATCTTCTCATATATATTCCAGAACAAAGACATAGGATTAAATTTGCACACAGAGTAAGCTTCCCTATTGGTAGCTCCAGTTGGACAAGGAGTAGAGACAGCATGAGAAAACTTTGAGATCCTTAATACTTCCACTGCCCCTGCTTGTGATGTACAATATCTGTTTCCTGGATAAAAAGAGAAGTTAAGTCCCCAGAGCCTGGATCCAGTACCTTTCATAAGCCCTAATTTCATTTCTAAAAACGATAAAAGAAAATGCAATTTGCTTTCCAGCTCTACCAGTAATCCATACACGTTTATATTGCAGACTACAAAAACATCTGTGAGATCAATAATAAACATGCTACTCGTCGTTCGTTCTTCTGCTTTATTGAAAGAGAACATTCTCCAGCACACACCCCACTCTAAACTTTCTCCAGTTTGAATGATGGAATATGGATAATAGGAAAACGCATTACAAATGGCAAAATGCATGTTCTTTACAAATAGGCAGGAGACTCTCTGAGATGAAATCAAGCAGTTTAACTTCTGCTACTACTACTAATAATAATGAGTTATAGTAAGACAGTAATATGACATCAAACTCTCAAATATTAGGGAATATCAGAATCACATTTGCCAGTGTGTTCCTCCTCAGCACTCACTAATCTTCCTTTTCAAAGCCATCTATTTTGCTAAAAGGTTTAGGGTTGGGGTATTCAAGTTTTTTAAAGTAAATTTCAAGCACACTTTCTTTTTGGCATTTGACACTTAATAAACATGCTTAAAAAATACAATTTTAAATGCTAGTGCACTTGTTGCTTCTATCCAGAATACATCCTGATTTACTACACTAGCATTCAAAAAGGTAAAGGAAAACTTTCAAAACACTGCAAACGTAAAAGTTCAAATTTTCCAAATGCTACAGGACAATATATACTTATGTATAACGTTAAAAACTTCTGCACATTATTACAAACACAGCACTTCCATTTCATAGCCTAATAGGAATAATAACTAGATTTTATGTATTTTCAAGTTACATCTAATTCATACATTTTCCCAAAAATGCCTTTAGCTACTTTTCTTCTAAGCATTTTACCTGATTCTTTTGGCCATTATGTTCTCTATGTATTTTGCCATTATTGCCCTCATTTACCTTTCCTCTTGTCATTATTAAATATTTTTATTATTTTCTTCCTGCAGCCTCACATACACAGACCACCAAAAAAAAAAAAAAAAAAAAAAGCCTCCCTGTAGAGTAAAACACATTTTTGCGATCTTTATGAAGGCAGCAGCTTCACGTGGGTGATGTACTCTTCACATTAGACTAGCAGAGCATTAGCCAAACCTGGGAGCAGAACCCCTTCATCAGGGACTCCCAACTATTTCGGTTTCACCGCGAGGTGAAACGCAGCCGTGCTCGCCTGGGGCTTTCCCAGAGCATCAGGGTACCGCCTGACCGAACCACGGCAGCCGCCATGTGCCCGGGGCGGACACCCCCTCACAGCTGCCAGACGGGCGGCCGTTAGCGGGCGGCCGTTAGCCCCCGTCCCGCTGCTCCCTCAGCAGCGCACCCCGAGCGGAGGGACTGCGGCTCCTGCCGCCCGGGACACCTTCCGTACAGCGGGACACCAGCACCCCGGTTGTGTATCGGAGGGGGAGGAGAGCACACAGCGGGATTATCTCCGATCCGCCTCCAAGGACCTGCTGAGAAGCCCGTGCGGAGCCTCAGCCCCACCCTCTACCGTAACCCTTCGGTCGCCTCCCAATAAAGGTCCCCGCCGCCTCCCGCCCCAGCCAGGCAGAGGCGGGAGCTGGAGGACGCCGTCACCCGCCTCAAGGCCGAGTAGCGGAACGCCGAGTGAAGCGGCCGCTCTCTCGATGCGCTCGGTGCTCGCGCTGAGCCCTGGCATCCCCGCCGCCACTTCCGGCCGGGCCGGAGGGAGCGGGCCGGGCGGAGCGGCGGTTGGTGGAGGAGGCCGGTTGGCCCCTGCCGCCGTGCCCCTCCCCTCCCCCTCCACCGAACAGGTACGGAGGTGGGGCCGCTCCTCCCCCGCGCACCGGGGACGGGTGGGGAGGGGGCGGGGTCGCTTCCTGGGGAGCGTCATCCGGCAACTGGGGGCCATGGCCGCCACGGTGAGGAGCGCGGGGGCCCGGCGGGGGCAGGAGGAGGTGCCGTTCCGCGGCAGTGGGCGCTCGGGGCCACTGAGCAGCGAGACGCTCCCTTCCCCGGGGAGAGGGGTGCAGAAGGGCGGCCTGTCGCGGCTCCAGAGCCTCTGTCCCTTCCCTGCCCGGGGCAGCTGGCAGGTGCTCGGGCACAGCCACGTCTGCCCTGGCCTCGGGGTGTGGCCTGGGCCAGCCCTCGGCAGCTCGGGTGGCAGAGGGCTGGGCGCAGGCGAAGGGGCAGGAAGGAAGCTTCAAGCGTCGCGCTGGTCCCTGCCTCCCTTCCTGATTATTAATTATAATTTAATCGTTTTATTAATTATATTTATAATTTATGATTTATAAGCCTGACAGTATTCAAGAAGTGACTGTACAATGCTGTCAGACACATGGTGTGAACTGTGTGGTTGTCACATGCAGGGACAGGTTGTCATATGCTGCCCAGGGAAATGATGGAGTCACCATCCCTGGAGATGTTTAAAAGGCATTTAGACGAGGTTCTTAGGAACATGGTTTAGTGCTAGACTTAGGTTATAGTTAGACTTGATGATCCTGATGGTCTCTTCCAACTGAACATTCTATGATTCTATGACAGGAGTTGGACTCAATGATCCTTGTGGGTCCCTTCCGACTCAGGACATTGTATGATTCTCTTTTGCCTTTGGGGCAGGAACCAAGTATTAACAAGCAAAGGATATGCTCAGGTCTTTGACATAAGTAGTTTTGCATCCCTGTAACCCAGAGTATCCCTGTTACTGTGCCAGCTGCTGTCCTACCACCAGGTGTTTGTAGTATCAGCTCCAAAGGAAATGAGTCTTGGCAAGGGCCAACATGGAACTTGCCTTGCATGGCTCACAAAGGTGCTGAGATGCTAGTTTCTGCCATACTGATGCCTTTAAGGATGTTCTTCAGGGTTAAATTAAAAAGTTCCAGCACTTCCATAGTGTTTCTTCCGTGACTGATACAAACCATTAACTTTTTGGAAGTCGAAGAAATTTTGCTTTTCTAGTTACTTGTTCATTTGATTATTTTTCATGTAATAACCACTCTATTTTACTTGTGCTCTAGGTTAAAATCTTGCTCTGCATGGGACTTTTTTTCAAAGGGGAAGGAGCAAAAGGTGTTTGATCTGAAGAATGTGTTGTTTCCATTTTTACACAGAGGACAGAAAAAAAAAGAAGGGGAATATGCTATTTTACACGCATCGAGACAGCTCTTAATCCACCTGACTCTTCATAAAACATTTTTGCTGCATGTTTGTTCAAAAGGTGAATCAGTTGCTTGAGGGATTTTGGTGAGAGTAGGATAAATAACATTTTTGATAGTTAGAAAAAATAGGAGTTTGAGAAGTCACAGCAGACTTCAGAAGAATTCTGTTACCGTTGGTAATGAAATTACTTGATGAACAGTGTTTCAAATGGATTCATACATTTACAGTTTCTTCAGTTTTTAAATAATGTTCCTTGAAATGTTTCTTGAATGTGGTAAATTTTTTTTGTTTCCTTTAGGAGGTAATGGAGAAAAGACAATTATTAGGCATTATCTTCTTATGGATGGCCTTGAGTGTGAATAGAGATATCAGTGTTGTTTCTTGCTACTTTAGTAGTAGACTCAGTAATCTGCAAGAAATTAAATGGACAGATTGTAAAAACTGATGGTGTTCCTGAGGAAATATTTTTAATATAAGTAGTTGCAAATTGGAAAATTTTGTTAATTATGGTGCTGGTTAATGTTGATAGGCAGCTTAGGACTACACAGCTGCTTGCTCGCTTTCCCCCTGCCCCAAGAAGGATGAGAGGAAAGGAAGAGTAAAAGCAAGAAGGCTTACAGCTTGAGATAAAAATTGTTTAAGAAGTGGAGGAAAAGTAGGAAAAGAGAAACAGAAAACAAGGTGGTGTAAAATCAATCACTTCTCCCACAGGTAGACCGTTGACCACCCAGTTCCTGAGCAAAAGATGGCTAACCTCCCTAGACCCCCTCCTCTATGCTTTTTATTGCTGAGCATGATGCTTTATTGCATAGAATATTTCAGGTTAGGTGGGATCTGCTTCTACCCCTTCCCACCCTCCTGCAAACACCGGAGTCTATTCACTGAGTGGGAGGGAGAGCAGAGGGAGAAACAGAAAAGGCCTTGATGCTGTGCAAGCTGTGCTCATCAATAGCTAAAATATTAGTACCTGTTTTTGGCATTGTTTTTGTCACAAATGTAAAACACAGCACCATACAAGCTGCTGTGAAGAAAATTAACTCCCTCTCAGCCAGAACCAATACACTTGCTACTGTTTCTTCTTCCCTCTACTTCTTCTGATCCTTACACAGGTGGTACACAAATTATATCTAAATTAGTGGCTAGAGTGGAAATTGTAGGTACAAAACTATGTATTATGCAATTCACTTTATTTTTGGACTCTTGAAGCACACATGACAGTACATGGCTGTGTCTTCTGCTGGGCATATGTCATTCTCTGTGTTTCACATTAGGTGAAAAGTGAGGCTCAGATCATTTCTGCAACTCTTGTTCCTGCTGAGAAAGTGTGACATTAACAAATGCTGTGTGCCCAGCAAGAGGAAGTGCACACTGGACAGGAAAGATCTGAACAGGCACCAATGAAAATACAAGTTCAGCTAAGATGTCAGTGTTGGATAGATTTCCAAATACATTATCATTCCTTCATGGTGATTTGCTTCTTGGGCTTGAACATGAGCATGCTAACTTTGCATGCAGCTCTTATAAGGAGAGTAGTAATTCATATCCTGGTTTAGTGATCACATAAAGATCACTGAGTACCTTCTGCAGGCACCTTTACTCTTCTTACATGATGGAGGAATGCTATAAAGGCAGGACTGAAGGGGACTGTTCAATCATCACACCCAATCTTAACAGCTTTACATGATTGCTTTCATAAACTTCACCTTAAAAACAGCTTAGTTGTTCCTTCTTTCATTTTTTAGGGTGCTCTAGAATACAGATAGTCTAGGGATGAAAAGGTAGTTCCTAGTAAAGTTGGTTCATGATCACTTTGTGTCCATTTGCTCTCATGCTACTGTCCTTTTCCTCCTTAATGGCAATCGCTGTGATACTTTTATTGAAAGCAAGTCTATTTTCTTTTCATCAGGGTTTTGCTATGCTAGACACTTGCATCTCAGTTCGTAAGATGGACAATCTGTTCCTCCATCCTCATACCTTTTATACAGTTGCTCTTTGAATCTGTCTTTGAGGATGATCAGAACTCTGTGTATACTGTACATGAAGGCTCACTAGTGCTTCATTGCATGACATTGGTACTTTTCTGGTTTTACTGAAAAGAGTCTACTTAAACTTTGTCTTTTTTCATTTTTATGGCTACCTCATTTTTGGATTAATTAACAATCCAGAAGGGTAAACTTTCTCTCTCTCACTTTTGGTTTTCAACTGACAAACTCTGAATTTAAACACAAATAGTTGATATAGTCCCTAAACTACTGTTACAGTTCCCCAGCTGTCCTTTTAGAACTTTGATAGGAATCTAGTTCCAACCTGACCCCATGTTGTATCAAAAAAAGGAAACATAACCATGTGGCAAGATTTATGCTAATCCTTCTTTTTTCAGCTAAACTTGTCATTTCTTATATTGTATAATAAATTACCAATGTCCATGCAGATTACATTTATTACATTTATGGCATGATATAGCTTTTATATACTAGCGTATTTTCCATTTAAAGACAGTGGGAAAAGCCTTTTTCATACGTGTGATAAGTATTTTTGAGCTGGGGAAAACAAACCACTAAGTAGTTGAGACAAACAGAATTTAATTACTGACTGCTGGCTGAACTAGATGCTGACCTACACTTAAAAATCATGGGACAACTGACTGACCAGTGTGTTTATCTTCAGGCTGAAAAGAAAAAAGGAAAAAAAGTAAAAGCCTCGAACATCATACTCTCTGCTGAGCTGGAGAAAAGAATTATTTGCCTGTCAGTATATTAAGCTGCTAAATTCCTTCTCCAAGCTTCAGTTATCCGATTTTGTTTTCTATTACATGTGGAAGTGGCTGCATGTGGTTAATATTAAAGGGATTGCCATACCGTAGACCTCATCAGATTACCAATCTAATTTCTGAGACTGGCTTCTAAATATTCTTGTTTCCATCTTCATGTTCTTTTCCTCAGAAGTGTGTGAGAAGTAGTGAATGAATGTGAGAATGAGGGCATAACTTCTTCCAGTTCAATGCTTGTAACCAGTTGTAGGCTCAAATCTGTTGGTTTTAGCAAGGCTTCCCCTATAATGGGCTAGTCTGGTATATTTCGCAGTGAAAATGAAGTAGAGACAGAACCACAGTGCTTCAATACCAGTTCTTTCACTGTGATTTATCGTGGGGATCACGTCTCACCCAAACAGTCACTCCTGTGAGTACTGGTGTAAAAGGGCTACTTTGAGCTGTTGTCAAACTGAAGCTGGTTTTCAATGGCTGGTGTTTTGGGGTTTGTCTGTCTGTTTTGTAGAGTGTAGGAATACAACTTCCCACATGAAGCAAAAGTGTTTTCATAAAATGTTGTTGGCCTTTGATATTAAGTGATGTTAACTTTGAACATCAGAAAAGATACATAAAATTTACTAATAAAAACAATCCAACAAAACTCTTAAACCTTTATA
The DNA here is from genome assembly GCA_013399365.1 of Pampusana beccarii. NCBI lineage: Eukaryota > Metazoa > Chordata > Aves > Columbiformes > Columbidae > Pampusana > Pampusana beccarii. The sequence goes on along the minus strand of VWYH01011081.1, from coordinate 963,907 downwards.
TTTTCCATACAAATATCACTTGATTACTATTATTGTTGGAAGTGTGTATGTTATGTCCTATCTGACTTTAGCATTTCTTTCAGCTTTCAGATACAGGACACACAGAAAAAGACGAGCAGAAAGAAGACAACAGTAGCACCGAATGCAGCGAACTAGGAATCATGGATCTGAAATTCACTTCATCAAGAAAATACATTTCTATCAGTGTACCTTCCAAATCTCAGACTATGTCACCTCATATCAAATCAGTAGATGATGTTGTAGTTCTTGGCATGAATCTCAGCAAATTTAGCAAACCTACTCAATTTTTCATCTGTGTTTCTGGAGTTTTTATGTTTTATCTAATCTATGGATATTTACAGGTAAATGCTGTGAAGTTATGTCTTAGGCCAGTTCTTCCTACCCCTTTTCTTTTTCAATAGCATAATAATATAGTATGTATTTTAATATGTATGGATGTTTAAAGCAGATATTAATTGCAAAGTCAAGCTTTCAGAATTGAGGAGCAGTAAGTAGTTATGTAATGCAAGATTCCGTTAGAGTTCACATGCCTACAAGGTTTGATTCAGTTGGACTTTCATAACTGGATCTTTTACTTCTGTGTGCAAGATATGTCTTTCAATATTGTTTTGAATGTGTATTTCTTAAATGTGATTTCATAGTCTTCTGAAAACATACGAACTGTAGAAACGTACAGACTGACATGTAAGTCTTCATTGATGTTGAAACCTTTAGATCTCCCTGAGTTCCATGAGTGCTGTACAGTAATAGTAGTCTACTGTTCTCTCTGCTCTCCCTTCAGGACAGAGCTGAAACGTGAACTATGGTTGCTTGTTAATCAGAAGCATAATGTCAATGCCATTTTAGTTAAACATTTCTCTTCCTCCTAGCCTTTTCTCTTTTATCTTGAGCAGCTTCATTTCTGGTTTGGTTTTTTTGTTTGTTTGTTTGTTTGTTGGCTTGTTTTTTAAGTTCAGGGACTCTTCTCAGTAAAGCAGTGATTTTAAACATTGGTAATTGAAAATCACCATGTTTCCAATGCAGTTTTCAAAACGAGCTGAAAATTTTGTTAAAATAAAGTTACTTCCAAAGAGTTAGACAGAGTTATCAGTAATTAAAAGCAGAATATGAGGTAGCCTTTTGTTTCTATAACTGACACATCTGCCTAATTCTTTATGCAGTGCATGTATTTTCCGTAAGAAATTGCTCTGCTTTAAATCTTTAAATCTACAGCCTGCAAATTTACAAGCTCACAAGTGCCATTTAATATAGACACTCAAAATATTAGGTGTACATTCCTAAGAGATTAAAATTACCAGTAAATATGTCTTTTAGAGAAAGTTCGTATTTAATTTATTGTGAGCTATTTATAAATTTTGGATAGAAACTGTCTACTGAAGCAAATGAACTGAAAACCAACTGAAAAACAGACAGGAAATTATCTATAATTTGAGATAAAGACTAATGGATCGAAGGTATTCCCCCTGATGAATCTTTCCATTAATTTCCGTGGATTTACACCAGCAGTAAATTTCCTCATTGCAGTTTAGAGAACCTAAATTGTCTTTTTCAATACTTTGCAAGTTACGTATGGCAGGTAAATTCTACTTATTATGCAGCAGCTGCAAAGGCTAGATTTTCATGTTTGTGAAGAAAAAAAAAACACCTTGATTTTGGTTTGATTCAATATTTTGGTGTCTATATGTGACCTTGGTGGTTTTTTTTGTTTTTATAGGAATTGATATTTTCTGTGGAAGGTTTTAAGCCTTTTGGTTGGTACCTCACTTTAGTGCAATTTGGATTTTATTCTGTTTTTGGACTAATAGAATTGCAGTTGATTCAGGACAAAAGGAGAAGGTATGTATTCTCCCAAGCATTTTACCTACTGTCCATCAGGTTAGAGCTTTTAATATTTATGGTAAATTTAACCTACGTTGTTTGAATGTGAGTACTGTGAAGCATTGGTAGCGGTTCTGTGTTTAAAATAAGGTGAATTTCCTGGGCGATGTTAGAAAATGTTATATAAGCACCCACTTAGATTTCAGACCTGTAAGTAGTCGTCTTGTCTCTACTGTCACTTTGTTTCACTTACAGAGCATATTCTACCCTTAAGGTAACCAATACAGACTGGCTTATATATGTGTTGCTTGGGTTTACCACATCTAGAATGGGGCCAACTGCACTTCACAGCATGTGAAGCCATCTGTCACTGAATGCCTTTTTCTTTGAACCTGGGCACTTCTTCGCTAAGAGGTTCCTTTGGCACGCTGTGCATCTTGGAGTGTGTCAGAGGTCTGCTCTCTGCCATGCGACTGTGTAGGTTTGCTTCAAAGGATGTGCTTATGTTTTGCATTTTTTCATTTAAGATAGCACTCGTAACACCCTGCCACAGTATTATTCTGTGTTTTCACTTGCTGTCTTGAATCCTATGGATATGGGATAGTTGATATTATGTGATGTGGCTATTCTGTGGCTTCTTGCACAACTATAGGGTCTGCAAACTGCATACTGAGTTCCTCTGGAAGCTTGGATAGAGGCTGTCATGTTGTACATGAATTTTAAAATTGCTTTACAGCATTCTGTCCTAGTTGAGCATAACTAGTTTTCCGTACCTGTAGTCAACCTTGACTGATTTTGCATATACTGATTTTAGGTAATAGAATTATTTTGTAGCCAAACAATGTAACTTGGATGAATTAATCTTTTCTATTTAAAGCATTGACAGCTTGTATTTCAAGTTATCTGATGTTTTGAGTCATTATGCATCAGATAATATTGCATAGTTACCTTTTGAGCGTTCTGTAACTAGTATTTAGGTTTTGATTACCAGATAGTTGCTAATGCTTGCAGAGCATGACTCTGTAAGTAAGCTATGTTGGAAATCTAGATCTCAAATATATTTGAAATTTTGCTTCTGATAACCTAGGCATCTTCTTGTAGATGCCAAAATTTTTTTTCCTAATTTTTATGCTGAATTCTCTGTTTCTGAAATTTTTCTTGCATGCTTCAGAGTATGCCTATGTCACATAATAAGTTATGGATAAGACAGGGTTACAGCAAGACATCTCCTTATGTTGCTTAATTTGGCTCTGAGTATGCATAAAAATACCTGAACATATGCACAACAATAACTGTAAAAAATCACGAAGTGAGCACAGCAGTTGCTAAAAATTACTGTTAGATCATCTGTTGTCAGCTGATAATTTTGTCAGCTTGCAAACAGTACATCTGGAATTGTTCAACAATCCCCTCCGTTCATGATATCTGAATCGCCTCTTTCTTAGTTGTGTTGAGTTTTATAAAACAATGTTACTTTTTTCAGCTTTCTTCGTTCTAAAAATGTCAATGTTCCTGTGAAAACTTAACAAAAAAAATTGACGCGGTGACCATGACAGGACTAAGATTCAGGATATCTTGGTATACCAACCTTCAGTGTTTCTTTTGACAAATTATCTGAAGCCTTTGTCCTGATTCTTTAAATAATATACCTTCTCAGAAGGAGGTTAAAGAATTACTGCTTGAATACTTCATGAGCCATGAAGTTTTTATTGTCTTATATTTGAATGCTGCTTATTAGCAGTATTTGAAATATCTGAAATTTGGAATCAGTCATTTATGTGCGTTTTAAAATTTCTCTTATGGAAGGAAATTCAGTAAGAAAGATGGTCAAGTTGTATTACAAACATACTCCTTTATCTAAATTTTTCAAGCTAAATCTCCTCTAGATGAGTCTGTAATACCAAGATTTGTACGCTTATATTTTTTAGAATTCCTGGCAAAACCTACATGATAATAGCGTTTTTAACAGTGGGAACTATGGGTTTGTCAAATACATCTTTAGGATACCTGAATTACCCTACTCAAGTCATCTTCAAGTGCTGTAAGCTGATTCCAGTTATGATAGGTGGCGTTTTTATACAAGGTAAGTATTAGTCCTGCTATTAGATGATTTTTCTGTTATTTCTTTGGGAGGCAGTCATGTATGGAATCCTGTGTTTGTTAAATTCCACTGAGGTTCTTGGATAAAGAGGTATAGGTAGCGTTTTTCCTATAGGAGGAAAACCATGAATTTCTGAAGTGTCTTCTCTGCAAATGTACAAATGCAATTAGATGAACAGAAAACGTGGGGAAAAAAGAAGTTTTACAGCTCACTTGCAAAACTTCGTTTTTATGCAGGCTTTCTTAATTTTTAAGTAATGCAACTTTGTTTTCTAAACAAAATCACTTCATGAATGAAACATTTTCAATACTGAAATGGAAAACTTGAAATGGGAAACAAAAATCCAGCCATGACTCATGAAGAAATTCCCTACTTTTCTTGCTTGAAAAGCTTTATTCCTAAATTCCGAATTAAAATTCCTAAATTTTTATTAAATGGTCAATCGGAAATATACTTGGTTTTGCGTGTCTTTGGCTAGTCCTAAAATCATAGTTCAAATTCCAAGAACAGAAAAAGGGGTCTGGCGGACAATGTTTAAAGACTATAGTTATGTGAATAAACATGCTTCAGTATTTCTGGATTTAGAAGACTTAACTGTATTATAAAAGTTTGTTCAATACACAAGGATTCATTAAATCAGTAAAGCTCCATGTGGGAAAGTGCTATGAAGTAGAATCTAGAATTATATATTTCTGTTCCTGTAGTTAGTTCTGGCCTTCTAGTTCCAAATGAAGCTGAAGATTTAGAGGTTACATGTTTACATATGGCCATGCGTGCACAGTATTTACCTTTTATTAGGAGTCATTTTGTATCATTTTAATACTGAGAGACTAGCATTCACTTAAAGCTGTACGAAACTTTATATTGTGTCATAGTAGTATTGTATTCTCAGAAACTGGTTATTGGGTTTTTATTATTATTATTTTTAAAATTTTTCTGTTAAAATTTTCAGTTAAAAATGTTCCTTTGCAAGCTTTTATTGAAAGTACAGCTTCTGGGAAAGGAGTACGTTATTTGAAACAAGATATACTAACTCCTGCCTTTTCATTTCCTACTCTATTAATACTTCTTTCTCCACCCACCTCCACGTCTTGTCTCTCCCAAACTAAGGGACAATGCAGGGTTCTCAGAGTACCCAAATCACCTGTAAGTGTTTGGGAATGACTTCTTTCTATTCAGTAAGGGCAGCCAAAATGTTTTGCATGAGGGAAAAATCTTAAGAAAACATCTAAGCTGTCTTATAGTTGCTGAGATGGTGCTTTGTCGGGGAGGATGTGCTTTATGGCATTGAAAATATGCTTTATGTCATTAGGAGTAACCCTAAAACTGACCACAAGAATCACATCAGTATCTGTTAAGGTGCTTGTCCATGTCAGGAAGAAGAAACCACTCCGATCATGAAAGGCCAGAGAATTAAGTCACCTACTTAAGTAAAAGAATGACGTTGGGACCGTTTTTTCTTTTGCCTTCTAGTTTACTAGACAGGATAAACATGGAATTCCAAGAGTGTTAACAGTCTGTTCGTGTTCTTTGCATCACTTTTGTAGGAAAGCGTTATAATATTGCTGATGTGTCTGCTGCCCTATGTATGAGTCTTGGATTAATCTGGTTTACTTTAGCTGACAGCACAGTTGCACCAAACTTCAACTTGACAGGTAAAGAAATATTATATTTTAGAGTTTAACAAAATGCTTGTTTTTTTCTGCAATAAGGGTTCCATAGAAGTTCTGAGAGTTCTGGGTGAACTGCCTTCAGGTATCATACGGATAATGCGGGTTTCATTTTAGCTTTGCACTAACAGAACTATACCTGTGGCAGAAGAGGTCTTTTCTTCCAAGTGTGAGTTTTTAGGTTCTTAAAATTTCTGGAAATTCCATCCTTTAGCTTGAAATATCTCATGCTTGTTCTCAAGAAATTCTTAGTTTCCAGTAGATATGTTTAAATAAATATGATAAAATTCAGTTTGACTATTTTAAAACTTCAAAAGTTTAGTTGTCTTTTCTAGTTAAACCTTTAAATCTTTTTTCCATTTCTGAACCATTTACTTTATAATAGTTGATGGTCTCACTCAGATTTGCTGTAGTTCTTAGTTGGAGTGCCCACCTTCTAACTGTTCTACACTGTGTAAAATCAGAAGCAAAGAAAAGATTTTAACCTGCTTGGCTTTAAAAACTTGGTTGAATTTCTTTCTCAAATGGCAAGTGAGAATTGCTTATTCATAAAATCCATGTTATTTGCTTGGCCAATGTTTGGATTAATACTGAACATTGAAACTTTTGAATATTCAACTTTTAATGTATTCTGCTTTCGAAATTCTGAGATGACTTACAACAACTATTACGACAGAGGTTCTGTATGAAATCTTTATTTCTTAATAGTGGAGGCACTGATTTATAGGTTTTGTTCCTAAAAATAATAAATTCTCAGTTTTAAGGAAAAGACTTCTTGTCCTCACAGAATATTATTTCATCTAGTGTTAGTAGTGATCAGTTTGTGATGTTGTCTAAACTGTATGTATCTTTTGCTCATAAATTAATTCTTATGCTTTTTAATGTAATTTTACTGCTAATAGTAGTGGAAGAAATTGCAAAAGTTTGTGAATTCTACAACCTGCTGTGCATTTAGTGTGTTTATGTGTGGTGTAAGTGGGTGGCTACTTGAAAATAGATGTATTTTGAGTACAGTATAATGTTGGTATGCATGTAATTCTGATAGATGGATATGTCTTACCTTTACAGCTATTTTTTACTATAGCCTGTAAGTGCATTCAAATGTTAATATATTCCTTTTATAAAAATAGAATTGTTTTAAACATGTGCTATGGCTTGCTTCTGAAAAGATTTGGAGAGTTGATTCTTCAACTGAATGGGGTAAGGTAAAGTGTAGCAAAGTCCGGATGCCCTCAAAGATGTTCAAAACACAAGATAAAAAACTTTAAATGTCTTCAGAGAATAAACAGGATTGTCTTTCATTGTTAGTTTATTTTGAACACTTCAAGTCTGTATGTATCAATGCATAGAGCACTACCATTTGGAGGAATTTAGTTATGTGAAAATAGAATACAGAACTAGAATTCAAATCTGGATCATGTCTGGATGAAGTCTGGATGTGCCTTTAGGAAGGTGATTCAAAATTCTCTTGCTCTACCTGAGAAGGTTCTTTCTATATTTCCTATTCCCTATTACTTGTTTTGTTTTATCCCTGTGTCACTTAATTTAACCAGAAGAAAGTTTTTATAATGGGAAAGGTGGAGTTTTTCCTTTTTTGAATGAATTATGGAGACAGATGGTCCCTTCCTTCAAGAAATGTACTGATTTTTGGTATCACAGAAAGATGTAGCTGCTGAAGTGAAAAAACAGTGATAAGAATTATTAAAAACTTTGCTCATTCTGCAAAATGGCATATTCTTTTGAATAATTACACTTCATGATGTAAATCACATAATAAGAATTGAAAGCAGGGAGGCAGAATTTAATTTTGTATTTCATAGAGTATCTTCAAATAATAACAAAGTATTTAAGGATACTAAAACATTCAAAAACATAAACAGCAAATTAAATTACTTTTTTCTAAAGTTGCAGTTTTATGTTACTGCCTCCTTACTGCGCCATAAATTACTGATTTTGTTCCAGTGGTTTATGAACATTTGTGTAGAACTGTTGCCATGCAAGCCAGTATGATTATAGCATGAAGTCATAGAACTTCTAACTTGTCAAGAACAAGCTGTTTACATTTCACTCTTGTAAGTCAGCAAAACTGTGCTGTGAAGTTAAAACACATGTTCTTTATTGTCTGATGCAAATACTGAAAATGGAGCATGAGCAGACGTGAAATATTATCTGGATGAACAGTTTTACAAGTCCTTTTCTTTCTTTTTTTTTTTTTTTTNTTTTTTTCCTTTTTTTTTTTCCTTCTCTGCTATTGAAATCTAATCTCAGTATTGCTGGGCCAAAAAAGGAATCTACCCAGATTTTGTTTACATATGAAAGAGGTCAGCCAAGAAAACAGAACTCTTCTGCCAGAACAGGTACATATTTGTAACTAAGAGGTATAGTCTACAAGATGGAGTTGGTGCCAAGAGCTCTAAGTATCTCCTAGCATTATCAAACTGGAGAGGTAACAGTAGATATCCTAAACAGCTGTGAATAATAGATACAGGACTTCCAAAAGAGAAACCAGAAGAGAACAGTGTGCAGAAGGAGACAGTCTTGAAATATTGGTGGTAAAGGAACTTCCACTGTTCTGGCATTACAGGTGTGAGAATTAACTATGTTCAGTGAGGATACAGTGGAAGTATCAATTCCATGAAAATTCCACCACCGTAGACTGTTTGTGCAGGTGCATTTTAGACTTTTGCAGGCTGAGGTGTTTTGTCCTTAGCTTCAGTATTATTAAGATGATATTATAATACTTCATTAGCTGCTTCTGCTGTGTTTTCTAATCTTATGTATGGTGGGCTTTTAAAATCATAGAATGTCCTGAGTTGGAAGGGACCCACAAGGTCCAACTTCTATCCCTACGTAGGACAACTCCACCATTCGTACCATGTGGAGTGTTAAAGAGGTCTTAATGGACAGGTAAACTCCAAACGACTCAGTAGTCTAACACATTTGCATGGTGGGGATTGCAAGTGTGAGAATGAATTGTTGAGGAACTTGCGTAAATATCAAATAGCTTATAAATGTGTAAGCAGTGTTAATATTTTAATGACTTCAAGCATCACATTAGTAGTGTAAAATACAACATAATGTAGTGTTTCAATCAAGTCTGGTGGTGCAAGACCTCTAGGTTTAATTTCTTTCAGAACTAATTTAGGACCGGTTCTTCCAATCATTTTTACTCGTGCTTTACATACTACGTAACATTACTGGCCTCATTGTTTTGCTGCTGCTGCTTGGCAGGTGCAGCGCTGTCACAGTGAGTTGAACAGTTCTTCTCATACTCCAGACTGTGTATGTATGTAATATTAACATGTGTCTTGTTCATACATTTCTCCTTTCCATGCGTGCTTAGATTCCAGGTAACCTTTTCATCTCCGTCTAGTGCTGAGCCCGTGTATCTGTCCCTTGGTGTACCTGGGCCATTAAGCGTTGCTGGTGTTCCAGCATGATTAAGAATGCAGATGAAGACGTGCTCAGTCACTTTACAGAAGTGATCTGCAGCAAGGCCATTGCTGAGCTGGAGGTGTTATTATACTTTTGGACCAGAGCTGAATCCATGGAGTTAATTTATCGATACTGTATTCAATAGCCGAACCAATATTATTCAGGTTATCATGTTGTTTCCATTGACTCCTACCTTTTCCAATGCCTGGTAACTTTGAATAACAAAGAGTCTTTCTTTGTTCCCTTCCGTAGCCTGGGAAAGGAAATGGTTCCCAAACTAAAGGCGCTGGTTTGGAAGTTTCCTTATATCCAGAAGCTGACCAAGGAGATGCCACCTTAAACTTCATTGGTCTTAAAAATGTTAAATCTTTCAATTTTGAAAATCCTAGGAGCTGGGATTTTTTTTCTCTATCAGGAGCTTATACTCCATTTGGTCTGTCAGAGTGCCTATTTTGAAACCTCTGATAGCAAGAACATAATATTAAGAAAATATAACACTGCTTGTTTCTAGTCTTCCGTTCCTCATTCTTCCCTGACACTTAGGATGTTTTAAGGAGCCAAGAATAGTGCAGACAGTAAATATGATTTTGATGACTGAAATAATCTGTAGTGTTATATACTTAGGAAAACTGGTGTTTCAACCTGTGTGAGTCATTAATTTCTACCTTTTGCAACATTAAATACAACAGTCCCTACAGTCATGAAAGAATCAGAGGTTGGAGGCTGGGAAATGAATTGTAACTGGCGTGGATAAAGAGTTATTAATTTTTGTTATTGGAAAGCTGATTACATTATTGACAGTGTAGTGATTTTGTCATGAACAAATATGGTAACCTGAAATCATGTGCTTTGTACCTGAACTGTAGTTCATTAAAATTAGTATTTCAACAATGGAATATTTCCACTGTGAATCCTCTTGCATTTGTTTTGTAATTACATCTAACATTTCTATTTGCCTCTGTCAGGAAAAAATAATCTAAGATTAACTACTCAAAAGAGTATGTTCTCTGGTTATTTATCTTCAGTAAAAATACCTCAGTAAATGCAATTGACATTCTTTCACTCTTGTTACTACAAAACTCCAGCGAGCTTCTTTATAGCAGTGTCCAGATGTTCCTGTCAAGGTTGGAGACACACAGGGCTTGGGGCTTAACTGGTGGAGGGAGTGGGGGTGGACAGTGCTTTATAGTGGCATGATCAAATACTTTTGCTGACATTTAGAATATGATATAGAGGGGCGTTTATTATTATTTTTCTATTCCTGAGATTTTTAATTTTTTTCAGGATAAGTACAGAGTGGTTTTCGTCACTACTCTGCTTTGCTGATAAATATTCTGAACAGGTTTTTGTTTGTTTGTTTGTTTTCTTATATTAGGTGTGGTCCTAATATCCCTTGCCCTCTGCGCAGATGCAGTTATAGGAAATGTACAGGAAAAAGCTATGAAGTTGCACAATGGTTCTAATTCAGAAATGGTAAATACCAGATTTGCAATTTTAAAAGAACACGTTATTTTTAGACAAGGCATACAATGGCAAAACATGAGACTTAATCTGTTTTTCTCTTGCGTATGTAAAGAAGGGCTCTTGGTGTACTGTGCTTGGGGTTTTCTGTTTGTTTGGGAGCTTTTGGTGGCTTTTCTTTGGTTTTGTTTTTCAACCTTTCGGGGTGCTACTTTCTGTGTGCAACTTCAAAGGCATTTTGCAGCTACAAAACCACTTATTTCTAGCAACAATTTCTTTGTCTACCCTGCAGGCCTGAAATCAACAGAGTGGTTTCTGTATGATCATGCACTTAGTCTCTGAAAAATATATACTGTTCTGGTGTACATAAGCATGTATTACGTGGAAGACATGGCTTTTCTTACTTTGCTAGACTTCCAGTTCTAGAGCGTGCTAGCATTTGAGAGGCAGCCTTTTTTCTAAGCTTTTGAAATCAGTAAAACTGGCTTTCAGAATGGGTCAATATGTGTGTTCCTGATTCAGTGAAATACATGATTTTGAAAAAGTCTTGCTCAGTATTTTTTATATACTCATTTGGAATGTGGATTAGCTGTTTGTATGGTCTGACATTTTTTTCTTTTTAGACAAAACTTATGTTTGGCCTTGGCATCTTCTTCTCTAAAATTGAGTAAATACAAGAAAATCTTTTATTATAACAGACATCTGAATATGCCACAAGTAAAATAACTATTGAAATTTAATTTGCATATTTAGCATGTGTTTGACATTTAACCAGAAAATCTAGTTTCTCATTTATTAGCTTTATAAATAGAGAGAAAATTAGTTAGAAAGAAGCTTCATTTGTGGCTGAAAGGGGTTTAGGTTGGCTGAACAAGTTTGAGTTGTAGGTTTCTGGCAAGTGGAAGAATATACCTGAAAAGGGTCACTGTATTCTTGGCTTTGATTTTTGTACTTTTTCTTAGTATTCACTGCTGACTGCTGCCAGAGACAGAGATCTCAGCTAGATGGACCTCACCTAACCCAGCGCAACCTTCTATAGCTGTAATCTCTGAAATCCAAAACAAAGTACAATCTGTAACTGTTTTCTTGCCCACTTTGCATCTTGCCAGCTGACAGTTGTTAAGTGCCTTACCTACAATGCGCGTGTTGTCTCTAGAACTTTGCTTTTTATTCTGCCTTAATCTGACAAATGTTGGTCTTCATATTGTATACTCATACTACTTGTAGAGAATCAGTCTAGTGATTAAGGATATAAAGGTTTTGTTTGAGGCCTAGAGACTACACTCCAGGATTTTGTTTGGAGAATTCAGAGCAGAAGTACAAGCAGAATTTCAGAAATAACTTTTCTCGGCCTGAGACCGTGCATGAAAATTTAAGAGGTCTTCTGAACTGGAGATCATGTTAACAGTGATCTAGAAATCAAATTGAATAGTAAAGGAACCTGTCACCTACAGGATCCCTGTTTTGTGGCCAAATTTGGAACTTGCCCTGGATTAAGCAGTTATAAAAAGAGAAAAGATACATTGTAGCTGAAATAGTAACCACTGCTCTGGAAAGTTATACCTGACTTTGCCTTGTGTGTGCTTCTAAGGAAGTGACTTACATCTTTCTGCCTAACAAGGAACTAGCAGCATGGTGCTCGTTCCTGGTTGTGAAAAGTGAGGTCTTTGGGTAGTTTGGGAGAAAAGCTGGATGCAGAGGCAAATTAAGAACTAGAGACTAACTTGTGTGTGTATAAACGCTGTAAAATAAGTGCTCTGAAGATCAAATAGTTGTTTTTTAAGAGGTTGAAAGCAGTTCTACTCTTGAAATGTATATCCGTCCTCCAGTATTGCAGAGCAGTGATAAGGTTCTTTTGTCTTATGGCGTTGTTATTGATTCTTTATAGATTTATTATTACAAATAACTGAGATAGTAGAACAAGAAAAGAATTCATGAAACTCGTGTGAAAAGATGTACGTTTGTAATTAACACTGAGTTTTGAAAGTGTGGTAAATCAGTGTGTTCTAGCTTGTAATGTGTAGAATAGTTCTGTTCACTGTCTCCCTTTTTTTCACAAGAAAAGGCCACTAAAAGTTGCCCAAGAAAAGGCCACTAAAAGTTGCCCAAACAGCTGAATGCCTCCTACTGCATGAGAATGTGAATGGATGGATGGGCAGTTCCAGCTTCTGATGTTGCCTCTACATGGGGAAAGATAGGATGAAGGTTCTTATGTTGCTGTTGTATGAAGCTATGAGTTATATAAGGGTACAGACAAAATTAAGAGCTTAACCTGTTTGCTGAGTTTAGTCTGTTCTGAGTACTGAACTAGGTCAGAGCTGTTCGTATATGAAAATCTTGTACCCTATAACCATAACGCAGGTGTGCCATGTATGTGATGTGGCACAGATGCAAGTTCTGTGACACTTTTTCTGGCAGTGCGTAGTGATTATGTGCTAACCCTTTGCACATTTAATGGAACGTGGATCTTTACTGTTCAGGATAAGTAGCAGAAAACAAAATATGTTTAGTGTATTGTTTGAACAATTTAATTATATAGTTGCATGAAGCTTTATTTAGGCTGTGAAATCCTGAATTTGAAGGATTTACCACAGTCAGTGTTGACCTCAGGATATTATTAACGGCCTAGCTTACAAAACTTTTTTTTATGTAGCTGTTGGTAGGCAGGATGTCTGTAACACTTGGGCAATTTTCAGTGCACATCAGCTAGTATAGAAATCCTGGTAGAAATATATTTAAACACTGCGAATTCAACTCCGAGAAGTTGAACATATTAATAGGGCCAAACATTTGAAAGCATTTAATTTTGTCCTTCTGTATAATATCACTTGGTAATTATTTTCTCTTAAACTATTCTAGGTTTTATATTCCTATTCAATAGGTTTTGCTTATATTTTATTTGGATTAATGTGCACTAGTGGATTAAGCCCTGCAGTAACATTTTGCTCAAAGGTATGTGTAAAGATTTCCTTTGTTTTATGAAAAACCTCATTGGAAAACATTGCGCTGTGTGGTTTAGAAAGTCTCACCACTTCTCTGAAGTTATTTTCGTCATGTAAACTGATTGACTTGTATAATTCATACATTAAGCAAGTTGTTACAGTCTTTGATGTATAAGATAGGGTGATGTTTTAATAGGGCGGTGTTTTAAAAAACAGAACAAAATCACAGGACCAGACTTATGAGCTTATAATTTCATTGTTATTTTTCCATAATTTAACTAAAATTAAATAAGGATCTTTGCATGGATGCGTTGTTGAACAGCTTATTATTGCTCAAGCAATTGATTAAAGTCTGTGTTTTTATGGCATTTTACAATACCTCAGGGTTTGTTTTACATTTTCCTAACAGGCTTTTTGTTGTTGTTGTTGCAGCATCCAGTTCAGACTTACGGTTATGCATTCCTGTTCTCTCTGACTGGGTATTTTGGCATATCCTTTGTTCTAGCGTTGATTAAAATCTTTGGTGCCCTTCTGGCTGTAACAGGTATGAACAAATGATATCTTTACTGCTTTTGGTATAAAAACATGAAGTAATCCTATTTTATTATTTAGGACAGAGCCCTGGAGAATTGTTCTTACTCTGTTTTTTTTCTGTTAGTTGTTCTAACTGATTGTGGTTTGTGTAGCATGGAACTTCTCCAGTAGTATGTTTTTGAGAGCTTCCTGATCCTTGCCGTGCCAAAGTTTCAACTTTGAAGAACCTCTTAAGTAATCTTGTCCTTGTAGCCTGTGTTAGTGCACAAACAACAGTATTCTAAAACAGAATAACTGGAAATTCTAGGAAGAATTGGAACTTCTAGATATAAGGAAAAGACAGGTATTTTTTCCAACATGGAAGGAAAAAGAAGGATGTTCCAGTAAGCCATAGTAGGCAGTGTCATAGTCTCTAAGCACAGAATTTCTGGAGATTTCCGACAAATGGTATTACTAGAAAAACTGTGAAGAATTCTCCTAAAGCTTCTGCACGTCCATATACTCTCAGTGGAATGCTGCTGTAGCAGTGTTAAATGTACACTCCGGGCTCAGTTCAGCATAAACTCATTCTAACTTTCGTGATGGTCTCATCAGTTCTTTTGATTGAACTGAAGAGAAGAAGGAGTGTGCATTAGTTTTGGAAGTCAGGATTTGAAATAAACTTCTGATGGGCCACGTAACAGCTGCTGGATTATCTCTGAAGTGCAACTATTGTATTCACAGGAGTGGTACAAGCCTATCAATGACAGAAGCAGACTGTATAGTCTTTCAGTTGTTCTTGATTTCTGATGTAACTGTCTGACAAAAAATTGAAACAGTCATGCTTTCTGTTAAATGCTTAGTACAGCATATGACTCTATCAGCCTTGTCAAAGGAAACAAATGTAAAGAACACTCATCAGTAATATGTTGAAAAGATTTGGGCCACTCACTGATGTGTCTGCTAGCCAGACATGAATGTGGAACAATAAAAAGGGTCTCTAAGAAATATGGAGACAGACTTTTTAGCAGGGCCTGTTGCAATAGGACAGGGGGTGATGGCTTTAAACTAAAGGAGGGGAGATTCAGACTGGACATGAGGAAGAAATGTTTTACAATGAGGGTGGTAAAACCCTGGCACAGGATCCTCCAAAGTGGTGATAGATGCCCCATCCCTGGAAACGTTCAAAGCCAGGCTGGACGGGGCTCTGAGCAACCTGATCTAGTTGAAGATGTCCCTGCTCGTTGCAGGGGAGTTGGACTAGATGACCTCTGAAGGTCCTTTCCAACCCAGACTATTCTATGAGTCCCTAAAATATGTCAAAAGTTACTGGAATGCTCTCCAGGCTAAGAAAGTCACTAAATGCCATCTGGTCTGCTCCTGTCATAGTTCATGTACAAATAAAAAGTTTCTGTGATTAGTTGTTCTCACCTAATAATAATTTCCTAGCAGTAAATGCAAGTCAGACCTATGGGCCCTGACATGCTCCAGGTACGTATCCAGATCGATGAAGAACAGGAGGGCATGAATCAAGAGGCAGTCACAACCATTATAGATTTTCAACCTTTATAGATATTCAGACTTGACGCTCATCCCTTGTGCAACTGGCCATATTCTTCATGTTGAGCGATCAGTCATCTGGAAAAATCAAATGGAGAGATTGAAATCCTACTCGCTGATATTGGCCCTCTATGAGTGAGGAAGCCACTGAACACAATGAGTCTCAGCACTGCTCTGGGAAGTTATGTCATTTAGTTATGCTTGGTCTTTAGTAATGCATTAGCTGATGTGTGCCTTAAAAACAATGAAAACTGTTAAAACTGAACATATTCTGGGTGGAAAGGCAACTCTATGGCTTCAGAGAAGGAAGTATGTTCAGAGCCTGTTGTGTTAATAGTTTGCCTGAGATCCGTAATGGAAAAAGCGGAATATGGTTAAATCAAAGGAATCCCTAGTAAGACAGATGCAACAGAAAATGGGGCCCAGAAATTATTTGTACTAGGTTACTGTGTCTTGTGTCTGTATTTGTTGGACAAGTGAATGCTTTTAACCTGTATTATTTTGGGTTCCTAAACCAGACAAGTGACTGGAGTGTTTACAGATCAGAATATCTTCAACTGTTGGAACAAGGGGAAGTGACCCTGCAGTTCTTTTTAACAGCAGTTAATGTTGTAATGTTAATGTTTTTTATGTATCTAACACTAAAGGAAAAGTCTGACACTTGATCATTTTTCGTCATCTTCCTGTACAGCTGTTTTCAGGCTGTCCCTTAAATTATTACTCTTCACTATATGCAACTGCTATAGAACATAAAATTGTTTATCTGTAGAAAATTGTTGCTTCCAAACATAAAATGTAACTCAAGTGTATTTTTCATAAGTCAGTCACTGCCTGCTTAGCTTCCTCTACCATTTCTATAGCTGTTACAGTAGTCTATCAAGAACAGTTATACCAGGCTTGTTCCTTTCTCAGGTTACCCTTTCTTAAATCTACAAATAGTAGTCACAAGAACCCCAGGGGAAATATGTAGGAAGATGCCATGGAGCTACTTTCCTCTCTTCCCTCTACCCCTAAAAGCTGGTTTCTCTCAGGTGATGCTCTACTTGATTCACAGTAGTGGGGAGGAAAATATAGACAGTTGTTTTCTGACCTGAGGATTGCGTGCTCTGCTTTCCTATAAATTATTATCTCTGCAGCACTTCTGTTTCGTGGTTGTTTTCAACAAAGTTCAACATGTCTCCTGACTGGAAATTGGCCCAGATGAGAGGGTTGGTTCGTGTACTACAGTAGCTCTTAAAAAAAAAAAAAAAGAAGTCTTACTGTGCTAAAAAAACATTCTAAATGTTGTGGAATAGCAAACCTTTCCCAGGTTTTGTTAGGCATGACCTTGACAGTCCTAACACTGGAGCCCTTTCTGTCTTGCCTGTAGCAATGTGAAAATGTTTATTGTGCCTTGGCAGAACACCACATTCATTACTGTCCCTCCCACCCCCCATCCATCCTCGCCCTTCTTTGGGGGGGCAGTGGGGTGAAAGAGTTTAATGAAAATTGTATTTCTATTAGCAGAATGAGAAATTATCAGACTTAATTGGGAAAAAGAAGAAAAGGCACTTAATTTAGAAGGAAATGGTTACATAAATATTTTAATTAATAACTGATTTGAAAGAACAGAAATAATCGTAATTAGAACAACTGAAGTAATTTAAGCATTTTTTAAATTATTCATCTGTAAACTGTTTTCTAATTAAAACTCAATTTTCTTTTTCATTCTCCTTTAATTTTTCATGTAATAGAAAATCATTTTACTTGATGCACATAAATTTCTAAAAATGTAAAGAAAATTATTACTAAAAAGTTGAGATTGAGGCAGATGAAGCAACGGTGAAGCCTGTTTATTCTACTACAAAACATGCATTTAAGTAAATATATGTTCGTGCAGGAGGGTTGGGGAGAATGAAGCTTGCTTTGCTAGCCATAACAGCATGAAAATACATCTGTAGTCATTGGTTCCTTTTGTCAGTATATTGCGGTAAAACTAATGGGGGTGTAGTTATACAAGTAAGGGTTTCCAGTGTGATGTAGTAAAAAGTACTTCATGGTAAGCAAAATTATTTTCTGCTAATAAAAAGTGTAGTTTTCTTTAGGTGCAGACAATTGTACTGGGGTCTTTCTTAAGTGAGAAGCCTGCGCTATCATGTAAACACCTTCTCAGACCCTTAACCTTCATAGCTGAACATGTACGCCTGACTACATTGTTACTTCTTTAAACAACATTTTCTGTAACTTTTACTCCTTTATTGTTTTTGTTTCAGTGATAAACTATAAAGGTTTCCCAGTATAGAATTTGCTAGCAACCCTGTATTCTTGTTTGTATCAGGTAGCATTGAAATTGTTCAAATAATTGTTGGAGCTGTAGTCAATTGGAGAGTAACCCAAACAGATAGTTTACTTCCATTTAGGTAACCAGATTGTGTTCTCAATGCTCCTCATTACCTCGATTCCTTCTAGTGGTAAGAACACACGTAGAAGAATTTCTCTTAGTGGTTTTGATGAACACTTCCTAATGTATAATCATTGAAGTGGGACATCCTTGGTCTCTTAGTTTTCCAACTAAAATTGTGTTTCTCTGCACTATTACATAAATTTTCAGTAACTTCAAAAGAATGAGAAGATGCTAATCCCATTCCACTTAAAAATGAAGCCCAAAACACAACTGAACTGTCACAACACGAGGTGAAAATGACAAGAGATTTGATGTATCCTGGTGAGACCACATCTGGAATATTGTGTCCAGTTCTGGGCCCCTCAGTTCAAGAAGGACAGGGAACTGCTGGAGAGAGTCCAGCGTAGGGCAACTAAGATGATGAAGGGTGTGGAGCATCTCCCTTACGAGGAAAGGCTGAGGGAGCTGGGTCTCTTTAGTTTGGAGAAGAGGAGACTGAGGGGTGANTCCTGCTTCAGCAGGGGGATTGGACTGGATGATCTTTTGAGGTCCCTTCCAATCCCTAACATTCTGTGATTCTGTGATTCTGTGAAATAGTGATACCACTTCTTTCTGCTTTAACTGATTAGCTTATACCATTGGCTACTTGCAAGGAGTGTTTGTTACTTTAAGATATTGTGAATTGATTAGTTAAATAGTCTTGTCCTGGAAGTTCCTCTGCTGCAGATCCTCTGGCTGGAGCTGATAGCACTGATGCAGTGAGCTTGTTTCAAACAGTGTCTGGTTCTAGTGCCATTTTGCACTGGACTGGGGCATCTGCAGTCTGTTTTTGCACGGGACTATCATAGTTTTAACCAGATGCTTTATCACTTAATGAGGTTGTCTACTAATATTGAAGGCTATATTATGTTATTTTGCTGTAACTGCATTCTTAAAGAAGTAAATATCTGTTTTCCTCTGCAGTAACAACAGGAAGAAAAGCAATGACCATTGTGCTTTCTTTTTTGTTCTTTGCAAAGCCGTTCACGTTCCAGTAAGTATTTATAATTTTAAATGGGTTTTAATATATTTTATTAAAAAAATCTGTTCTTAGGAATATGGAAATATAACAACAACTACTGATCGTATTGAGGCTTAAATACTTTTCATTTTATATCCTCTACAAATGTTGGCAATTTGCTATAAATATTGACTGGCATCTTGATGCTAATCATACTAGAGAAAATATTTTCCTTTTTTTTCCTAAAGGTCTGGAAGACAAGTTATTCCATGCATTGGGTTTTATTCCTAGTATTATTATTATTTTTAAGAAAAAGCTTATCTTAACTCTAGTGCTTATGATACTTAATTGTTTGGGTACTTTCTCTGTAGAGGAAGATTTGGCTAAAGGAAAGTATTTTCTCCATTACAATATTGTTTCCCTTTTATGAGCTCAGGTTTGAGTTCTTAGCTATCCCTTTTAAGTAACTGCAAGTTTCTATTGTCTTGGCATATTAAATTGCAGGATTTTTGAGCTTGGGTTTCTTCCCTTTTTTTGATTTTAAGGAAGAGCTTACTTTGAAAAATGCATCTAAGTTGTTACATTGATCCTAATTGCTTCTGTTTTGAAAGAAATAGTATTCCGTTTTATTGCTATGTATAAATTTATTTGAGATTTGAGAACAAAGCTTAGAGCCACATGCCCAAATGGAATTTACTCCAGCTAAAAATCTTGAGGCTTAAAATAATGGAAACAAAAATGTGCCTACGTTGGGAAGTATGGATATTAGGCATCGAGTGAGAACATATTTTGGACTAGTAATAGAGAGTATATCTCTCGTAACTGTAGAAAGGAAAAGAATATTAAATCCCTCAGGACTACCTTATTCATGTGCGAAAGAACATCTACTGTTTAGTTACTATTTAACTGTAAATGCACCTTAATAAGCTCTTCAGCCAGGATGGGAAAAGTAAAAGTGGAAGGATAGTAATAATAAATATTGAAGCAAATTCTTTCTCAGAGTCCACTAATTTGTGTTTTGTTTTGGTTTTTTTTCTTCCTTAAACATTTTTCTACTTAGTGTAGGGGCTTTATCTTTATTTAATCCATAAATATTGGTATGTAATCACCACAGTTAAAGTACTAATGGTAACTTTTTTCCCCTCCTCTCCTTCCCTTTTAGGTACGTGTGGTCAGGCTTACTGGTTGTCCTTGGCATATTTCTTAATGTTTACAGTAAGAATATGGATAAAATCAAACTGCCTTCACTACATGGTCTTTGGAAAAAAAGTGTGGAAGAAAGAAAAACAAGGACGTTGTCACAAACTGTGTAGACAGTGGTTTATGCCTTGTCTAGACTATGACTTACTCGTTACTGTTTTATTGGAACAGTCTTCAACCGATTCACTTTCCAAAGGGAACATTATTAAAACCAAAGGAGCTGAAGGCATATTGTCTGTTTGCAGATTGCTAGAAATGCACATTTTTGTGAGCCCTTTCTTCAAAGCACTTGAATTCCTTGTAAAAGGTGTTGTAGGCCATTGTCAGATGGCATTATCAAGCAATGAAGGACAGCAGCTCCTGGCAAACTGCTGAGAAGCTGCACTCCAAGTGGGACACAATGGAAGACTAATTTGGGCATTTTAATAATATTGGCCATGTGGCTGGTCTGAGATTAGTGGTTCTTTGTTAATTGTCTAGGCAGGGTAATTTAAATGTAATACTTTATTAACATTTAATGAAACCTAATCAGCAACTGGTTGACCAAATTGTGATTTTAAAGGTAGAAGGTTTAGAATATGATATGTTGTTACTCTTTTTCATTTCAAATAAAAAAGTTGTGGGGTTTTTTTAAGTTATTGATTAGATCTTCACAGAATTTTGTATTTATTGTAATAATTGAAATTTGTATGGAAATCTTACCATGTTACTCTTTTTGATGATTGCTTGCAAGTAACAAAAATGAGATTGAGTTTGCGTGGCCAACACCCATGAGTTTAGAAGGGGAGAATGGGCTTTTGGGCCTGAACAGGGTGAGAACACAGAATGAAAAAGTCATGACTGAAACAGTGGCATAAAAAGGTGTTGTTTGGTGATTCTTTGGTGAAATACAAAATTTTTAGTGGCCGTATCATAGTGATGTAAAGAGACATGGAAGTCTTCTAAATCAGTATCATCAAATCAAAACTCATTTTCAGTATTGGAGTAAAAAAACAACACCATCTGCTGATGTATTTGGAATAGGTATTGTGCCAGTCTGTGTGTTCCTGTGATGAACTTAAGAGCATTAGGGTACAGATTACAATTTTTTTAATGACAGAAGGAGACAATATACTACCAGTCTTTCTTTTTCATTGTGAATTTAGGAAGACTAAGTCCATTTATCTGTCTTACTTTTATATTCAACTTGCTCTTGAATCGCTTGCCATCTCTTTCATTTTATATATTTAACAGTAGCACTTTAGAAAATACGAATCACCTTATAGTTCATTGTTCTCATGTGGTCATGATTTTTTTTGTTCTTGTCTCCCTTAGATGCATCTTCGCGTGTGTTCTTTCAACTGAAACAAAAGTAAATTGGGAAATAGAATTGTATAGTCAGGAAGAATGTACAAAGAATTGAAATATCTCATGAGATTGCCTTCTGCCAAAATACTAGCTTATGAAAGTATTTAAAATGTGCAGAATGTTTTTCAGACATTTAGGAAGAATTGCTGTTTCAAGGAGATTGTGATCAAAGCACAGACACAAAATGTGCCTTAAATTTTGCTGTCTGAGTTGGTAGCTAGCATATGCTGTATTAAGTCTGTTAGAAAATATAGGGCGTTTCAAAAAGATGGACCCAGTTTCAAAGATATACTGATTTCAAATTGGGTCCATCTTTTTGAAACACCCTGTAGAACATGGAATAACAGAGCCATCTTAACACCATGGGACAAATAGGCCAAGTGGAGACCTGCGCTAACGTAACTGCACTGTTTCCAGCACTCAACCTACTCTGGTGTGTCAGCAGAGCCTTTCAACCCGTATTCACCCAGTATTGCCAAGTTACTCTAATTTATTGCGTGTGATGATTTTGTTTTTTTAAGTTCCAAGCTGCTGCACGATTGATTATGTCATGGATAAGGTAGAGAGGTGCGAGCTTGATGAGCAGACACACCTTGAAAGAGAGGAATGGCCTGTCGTGGCCATCCATCTTCATGTTGCAGCCAAAGTTTTATGACAAGATATAAAAAAGGGTTAGAATTTCAAATTTGATGCAAGAGTGCATTTGACCAAGGGGATTGATACACATTCCTTTACCAGCAATATTTATCAACTCGTATTCACTTGCGTTCTTTTCACTAAATGAAGTTCCTCTTTCCAGTGAGGGTAAGTTACCTATCAAACTCAAAAGAGGGATAGTTTTTGAATAATTGAAAAGTAATTATGCAACATTTACTGCTCTGTTCACTAGCTTGGTGGAACTTGGTGATTAGTGTTTGAGCACTGTTTTGACAATTCTTCAGTCTCAGTTTTGCCATCTGTAAACTCTGTTGCTAAATGTTATTGAACTTCAGGAAAGCAAATTATGTGAAAGCTACCTGAAATGCAGAAAGTCGTAGGAAATATAATTCATTTGGCATCTGTTTTAAATAAATAGATGAGAAGTCACTCCCAGAGTTTCTGACTAAAATTCAAATGTAGTATGTAGGTTGCCAAACTGTTTTAAAGAATCCAGTTTTGTCTCTGTTTTCTCTCTTTGGAGAGCATAGTGTTCACAATAATTTACCTTTTAATTTATTCTCTATTGTATACAAGACTGAGTTAATGGAGCACACGTTAGGGGAAGTTTTGATTTATTTTTTAATTCTTTTTTTTAACTATAGAAATGTACATTTTGTTTTACAGATGTACTTTTAAAAATTTTTTTATAGATGAATATTGTAGGCTTAGTGTCAATAGCATACGTTTAAGACTTGGATTTTTATTTTCATACATGTGAGTCTCATACTTGCTAATTAACAATATGTAAGTGTGTTAATGAAAATACACACACAAGTGAGAGTAGTTCAGAATTCGCCACCTGTCATGGTCTGTGCAGTTTCATACTTTCACTGAAACGCTAAGAAAAGCTTCATTTCAGTGAATTGCTGTTTGTGTGTGTTTGTTTGTTTGAAGAAGCTTTATAGTGCATGCAAGTGAGAGAACCTTAGAAACCTCCAAGTGTTCTTATTACAAAATTTTGGTTTAGGATCCTCTGTACTGTATATGTATGTTGGTTTTGTGTTGTCTATGAAATATGAATAAGGGCTTGTCCACAAAGTAACTGTAAATTTTTTATTTTTTGTGTAAGAGCACTTATTTTGGGGTGTTGGTTAACCCTTCCTAATGTTGCTATGTAGGCTGATTATAATATAACTTCTGCATTTTATATGCATTTGGCTCCTGGACTCTTTACAGCAGGCATTATGAAACTACAGGAAAAAAAGCTTTCGTTCTGTTACTATAAAATTTATTATCTAAATATAATGTAAATTAGTTTCTTCTTATTCTTATGCTACACAACTTTCTCCTCTCTATAGAAAAATTGTGATATAATAATTTGTTATAATGTTCACACTAAAATTTAAGGCTGCCCAAGGTCTCCATTGATGTCAGCAGTCTACTTGTGTGATACCCTCCATTTCTGCCTCCTGGGGAGGACTGAGGGAGCTCTGTTTTCCTGAATTAGTATGCATTTGCAGTTGCTTTCCTATTACATTTTTGCATTTCTTTGACACACGAATACCAAAGCAATTGACTATGCAGTGGATTTCTTCAGTATTTCAGTACATCGGTATCATCAAACTGCTGGTTATTCAGGTGCCTGTATGTGAACGTAAGCGTGGAAGAACAAATGCTCTGAAAACCCCCCTAAAACCTACAGTGTTTCTTGAAACTGCGTTAAACTGTTTTTCTTGCTCTTGTTTTACCACTTGTGTGCTTTGAACTTGCCAGACATTTTAAGCTGAAACTGAAGCATATGTCATTCCTACTTGTCTTCCTTCCTTGTCTTTCTTACTTCTGGCTGCTGACTCCCTTTTTAACATGCTATGTTGATGCGCTATGGATTGTTTCAGGTTTCTATTCCTGCATTTAAGGGCTCACATCATACTGTTACAGATTGGTCACATTCCTTATTTTCTGCTTCGTATCAGTTATGACTGTCTGGATGATTCTGTTAAATTCTTTTTTTCTCCACAGAAAAAAATCTTTCCTTTTTATACTTTCAATTATTTTTGGAAAGGTCTTGATGAGTACGTGTATGAGTTAACTCCTTGACCTCATTCCGTCTTCCAAGAAAATCTCTCTTCTCCCTTGCTTGCCTTTGAGAACTAAAGGAAGAGGAAATAAATTATTGCAAGTGCTCTTTTTTCTTTAATAAGTGCCTTCCTTACTAACCTGGTTTGTCTTAATTGTTTCTTTTCTTTCTGCTTCCAATGCTCCCAGGCATAAACAAGCCCTTCTTTTATGTTTGACCACTGCTTGTTCAGTCATGGAAAGTTTTTAAGTTGTTTACTGTTCCAGAAAGATATATAGAATTGTATGTATACTCTGGAGGGCAGGAAATAATAAGTAAACTTCTCAAGTTAAGGAAGTAATTAAGTGGATTCATACTTTTTTTCTAGAGGGATTTTATATATGATTTAGGTAATAGCTCAGAATTTGTTAGTGGAAGGGTTTTTTTCTTTTACATTTTACCTGTTTAAAAATCTTATATTAATTTTAATGTTTAATATAAAACTCCTGACTATTCAGGCAGTTTATAGACATTAATTTGAGTCTCGCCTATGAGGCAGAAAAATTCTATCTCCATTACACTGATGAAACAGAGATGGCAACTTGCCCAAAGTTGCCTTAGTAAGTCAGGGAATAGATGTTAATACCCTCAGTTATTCCATGCCCCAAGTCCAACAGAGCCCTTCTCTACCTGAAATGAAACAGTACCACTGTAAGCTCGGTTTTCTTTTACCCTGGTATTAGAGATTTTTAAATAATTTCTGTTCTCTGTTCTATACTAGCATAATTTAAATGAAGCTAAGGCAGCCGCTTGTTTGAAGCTTCTTTGCATTGTGTGCATTGTTGTCGTCGTTGTTGATTTGTTCTGCTTTCTGTGAGCACTGCTATGGAAACAAGCCAGAGCGAGTAGCAGCTGTAGGAGAAGCGTCATGACCTTCCCCTTCAGGTGACTGTTCTGAATTCAGTCCACCTGTCTACTGGTCAAAAGCTGCAGCTATTGGAAAACTGCAAGGTATTGTCATAACGTGAGGAATTGTCATAGTCTGAGGAACTGAGCATAGTGATGTTATGCTGGATCTGTATCTTTTTGCCATTCACTTGTGGAGAAGCAAAGACAGTAACGCAATAAAGAACATTCGAACACAAATGCTCAGCTTAGAATATAATGCTGACTTAATGTTTCTTTTCTATACTTGGATCAATTTCTGCTTTTTTTGTTGTTGTTGGTTGGTTTTTTGAGGTGTGATAGTAATGTATTGCTTCTCTACATTTTTTGATATTTAAATATTTTTACTTCGTCAGGTTTCTGTTTTATGCTTCTTCTTCTCTTGGTCCTGTATTTTAAATGTAAAGTTTTACCTTGTAATCTTCATTACACCTGTAGTGCTGTGTCCAGTTCTGGGCTCCCCAGGACAAGAGAGGTATGGGGCTACAGGAGAGAGTCCAGCAAAGGAGCATGAAGATGATGAGGGGACTGGAACATCTCACGTATGAGAAGAGGCTGAGAGAGCTGGGACTGTTCAGCCTGGAGAAGGCTCAGGGGATCTCATCAGTGTGTTTAAATGCTTGAAGGATGGCTGCAAAGAGGATGGAGCCAGGCTCTTCTCAGTGGTGCCTGGTGACAGGACCAGAAGCAATGGGCACAAACTATATCGACAGGTTCCCTCTGAACATCAGGAAACACTTTTTTGCTGAGGACCAAGTGGCCAAGCACTGGCACAGGTTGCCGATAGAGGTTGTGGAGTCTTCACCCTTGGAGATACTTAGAAGACATCTCAACACAGTCCTACGCAACCTGCTTGAGCCAGAGGGATGGACCAAACGGCTTCCAATCTCAATCATTCTGTGATCATAAATCTTACGATCTTTATGTGTCCAGGTTCTAATGCTTCCACTTTTTCTCCTGTTTCCGAAGTGTTAATAAACATACTTTAAAAAGTATCTATGTTCAGGTTGGCTACAGTAACTCCACTGAATCTGAAGCAGCCATGGTGACAACACCTGATAGTGTGATTCTGGCTTCACAGCACAACCCCTTTAAGAGAGACACCTTTGTTTGGTAACTGCTGCTCAATGCAAGATGAGAGTATGTGAATCTCTTAGAGCAAATGCAAGTAGCTGTGAGAGTAAATTGATTCAACAGAGAACTATTTGAGTTATTCATGAAGGAGTTCAAAGTTGCTTTTGATTTT
The DNA here is from genome assembly GCA_013399365.1 of Pampusana beccarii. Lineage (NCBI taxonomy): Eukaryota > Metazoa > Chordata > Aves > Columbiformes > Columbidae > Pampusana > Pampusana beccarii. Next base: position 937,570 of record VWYH01011081.1, on the reverse strand, counting down.
ATACATTTAGCTCTTACCATGCTGTTGAATGTTAGTGCAACATCTGATCTGCAGGCGGCTGTTCAAGTGTTGCTACATTGCTCACTGACTGCTAGTTTTCAACATTTTTTGTGAACGTGGTCAGCTGTGGTGGATGCCATCTTAGTTGTTCAGAGCCCAGGTATAAATAAGAGTTGTGTAGTATCATGCATTTATATGAGCATTATCTATGCAAAAATCTCTGTCATGCAGCAGTCCTAGTTCCATATCAAACCGAAGCAAAATTGCTATGTCACATTGAACACTTGAACCCCAAAAGTGCTGGAACACGCGTGCACAATAAACGCCGCTATAACCATTGTACAATACGCCACATGGTAATCTGCTTTTTACCTGTAACTGCAACAGTAAAGGGAAAATAGATGAAATAAATATCCCCTAGGCTTCTGTTAGTATGGTACACCTGAACACAGAGTGTTGTAACTTGGCTTCTGCTGCAAACTGTCTGCTGGGATGGACTTGGTGCTGTGTTCTGAGTGAAATATCCCATCAGGCCTGGGCGGGGGCTGCAGGACAGCAGGCTTTGGCTATGGCCTAAGTCTGGTTGGTTCTGTGCTGTCAGCTGGTCTGCTTTGCTCTGTGTAAAAACAGCAAGTCTTACCTGTCCCCAGCTTACTGAATTTTCTAGGTAGCACCAACAGTAAATTGGATTTACCAAGCCAAGTCTTACACATACTTTCAGAGGAGCTTTTGTGCTTCCTGTCTGTGAAGTCTTATGGAAATGTAGACATCTTGGAAGTCTCTAGCATTCGTAAGAAATTGAAAGGTGGTTTTTAGATCTTGGAATAGGGTGCTCTCCCTCGGAAGGACACAGTGTTATTACATGAGAAAGGCTGTAGCTTCAGTTATAGTCTGTGAAGCAATTGGTGCGTGGTTCAGTAGGCCCCTAAAATAAATTTTGGGAATTCAGACACATTTATAGGATCCATTTACTGGTACCACTTGTAGAAGAATGAATCTTTCCTGACAAGCTACAGTTCCTATTTTTTCACTTTTGCCTCATTCTAAGTTCCTGAACTCCTTTATGTTTCCACAGCATTGCAGTAACTATTGGCACTCAGTTCTAACATAAATATGGATATAATCAAACCTCTTAAAAGTCTTTTTCGCACTGTTGTCCACAACTGAGGAACAGGAATGAGGCAGTAGTGACATCTCGGTAATGAAACGTTGTGGAAGTTCCAAGGCCCACTTTTGTGTATGATGTGATATTGTTGGCTGCCAAATGCAGAGGTGTGTCCTCACTGCGTGCTTCTCTGTGACTTCAAAAGCTGCAAGCCCTCATGCTAGTTTTGTTCCATGAGAACTATTGCAATGCATTGCAAGACTACACATTATAGGTAAAAGGCCCTCAGCACAAAAAAAATGAAGGGTGCTACGAGCAATGCTTAGGGGGTGGCTTATGTTACAGGTTGTCTATAGAAAACGGAGAAACTCAAATTTGCAGATAGATGAGTTATTCAAACTCATCTCAGCCTTAATTTGAATGGTCAGGTCCAGCTAAGTAGTTGTCCCTCATGAGCAAAACAGTGATAGCAATAGGAACTCTAAACGCCCCATCTCGTCTTTCAGGACCTGTGGTTCGAAAGTTAAAAGCACCCCTTCAGAAGAGCATTGAGGGGGAGACGTGCTCTGACTGCTGTGGCTGGGGAGAGAAAAGCCACATCATCCTAAGGTGAACGGTGCTATTTAAAGATAGAAACAGCTTCTCTGTTCATCGTGTCTAAAATCATAGCCTGCTATATTAATGCTCTCATGCCTGATCCAGTAAATCTGCTTACGCTTACAAACAGGTGAAGGTATACCTATTTATTTTGAACTCGATGGGTGTTTCAGTTTGAGATAGACATTGCAGCCACAGGATTTGGACAAGCATGGACATGTCTACAAAGAGGATTTGAGGCCCTCAAAAGGCTTTGATGCATAAAGCGGAGTTCATATAGGCTTCATGCAGCGACTAAGCAAAATTTAAGCTCTTTAGGCTTTAACATGCCTTTAATCTTTTGTTGTTCTAGCCTAAAGTTAGGATTATTTATTTTGTGTACTATCCAAATTTTGGTACTGGAAAATCGTTTTAGTGAGAAATACAGGAAAAATTACCTTAAGAAGCAGTTCAGGTTAAGAGTTAGTGGTATTCTATCCCTAGTTTACACAATCCTGTGCAGTGCAGCTGATAGTAAAATCTGAATGTGAGTGCTTGGTCTCTTCAAATGAGGACTGTAGTCTTGCTGTTTGGTGGTATCACCATCCTTGATTTTAAGAAAAGAAAACAAATTCTACATAACTACATAGGTAAGAACTGATGTATAAGTAGCTAATTCTTAGTATGAGGCACACCTTGTTTCCCTGGACTCCTTAATAAATGAATCATGACTGGTTGTACAATCTTGGTTTGCAAACTCCACTTTTTCCTGGGATTAAAGCAGCCTGAGATCAAGCAATTGTGCTTGCACGCTTGCCAGGAATGAGACCAGTTATTGCCTAAAGCTTTTGGATCTCCAGGCACACAGGTAAAGGCAGCTTGAATTCACCATCTTAGACTTTGTAAATTTTGCATTGCAAGGCAGCTTTGATACAATATATTCTTTGTCAGATAAGAGTTCATTTTTTTCCAAGAAGTTGAAGCATAGGCTGTGTACCAATGATACATGTTTGGCTTCCAAATAGAAATGTCACTATTTGGAAGAGCTGGATTTTTTCATACTGAGAGATTTGTGTTAAGAAGAGGTGGAGCTGTGCATTGGAAAGGTGCAATGTGGTGTCTTTTATCAGATTGTATTTCTGCCCTGTGCACTGTGGTAGGATGAGGAAAGAACATCAATAAGTGAAAGAAATTAAGATGCGCTGAAGAGCAATAGCGTTAATTCTTCGCTATCCTATTTTTCCATTACATAGTGTTGGATGCAACAGATACAAAACAGGTTTCAGTAATCAGACTAAGAATCAGGACAGGGATTTTTCAAAGTAATGGAGGACAATTGAAATCCTGTTGAGCCTTAACTGCTTTACTGTTCTGAAAACGCCAAGTTCAGTCACCACAGAAGAGCACTAGGCTGCCCCTCTCTGTGCAAAACTTCCCTTGCTGTCTGTGGAGATCCACTGTGAAGACTGATCATAAATGTATACCTTGATTGATGGGTAAAGACATTGTTTTTAGTTATGCTGAGATTTCATGGTCAGAAATGGGATGGCTTCGGTCAGCCATCTTTGTTGCAGGTCCTTCGAAGTTGGGAACATCTGTGCCGAACTGAAAATGAGCAAACCAAGTTTGGTAGATCTGCAGGTGGCTGAAGTGTGGTTCACTGTGTGATTTCTTCAGTCTGGTAGATTTCTTCTTCCAGGTCTGTGACTGTTAGATCACTTTAACTGTCCTCTCTTGGGTAATGAATAGTGTTAAAATGTATATTTTTGAAAGTGTGGACACTTGTGTTTTGCACAGTTTGAGGAGCTTTTGGTTGATTTTTTTTCTTTATATTTTTCCTAATTAATATTCTGTAGCACAGAGAATTCTCCATGAGTAATTTTCAAAAGTGACCTTTTGTCCTCTTTGTATAGTTTGTTTATTGAGACTCACAGTAAGAGCCGTCCGCATCTCTTCTTCCCTGTGTTCCTTTCTGTTGTCGTAATCTCTCTTCAACAGAATTGGTAACCTCTGTTATTTTCTCAGCCTCATGTAGTAAATAATGGTACATGTCTGAAGCTTATCACAACAGCAAATAAGATGGTGCGTAACATATCATCCTCTCCAAATTGCCACAGCAGGGAGGGCTGGCAGTGCATCTATTACTTCTGTTATTTCTCACAAAAAGCTTAGTTTTACTGCCTGTGGATGTTGTAGGGCAGCAACAGAAAAGGAGCTGAGGCAGCTACATGAGGACATGGGCCTTCAGGAAGAGGTTGTTCCTTTTTAGTCAGAGGAGCAACCCACACTGGATTGCCTATCGTTTCATCTCTGTATTTGATCCTCTGTCCTCACCCTTTTTGGGTTTGTGTTTGTTGTTTTGGGGTTTTTTTCATTCCTGTAGTCTAACTGGAGAATACCAGTTGAAAACGTGGCATCCTAGTTACTAGTTTTATACTATGCAAGTAATTTTTCTATTGTTTTGCATTCCTTTCACCATGACAACTATGACATTATTGAGTGTTCACAGGATTAGTCTTTTGTTATCCTTTTGACCTAAGGATATATGTAGTATTTCTTTATGCAAATAAGGTCTTGAATTATTGTAAATATTGAAGACCAGATCTCCCAAAATATGTAAAACTTTTATTCCTTTAAATGGATGATAGACACCTAAGAGTTTTGTGCCCACAAATTTCTGTGATGTGAGATTCGGAAAGCTGCCACACAGTATATTCAGCAAAAACTGCCAAAGTGTGCATACTTCTCACTGAAAAAACCCACAAATTATCTCACATGCATTGAGCATATAGGTTGTTACTGTGGAATAGCTGACAGTGCAAGATCACATTCTTCCCTATCTTGCAGTAACTTTCATGTATCTGTGATCTGAACTCCATTACACTTCGCAAGAAACTGGATTAAATCTGGGACTGAGCAGGGGGATGCAGCCGTACTTCCTTGAATACACACTTAACCTCATAACCTCAGAACTCTCTTTACAAGAAAATATGGAGAAAAATCATAGGAAAGTTCCATTGCTTGTGGAGTCAGTAGCATGTGAGTTGCACACTGTTGTAGGGGGTCAACAAACCCTCTCTCTGCTAAACCACTTAATATCAAGTGTGAGTTTGTTATATTACCCTACTGATAAATAAAAACAACACATTTCTCTAGCAAGTGTAATTTCATCTCAATGTTTGAGCTACATCCTGACTCCCCTAGCTCTCAATGAATGTATGTAGTCGATGATTTGTTTTGACTGTGTGGAAAAACTGATGCTTATGACCCCAGCTTAATTTAGTCTCTTTGCCTCTGAAACACTGCTATCCAAAAACAGTTGTTATTCAGAAGTCTGTGGCTGACACTACTGCAGATTATTTTTTAAACAATGGATTAATAAAGTACTGTTTAGTCATGTCTCTCTTTTTCTACACAGTTGTCTATTAAAACCTATAGACAGTGCAATAACTACAAATACATACAAATTCGATTGAATTGAATGCTGTGCATTGCACAATGTACCGCAAAGCCTGTTGGCACATATGAGCAGCATGGACTGCAGATGTATTGTTATTTCACTCCAAGAAGACTGTAACTACTACTTCAGAGGAGAGCAGAAACCTCAGAAAAACAGAATCCCTTGTCTTCGGGATTTCTTGCTGAAACAGAGGAGCTAGTGCTCCTGATCTGCCAAAAAAAAAAAGCCCAAACGGAAATCATCCAACAAACAAATAAACAAAAAACTCCACAAAACCCAAACATCTTTCCTGAAGAAAAATAAAGTATTTGAGACCTTTCCTTGTAAATGAAGGACAGGGCACTGCTATGAACTCATATGTTTAGTATGCATGAAATTAGGGGTTTATGCAGAATAACAGCAATTGATGAATTTTAAATAAAACTCTGGGTGCAAATAGAGTTTTCTAGAAATACATGAAAAGCGAAAACATACAGTTTGCTACAAAAGGAGTTTGACCAGCTCCTCCCTGGGAGTTTCAGCAACTTAAACTCATTCAAACTCAACAGCCAAACTGAAGCAATTGAGTGTATAATACTTGGCTTGGGCTGAGGGTAGATTTAATCATTAGGTAAAATATTTTGGTGTTAGGAGAGGCAGAGGTTTCTCCAGAAAAACAAAACCCAAGGAAGAACAGTTTGCACTTAATGGAAAACACTGTTTGATCTGAGATTTTACATTTTTAGTTAATGATACCATGAAAAAGCCAAAAGAAACAAACAACTAGATTGACAGAAGCACGTGGGACTTTTATCCAGTGGTCTAATTACCAGACCAATCACCTTGGCTGATGGAGTCTCTTTCAGTCCCTTTTTCTTGAGAAGGCTGTAATGTTGCCATAGATTATGCTAATTAATACAGTAGGTTCAGATATGAGGATGGAAAGATGGAGGGACACTGTCCCACCGCATTGTACAACATAATCTACTTGGACATTTTTGTAGCTAGTAGAGAAGTGAAATAATAGAATTAGGCCTTCTATATAGGTTTTCTATAAAAAGTGCATTGTATCTTACCAGTTTTACAGGATGAAATTGAATCAGCACGTTTACAAATTATTCTGTTCAATTTTATTCTTTATATTTCCCTAGCATTGTAGCTGGAGCATCAATGCCTGAGAATCTGTTCCTCATACTTCTGTTGCTCCAAAGTGAGGCTGGAATGGCAATTTAGCAGGAGGTCAAGAGTGCATTCTTGATGTGGAGAAACATTGGGGCCTGTTTAACCCAACCTTTATAGATCTGGCCACTCTGAAAGTCCTCTAAAACAGCAAGTAAAGGGGAAAAAATGTCAAGATACTATCTTGCTTATCTTTGCTCTTGCTTGAGACTTTTTTGGAGTAGGGGCCTACACGACCATGGGGTTTTTTTATTTTTCAATCGTGTCTTCATTAGGAACATTGAGTGCTAGTACTTTGAGTTTCTTAATTCGTATTCATGTAATAGCATATTCGTAATAGTTTATTCTAAGGAAAGTCTTGAGCTAAATTGAAATTGAGTTCAGGTTTTGATAGTGTAATAATGCACAGAATGCACCTTTTATGGGGAAGCTGTAGCTATCCCCAGCCAGAACAGCACAGTTTGCCCCTTTGCCCTCCCTGGCCCCACAGATCCACCTCCTCTCTGCTTTCCATCCAGGCATGCAAAAGGTAAAACATTGGAGGGAGATGTGTAACATTGTTTTGAAGGTGCTTAATTTTGAGAAGCTAAAATGCCTCTCTGTGGTGGAATAGTTAGAGCTTTGTGTCTCTACAGGGCTGAGGTGAGGCTGGGAGCTTCAGTCACATTTTCTGCTTTGTTCTGTGTTGTCTCGTAAGTGTAACCTCAACTGAATTTTCTGGATTTACAGTGCTTGGTTTAGAGAGAGTATTTGAACTGCCCGGCCACCGCTGTTTGTATTGGGGTGGTGCCTGCCCAGCTCTGCCTCGCTGGCTCCCAAACAGCCCTGCAGTACCAGGCCGTCCTCCTCATGGAAAGCGAACAGAATCAACAGGCGGTCAGCCGCACGTGAAAAGTGACAAAACATTTATCCCTGTTTCACGAATAAAGACAAGAGGATGGCTGACACAGGCATGCTGTGCAGTGGGACTCTTAACACAGGCCTGCTGGATCCCAGCCTGGTGCCTTTATACCTTAACTGCTGTATTTCTCTTCCTTGGTTTTACAGGTGGCGCTTTTGGACAGCGGCTTTATGCTGCTGTTTCAGCAAACAGTATCATGTGGCTTTACTCCCAACAGCTCACAGAGAAGTAAGAATCTCATCAGCTTGATAACTGCTCTCATTCTGGCTGATCTAACATTAAAAATGTAGTTTGAAAATACCTTCCAGGGCTGCTGTGGTGGCCCAGATAGGGCTGTGTCAGAGACCCCAATTCATTTCCTAGCCTTTCAGTCCCCTGGACACCACATTTACTAAGTAGACTCCCTCAGGTTTCCCCACAGCAGGCAGGAGGGCAACTGAGCAAAGATCTTAGTACTTCAGCAAGTGTTTGGGTACTTGCTGGAGATTTATCAGGAAACGCTCCTGATGCTGTAGCTTTCTAAGGCGACCTTAATTAGCACACAGGCTTGCAGCCTTCTCTCTGCCAGGATGCTCTCTCACAGCAGCAAAATGGAAGTAGGTCCCTTTCCCACCAAGGTACAAAGGGAGCTGGGAGGCTCTTTGGCAAAGCGACCCCAAAGCAAAGAGCTCCCATCCTCACCTGTGTGTTATGGATTAAAATGTTCATGTGCTCAACTTCATTTAGGGGAAATAATGTTCAAATCTTGAAAGCCTGAGTATTCACAAAGTAAACTTGATCTGTACATGCCGTGTTTCAGTTAGGGAACACAGTTCTGCCATGTGACTTCTGCATCAACTCAAAATTCCTTGACTTGCTACCAGCTCCTCCTGGATAAACAACAGGCTACAAATTTGTCACAAAAATTGGCAAATAATGTTGAATTATAAATATATTTGAGAAAATTGTACTGCGTTGGCTGACAATTCATTAAAAAAGAGGAGTTGAAATTGATCAAATGAATTGTTTGTTACTAATTATTTGCCTAGTGCTAGCTGTGATGTGAGACCTTGAGGGTGGGAATAAATTCTCTTAATGAGGGATTAGGTTAAGGCATGTTATAAATTCTCATTTCAGGAGCTAACCCCACCATTAATATATTTGCCTATAACTATGAATCTTCTTTAATAGTTGCCTGTCTTCTTTGCAGTGCATAAAATGTTCTTCCTTTGTAAATCTGTGTTCTGAAAAGAAAGTATGTGGCCTCACAGATTTTATCTTTGTTAGAAGGACAAAATGAATACCTACGAGGAAATAGCAGCAATGTAGACTGTAAGTTATATTTCATTATGGAGGAAGAAATGTTCATATCCCAAGGACATATGAAGTACCAGACACCTTTTACTGTGAGCTAAACACATCCCTGCTTTTGAAAACCTTGTTTGTATAGCACATGTGGCCTTAGAGGTATGGTTTTCTAAGTGAAATGAAGATGGAGAACTGGGGATAAGATGCCTTATAAAACTTGGAAAGGAAAAGAGGAACAAGGATGCAGATATTGTTTTGCTTGTAGTAGAATCACAGAATCAATGTTAGGGGTTGGAAGGGACCTCGAAATACCATCCAGTCCAATCCGCCCCCCGGAGCAGAAACACCTAGATGAGGTTACACAGGAAGGTGTCCAGGCGAGGGAAGTCAAGAGTTGCCTCTTATGATCCAAACGCGGTGCAAGCTCATGATGGTAATGTTTGCCTCAGACAATCCAAGTAGTGAGGATTTTACATCTGATCTTCCTCCATTAAGTTTCTGTAGCCACATTATTTTCATACTTAATTGTTGTAACTGCTATTAATAATTCATAGCAAAATCTGAGACAGGTGATTCATAGGCTGATTGAGATAGGGACCATTTCTCTTGATGTGTTTGTGCAACGTCTCGTAATTCTACATACTACTGCAATATAATGACCATGTAATAATAAAACATTATCTTTTTCTCTTCCCATCTCTTTCCCATTTCCGTCATTTGTCCTCAAAGTGTTTTTAAAAGAAAGGGCATATTATTATGTGTATTTCTACATGCAGGTCAGCATCCACAGTCACCCAGCAAGTCAGTGTGGCAATAAACACACAGCCACACAGTCCCCGTGCTGTGCCTCACGTCCTTGGTCCTGTGCATGCTGTTTCTCTTGGGTATTGCTGCCTCCAAAGATCAGCAGTGCTGGCTATTTCGTGAGTGGAGAATCAGGAGGATGTGTCAGGTGGTCTTCCCTTCCTGTGAACTCTTTTTGTTTCAGAATTTATTTGGTTGAATATCCTCTGAATTTTAAAGGCATGATATAATGCCTCAATTTGCCAAGAGCTTTAGAGCACTTCTTAAAATGATACTTTACTCCCTTTCTCTTCGGTTTGTCAAATATACACTGCTGGTTTTTACTGGTTACCTGTCTCCTCCTTTCTGCAGCACTTGGTGTATACTCAGTGAAGCTGTGGGAGCTCTGCAGGATGTCCGTGTAACTCATCAGAGCTCTTTGGAGATGCTCTTCATCTCAGTGGAAACAGAGCTGGGCCCTCTCTGGTTCCAGAGGGACTTGTTTCCCAGCATCCTCAAGCCCCTTGCTATTGAAATTCAGAACAGAAACAAACTTCCCAGTGTTCATTATCCTATTCAGGATCAATTCAGAGGCAGCACTTGTGTGTTTGTGTTTGTACAGGAACAATTCATCACATTTTTGGGCCAGCTACCTTGTCAGCTCCACAAACACATACACGCGCACACACAGAGGGAAGAAAAAAATGAGCTTCATATGCTTCATTCGTGTCAGAACTCAACAACTTTAAGGGCGCAAATATTCTGTAGTCACTCATGAAAAGAAATTTTTAATAATAAATATCTAACAATTAATGGGCTGGTAGCTGCAGTTGTCTTCAGGGCATAATATCTAATTTCCTTGCAATGTTTCATATCCTTACTTTTCACGCTGCAACAGTCTATCATTAAAACCGAATGCAGGTTTCTATCACTTTTATTTATTTTTCAAATCAACTTATAAATCAGTGCCAGGCCTTGTTACAGATGAGTTCCAATAAATTATCAGCTGTGGACAAATTCTGAATGTTAAACATTCTCTGTTTCTCCCTTTTTTTCTACTCACTGTGCTCCTGTGTTGCCCTCTGAGCCTGGAGTGCACAACAGGCAGGGTGATTTGGAGGGATTTTTCCCCTTTTAAACAGTGACCTGGCTACTTAATGACATGTTATTTAAATAATGTAAAAATGTATTTGTTTCTCAGGAAAAAAAAAAATACTTAGAGAAAGAGTTTCATGCAACCTGCAACAAAATTTACATCCCTGGACTTTAGTAAGATAGACATCATCTCTTTTACTTCTAGCTGACAGGTAATTCCCAGAGTGATGTGCAATCCTAATCTAATTTATATTAATTCTTTTACCAAAATGCTCTGTTGGTGGCCTTTGGAAGGAGGTCATAAGTGCTTTTGTGAGCTGATTCTAACTTTTCCTTAGCTGATCTGTCACTTCTAAATTGGGTTATTGAAATTAGCAGTGCATTGCTGATTTTGATGTGACTCTATCAGTTAAGTATATTAGATTTCTAGTTTTACTACTAGGCTGAGATACATCAAATGGCCTAAAGTTACATTGCCTTGTGTGGCTGATGGGAAACTCTGACTATTGTAATTAGTAAAACAAGCTTTAAAAATATTCTGGGCTGCAGTTGTCTATAACTGGGGTGCAACAGTGACTGTGGTCCTTAGGCTGGGTGAAGTCTGTATCCCATGAACATATATGGAAGTAAAGATGCCAAAAAAATAATCATTTATACAAAGCCTTCTCCAAATGCTGTGTTCTCTCCCAGTTTTCATTTTTGGATCTCCTCCATTTTGCTTTAAAAAAATATATGTGTATAAACTTTTATGCCTCTTTTCTCTTTCATATCTCGCAGGTTTTCAACACTTTCCCCCTATTGCTAGACATCACAGTTTCCAACCCACACAGAATATGATTTGGTTAATTTTACTTCCTTGAATTCAAGTAAACTCCAACCCATTCCTTGAACCAAGGGAAATCGCTGAGTGTTCCTTCTATTCTCCTTTTAAATTTTTTTTAGAATAAATCCCCATTATTTGACTTTCTAATAGTTTATCAGGTGATACCTCTGGACATTGTCTGATGTTTACCTTGCTGGATAAAATATGTATTTGATATATTGTTGAGTGGCAGACAACATTAATCCTTAGCATAAAATATGAAATCCTTCAAGAAAAACAGGAAGAACTCCTACACAGCATGGCTAAACTGTGGCTTAGATGAAAGCCGGAAGTGCAGAGTATGCAGCAGTTTTAGACACTTACTTTCCTTCCATCTGAATTAAAAACAAACAACCAAACCAAACCAAACCAAACCAAACCAAACCAAACCAACCAACCAACCAAAACCAAACCAACCAACCAAAACAAAACAGGAAAAAAAAACCTTGTAACCATACAGTGCCAACTTCTGGCTTTATCTGAATGCACTTAGAAAATTCTTGGATAATGTTTGTGGTCCCTTCTGATTCCTGCCTACTGAATAATTTTTAATCTTTTTATGCATTTCTTCCCAGGTACCTGCCATTATTTCAGTAAAGCAGCTAGTTTTCTTCCCCTAAATTATTCCTTTAAGTATGTCTCCTTGTAATTGGCCAGATGAACCTGTCTTATTCTTCGGGCAAAATAATTATATATGTATATGTTTTATTGTTTTGCCTTGACCCTCAGATTAAATGTTCTTCACGGAAAAAATACTGTTGGTTTCATGGTCTGCTCTACATACACTCTGAGCACAATGGCAAATGCACAAATAAACGCAGGTACAGATTTGAGCCAAATACCCTCACTCTGATTAAATATGTAACAGTTTCTACCACACACATGCACCTACTTTGCTCTGTTTATCAGTTCACATGAATGGCTGACAAGGGGAATTAAGGACATCTTCATCTCCAAAACCTGCAAATCTAGGGACAGAGGAAAACTACAAGTTGAACTTTGCTATCCTGCCCTGCCCTACTAAATTTAATTCAGGCCATTTACACTGTTTGTGTGATATGAAAAACTGAGCTGGGAACACGCAATTCACAGCTCTCTTGGGGAGCTGTGTTTTAAATCTGGACCCAGCAAGAAGAAGCAAATGACTTTTGCATCCTTCCCCTTAATTCTACCTGGATAATGAGGAAACTGACAGAGTAAAAGGCAGAGACAACCTTCTCTGTTCTCTCCAGTGAGCCTTTTGAATTTATTTCAAAAGTACTTAATGACCTGTCAGGAATACATTTATATATCCATTTAAATCCCATAGCGGCTGATCTAGATGGGAGGGATGTTCCTACCACACACTGTGGGCATGAGTCTTTGCTTACAGAAGGATTCAGGTTCCTGGGTTGGTGTGAGGAAAATTTCCAAGTGCTTCTGTGGATCTTTGTCACTCCTGTGCTCAGGTGACACCTCTCAAGCTGCGTGGGATGAGGAGCTTCTCTTATCAGTCTGTCTCTCTGTCAGCAGTATATCTTTGCAATGTAACACCGTCCTATGAGACAATTCCATGATTCTAACAACCATATGTTACACGTTAGCCATAACATGAACATGTCACAAACAGATAAAGTGTACACCAAATAACATCCAGGTACACGTTTTCCATTACCTGTGGTGCTGAACTGCCAGCAGTTTGAAGCTCAGATGTTTCAGACAGTTATCTAAATTCATACTAAGATGTCTAGATTTAAGCTGAGATTTAGCTGTGTATGCTCAGTGTCACTGAAAAGCAGGGCACTCCTATTTCGGTGTTTATATATAGACTGAAAAAAAAATAATGACGTATACTAATATTTTATTGCTAAGAAGTTTATTTTTTGATCTTCTAAATCCACTGTGCTTCTTTGCACTGTGTGGAGCGATGTTGCCTTACCTTCAGGCTGCAGAAGATTATGGATCAGGACTCTAGCTTCTATCCACAGCTCTCCCATTGACTTCACGTGAAGTCTAGGGCAAATCTCACTCTTTTCCCATTTACACCTTCTCAGTTCCTACAACAGATTGGTAGGAGATACTACTTCCCAGAATTGCTGTGAGGCCTGATTAGCTTGCAAGGTGCTTGGAGCTGTTTGTGTGAAAAGCACTACAGAAGTGGAAAAGTATTTTTTTTTATTATTATTATCATTATCATTTATTATTTCATAGGAGCCCTTTGCATTGTTCTCAGGAGTAGCCTGTGCCTAGTGGAAGACTGCCTTCCAATCTTTCTAGACACGAGCTCTATTAACATACAAACGAACAGGTCACACTATTCTTGGAGCAGAACTCTTTAGCATGTTAATGACAAATTCACACTAGTGGCCCCTGAGTGCTCTGGAGAAATACAGGTTTTGCTAAGCACTTAATAAAAAAAGGCCATCATAAAATATGTCACTTGGGGACGATTAATACTGTTGCAAGAGATAAAATAGAAGAGGAAAATGGCATAAATTTATCTTTTCATGGGTGAAAAAGTGTGGCTTCCACATGTACTGCAATCTCACTATTAAGGTAGTATTCGTTCGTGGCAACTTGACGGAGGCATCCATGGGGTCAAATTTTCGAGTGAGGGCTCAGTAGAAGGCTTCAGCTTCGCTTTGTCAGCACCTGAAATGACCACCTTTTGTTATGGCTTAGAAAAGAACCCTAAGTCAATATGGATAAATGTGGTGATGGCCGCTGGAAGCCACGCAATGGATCCACAGCCGCCACGTCCTGCCCTAACGCCACCAGAGGACTGCTAGGATTGATGTCATCTGAGGACTCATCTCGTGGCCCCGGATATTTAGTTTGGTCCTTCTATGCAAGATGAGCAGTTCTGAAAATCTGGCCCTGCAAGCAGAAGGGCTTTTTTTATACTTCAGGCCACAGCAACATGCAGTACTTCACAGCTTCAGGTATATTTTAGCTGTGAAAAGGCATAGGAAACAGTCATGGTCTTTATGTCTTACAAAGCACAGTTTAAGGGACGTTGTTTTAATCAGGAATTCTACAGGCCACTTACGTGAGTTATGGGTGAGAGAAGAAAATTTTGCTCAAAGGACTTTATCCATAGCCCGAAGAATTCAGCAGAAAACATTCTTCTTGTTTCCCTTGGGCCTTGGACCAAGCTCTCACTTGGGAAATTAAATTTTATTCTTGAAGAACATTGTTTGGTGGCAAGATTTGTATGCATGCCTTTAAACACAGTCTTCTTTTTATACATACTACATCAATTTTCCTCTGTCATTTTTAGTTTAGAAGCCAACAGCCACAGCAGGGCACTGGAGTGCACAGCGGCATTACCCGTATTCAGTGCTGGCTGCTTGTTGCATTGTCCATGATAGCAAAGGTGAGTTGTTCCATAAGGGGAAAACACTTCAGGGCTTACTGCAGCCAAGCGCAGCGATCCAGCAGAGCTCCGCACCAGCCAGGGGCTGTCCACCTGCTGCTCCAGCCAGAAACCCTCATACACACACTGAAAATCGTGGCAGGGATTTAAAGATGGCATGCTGACACTGATGTTGCCATTTTAAATTCAATCAAATAATATCATGAAGAGGCAAAACCATTACTATAATAGGTATACTGCTATTGCCCTCATGGAGCTAAACATTACACCAGGTGCTGATACCGAGTCTTATAAATGTAAGATTGTATCTTTGAGGATTTCATACATTTCTTTTTTTTTTTCTATTAGGTGTGGGGGGTTTTTGGGTTTTGGGTTTTTTTTTTTGTTTGGTTTGTTTGTTTGGTGGGGGTTTTTTTGTTTGTTTGGGTTTTTTTGTTTTTTGGGGTTTTTTTTGTAATTAGGTATAGTGTGGGAGTTTGTAGAGGAGCGAATGACAAAATGAAACTGAAAAGCAGTATAATTGGTATTTTAATTGCACAGATACCAGCTTCAAAATTCCAGTAGCAAACCAAACTTAAAATATTTACAAGGAAAAGAGCAGCAGAGATATTTCTTCAGGGGCTTTTAATTGGAATCCTAATTAAATCACCTTCTGAAGGTGCGGGCTGCCTGAAGGCCGCACATGATGGCAAAGAAAGTGCCTTTGTGCACAAGCATTCAGAAAGACTACAGCCTGTGATGTGGTTTGGGCAGTGGCCACTCAAAGATTCTCAGCTGCAGGGAAAGTGAATTTACCGCTCTGGGAATGGGAAGCTGATCTTTCCAATATATCTTTCCTCCAAGGGGCAGCAGTGGCAGTATGGAAAGGCCTCTGTGAGATGTTATAGGGCTCTCTTTGCCTTCATTCCTCTGTTTCACTCTTAGGAAAACTAAAGCACCAAGTAGAGGTGTGCAGCTGATTTTCACCCAGCCATGGTGTTAAAAGCTGGCATGGAGCGTGGCCTTTACCCAGCTCAGGATGTTTTCCAGGGCTCCACAGCAAGACCTAGAACCAGATCAGGCTTCTCCTCCGAATCACCTTCCTGTCACCCTCCATCAATCAAAGAGGAAGAAAGGTCTCAACAGATGAAAGTTAATCAGTGTAGCTTGAGTACTCCTGAAAGTGTATCAGAAGGGTGGTAGCCAGTGTGTTGTATTTCCTCAGGACAGACAAGTCCAGGGTATGTACAGGCTCTTAGTCCACTGTGACTTTGGAAATGGCAGAAATGGATAGGCTTTTTTTTTTTTTTTTCTCACTTTCACTGGTTTTATGCAGAAGGAACTATCCTGACTCCTATGAAAATACTCTTTATTTCCTTAAGTGTGAGTGTACTAGTAGAAGTACTAGTGTTCTTACAGTAGTAAACCAGTATAAGCCAAAGGTATTTATGTTTGAAAACCTTGGCCTAGGATAAGGAATGTTTGTGTCCCATGAGAATCTGCCTCTGAGGGAAAAATGGTGTTTTGGTTAACATTTACAGGTGGTCATATTTTTGCACCTACAGAAAGCATCCAGTTTTCAAAGATGCTACCTGCCTATCAGGCTTCATAGGACTAAGCAGAAGAGCTTTGATGAACATTTTGGAAAACTAGAGAGCTGTTTAAAAGCATTAAATAAGGCTCTGGAATCCTATTTGAAAGCTCCCTTTTTATTTGGTTTTAGCTGTCTCACAGTGCACTTCTACATCACAGAAATTTTCCGTTCCTATTGCACAGAGAGCAAAGAAGGAGAAAGCAACCAACTTATCAACCAGACTGAAGATGGATGTGACCTCACTCATTCATCAAATAGAATCAAAGTCAATATAACAGTGTCAGTAAATCCCATTTAATGATCTCTCCCCAAAGAACTTTTACATGTAGAGAGATCCATTATTAATTTACCTCTTTGAAATATAACTCACCACACAACAATAAGCCACAGGGGCAAGAATCGTTTGTAAGACAACTTTATGTTTTACCAAAACCACTAAAACAGTCCAGGGCTGCTGAGACCAAATATAGTAGCAGCCCAAAGATTGCTTTATCTTCTGTTGTCTAGAGAAAGGCCTCTATTAAGCATTGCATAAGCAGAGGAAGGTAAGATGTGGCACTATCCAGGCATTGCCTATGTTGCTAGAACAGCAAAACAAAGTCTTAAACTAGGTAAAATTTTTGTTCCATAGGAAAGAATAAATTCAGTCTTTCAGAACAGAATGCCAGTTTCCATGTGAACATCTTAAGTTCTGATTCTAATCCCACATGTCATTGTCTTTCCTCTGCAAAATCCTGCTGACTAGGTTTTTTTAAAATGCAGCTTTCAAACTCTTTGGCAGGTAGGTTTTAGCCTGCCTCACAAACAAACCAGCACATACAGTAGCAGAGTCACTGCCATCAATTGCACTGTGCCCATCCCTACTCTTACTGAACTCAGTAAGAAGCTGGGGAGAGTAGAGTACCAAGGTGATAGGCATCATCAAAGATTGTAAAGCTCTTTGGAATTTGTAGGAGTACAAGATGCTGTGCCTATGTAAGGTCTTATCCCAGTGTGAAAAGCAGCAGAATGGAATTAAGAATATTTATAGGAATTACTGAATGACATTTTGTGGCATATTTCACTCAAGACATCATAGTCTTCCATTCTAGTCTTAAAATCTATCATGTGTAATAACCCTCCTTTCTTCTCTCTCTTCCTCCACATATACATATGACTTACGTGATGTCTACATTCTCCAAATAAGCAAATAAATGTACAAAATTTGAGACTATGGAGATTAATTGTAGATTTAATAATACTTTCAGGCAGAGATGAATTATCATTAAGATTGGTTACGTAACCGGTTGATGCAGTAATACCTATCTACTCATTGGTGAATATTCTTCTGCATAAAACTTACACACTTCCTTTCATTCAAATAAATCCAGTTGTGCACAACTTCAGGGCATTTATTCGTAAGTGTTCTAGAAAATCTTTCTGAGAGTCAGGAAAGAAAACTCAAAACCTTGTACGTGAGAATAAAATAGCATTTGCAAGGCTAGAGTATTTTGGGGGTTCCTCATTCAACATGGTACTATATTTAGGGAAAAAAATCCTCATTTTTGCTTGTTGGGACAGAACAAAAACACTAACGCAAGTAAGAAGATGCCCATTAACTTCAGTGAGCTCTGGACGAAGCTTCTTGTCTAGGAAGAAGGATGCTGCTATGCACTTTATCAGCAGCAGTAACCCTAGCAGTTATCTTCCCCCCTACACATATCTAAAAAGCAATTTAACGCACCAGCAGCAGTTGCCTGTTAATCGGACTAGAAAAAAGGTAGCCTGGGAGGGTGGGTTTAAAAGAGGAGTGTGGCACTATTATGTATTGCTTGCAAAGTAAACAAGCAACATCAGTATAGTCATTTCCTAATTATGAGCTGTTTCATAAACTGTAAATGCTAACATGGGAGAGGTAAATCATAGCAATTTAATTAATAAAACACTTTAGACAATTAAATCCATATGTGCATGTCCTGGGGCACAACATCAATAATAGAAGCTCGCAGGCATATTTTGGAAATTTTATGCAATCATTTGCAGATCTTGTAGTCAATAATTGGTACAAACTGTTTTAACTCTTCCTTGCCTGGACTGGAAAAGGGAAAAGGATTGTTAATTACTATTATTACTGGTTTCATTATTGTTATTATGTTACCAATTTTTCCATCCTATGTGTGTATTTTAAATTATTGCTGTGCAGGCTTCATGATTAATCTGATTTTTCTCCGACACGTTTGTGAGCTCTGTAAACAGTATATTGAATGAACTTCATCCTAGGAAGGTAACAGACTTGTTTTCACGATCCATAGAGCTAGACTAAAATTGGCACATACACTACAACTTCATTCTCTGAAGTCTGAGTGCAATTTCCTAATAAAGGGGCTCGAGCTCTGAAGTTACAAGGATCTATCCATGACCAAAGCTATCTTAAGATTTTGGAGACCCCAACCAAATATCTGAACGGAGACTTTGACAGTTCCAGAGAGACAACTGATGGATATACAGAGAGGCTACCTCACATGTGCAGTAAGGCAGACTCATGCGGTGGCTGTTACCTTGATTCATCACAAGCCAGGCTGCCGATGGTCCAGAAAAGCAGCAGGTAACAATAACCAAAACAGTGCAAGAAGGCCTAAGCCCAATACTATTTTCCTGTGGGACACAGACCTTGACATTATAATATGAACCTCTATAATTTTGGATGCCTGGTAGTGCCTGCTAAGTTTGGGAAGCCATTGATCACAACAGCAGCCACGTGCAATGTTTCCACAGACAAACTGCTAGCAATACCCAAGCTCAGCATTTGGGAAATGTCAGAGCATCTCCAAGGAGCCACCTTCAGGATGAAGTAGCTGGCTCTAGCAGAGCTAAGGCATCATTCAAAGCATTGCATCCCCACCTGCCAAAAACAAACTCTCTAAACCAAGAAAATGCTGGGGTTTTCTAAGGCTTATTAAGCTTGGAGAAGAAAATAGCACAGATCACACCCCTGTACTGGCTCCCAGCTAATTTCCAGTGTCCACATAAAGCTTTGTTCTTACAATTTCAAACAATAATGAATCCAGCCCTGGCAACATCAAAGCATGGTATGATCTTTGAACCACTATAACTCCATGTCCTCTGGGACAATGCAAATCACAAAGACTTTTAAAGCAATTAATGGATTCAGCCCCATTTACATCAAAGTTCCAGTTCTGATTTATGCACTGCTGTGATAGCAGTGCTCCCTGGGGACAAGGCAGTTCACAAAGTCCCAGAAGTAGCATATAAATGCTGGGGACATCTTCAGTTAAGGGTATCTCACAGTGGGGCAGTCTTCCAGTAGAGATCAAACAGATGTTAAGTCTCCAGGGAAAACAGTCAAGCCTTCTGAGAAACTCCACTTTGAGTTATACACACAGTTTAAGCCCCTGAATCTTAACTGTCTACCCGCTCTGAGCCTTGAATGTCCACCCACTTTCCAAAAAGAACTAAAGAAGACATTTAATCCCAAAAAGGGAAGGCTTGCCAAGGACTTACTGAAATCCACCAGGGTTTTCATAATTTCTCTTTCTTTCATCTGAAAAACAATGGATGATGATGATTGAAAATTGTTGAATAGATACATAGGGAGATTAATTAGCTGGTAAAGTGATTCTGCTGTTTACTTATAAAAATACTATGGGGAAAAATCTCTTCTCTGATACAACACTACCTCTTCCCACGAACTCCAACTTCCCTTGCAGTTTTACTGTCTCAAATTATGTGAAGTATTGCTATTACCTTTTTCATAGCAGACAATCAAGAGATTAAACATGTGTCCCTCTCTCTGATCTTTAGGGCTGCTGTTTTCACTGTCTGTTGTTATTTGCAAGATCAGGATTTCACATACTACAATCTCCAGAGCATTCGGGGTCTTCTGAGAAAGTAAAGTAAGTGTGAATCACTGGTGCTGTTACTGATAATAAGTGAAAATATTTGCTGGTAGGTAGATAAAAAATCAGGAGCCTTCTGGAAATGTGGATTGTAGACTGAGAAAGATTTTTAAATTTCTATATTCAATTGAAAATCATTGTAAATTGAAGCTTATTTTTTCAAATCCCTTTAAAATTATTATCATTCAGATACTTGGTAATTCAGCACAGCATACCACAGCAGTTTTATTTTAAACTGTGAAGGCACTTGTAGCAGGAAATTCTGACATGAGGGATGTTGGTTGTAACTATGTGGGTCATTATCAAGTAAATTGACAGTATATAATAATGAGTATTTGCTTTTTATTTCTATTTACAACTATTTTTCTACCCTGTAGAACGCAGTAAAACTCTATTGGTTCATGCATGTTTTCACAGTGTGAGGTGATATCAAAACGAATAATACTGAAGTGGTTACTGGCAGCGCATTATGGAGAATATACTCTTATGACATCATTTGTATGTAAATCCTGCTCCAGTTCATCAGGATGTTAAGCAATTTCAAAGCCTTACTACACTGGCTTTCTACCCACTTGAAGGAGTTTCTTCTGTTATACTGCTTTGATTCCTGACATGAGCCAGGCTACTTCCTCTGATGAGAGGTGAGTCCCATCACACAACCATGCTGACAAATATTGCCTACGATAACGCTGCTCCTAACTCCTGCTGCCCCAGCTCTAAGGCTGTTTAGACATCTGAGACCAGTTTTCCTATATGTGGTTCAGTGGCTCAGTATTTCTTTACTGCAGAAAATCTTAGCTGAAAGGGCAGAATAGGCATGGAAGGTTCAGAACTGGCACTCCTGTGGGCTGCCTTCTTTCTCCAGTTTGGAGCTGTCAGAGAGCTGAGACATCACCTTGAACTGCAAGAGTTAAGAGAACCACAGAAAAAAAGAAGTCCTCACAAAGGGCTTACAAGTAGAATTGTTAGTTGTTCCTGGTAAGCAGTGACTATCACACCTAGCATGATTAGCCAGCATGGTCAGCCCATAGGATCTCATCCAAAGTTCTCTGGAGCCAACAGAAAAACAGTGGAAGAACAAAAGCTTCTTCATCAGTCATCGCAAACCTACTCGACTTCACCTGTATGGCTCTCATGCAATATGACATGCTCTTTAATTTTGACCATCTATTCAGAAGATTACAAAGATTAACATCACTTTGCTTCTTTGGGCAACATCACAGGCACCTGGAAGAGGCGTTTGTCTTGTGGTAGAAAAATGACCACTACATGCAAACTGAGTTCTACGGGCTTCAGAGAAAGGGGAAACTATACAGCAGTATTGGTTATTCTAAAGATTCTAGTATTGTTTGAAGGTGCCTCTTGAGATGAATCTTGTTCGTTGTGCTTTTAGAGTCAACCCTTCTGTTCTAAATGCATGAAGAACTCATTAAAAACCTGATTTATTTAAAATGTTGCACTATGCATTCTCTCAGAATGTGCATGTATATCCTATATTTATACTGTAATTATAAATTGTATTTCATCAACAAAATATCCCACTGCTTGTTTCAGCTCTTTCTTCTTTATGAGCCAGACAACTTGACTTTTAAAGGCTAAGTGTTCTTCAAGAATTAGAGATAAGCTTAGCCCTTGCTGTACTTTTGGTTTAAACCTACAAATAGTCCTACAGAATCAGTGAGATCATTTCCATGTTTAACGATGATTGTAGATTGCAAGACAATGAAAAAGAAAGTACTCTCTCTGTCATCCCATTTGTTTCTAGGATTTTTGTTACAGAATTTGCTACATAATTTAATGGAATACAGTGTAAATTACTCTAAGATTCAGTATTGACTATTTAAGCTATGTTCAAAGATCCTACTGTGGTCTTCCAGAAGACAAGTCTCTTAAGTGGAAACAATGCACTCATTTGAAAGTAAAAGATACGTACTGAGTGAAAAAACAATTTCAGTTTGAAAATCAGTTGGTTCTCACATTTGCAGTTAAAAAGATCACTCTTTTACTAGTTTTGTGGAGAAAGACGTGCTGCATTTTTTATTTTCTTAATTGTTCTTGCTAATTATCAATACTGTAGATTGACTCTAGCTGTGGACTTTGCTTAGTTTATGGTCTTGTGCAGTTGTATCTGACTGCTGAAATGATACCAAAACGTGCCAAAACAACTCACAGATGGTTATTAAGCACAGACTGTTAAGTGTAATCAACTTCATTAATGCATTTGGGGTTTTTAATCCATCCCATCAGTATGTTTGTCAACTCAAATTTTATTATGTGTAGCAGAAAACTACCTTGTATGATTTCAATTCGTTATAGGGGAACCCTGCAAAACACAGGGCTTAATGTGAGATGTGGACTACAAAACGCTGCTGCCAAGGTGGCACATTGCTGTGTACCTAAAAAGAGTCAGCAGCTCTGAAACAGGAACAATGTTTGTCTTTTTATACTGCATGAGCTTGACTTCGTATTATCTAGAAAATATATTCTTATCGTTAAAGAGCAGAAGCATTGTGTCCTTGAGTGAATGTGGGACGAAGTGTTGGACAGGTTGGACAGGTTGCCTCAAGCCTGTGAAGAGCTGAAGGGAGGCAACACACAAGGGAATTGGTTAGAGGCTGTTTCAGGTGTGGAATATTGTCTCTCTAAACTGGATTCCCTCCTGATGTAAGAGCTTGTGGATGTTATGGATGCTGAGTATTTTCTGTGGAGTTTGTCAGGAAATGGAGACATCTGCTGGTGAGACATTATCATCATCATCATCATCATCATTATCATCATCATCATCTAGTTATTCTTATTAAAAAATTGTTCTAGTAGTAATTATTGTAATAGTGATAGCAACAACCATTAAAAAAAAGAAAAAAAAAAGCCCTCACTGTTGTTTTAAAACAAAGTTATATGGCCAGATCATACAGATTTAGCAAACACTGGAGGTGTTTAGCATAGATACTCAATGATAAGAAATCCTTTTTTTTTTAAAAGAAGATACCATATTGTCGTTAGAGAGGGAAAGTCCTGTGAATCCAAACAGCTCCCTGATATACCCAAAAGTTAACACATTCAAAAATTAAACATGGGCACCTTCTCACTGTAAGAATAAGGCATTTATTAAAAATTATTATTTACATCCATGAAAGCCCTCTCACTGGCAGAATGTAATGCTTTTTCTTTTTTTGCACTGCATTTGGTAATAATAAAACTATCTTTTCAGGCAATTGTACTAGCTCATGGTACTTTTTTTTAGTAATAATAGCTACATGGTTTTAGATATCTCCCCAGTAAATTATAATTTAATTTTCAGCTATTTAAAGGTCACTCTGAATAATATATATGCTGCTTAATAATCAGTTAAAATAATGGCACCTTTCAGGAGTGTAGGCTAATAGCAGTATTGCCTTTGTGCAGGCCTTTGCTGTTTTCATTTGTTGTGTGATTGGTGAAGCAAGAGAGAAGTTCCCCTCATATGCCCAAGCCAGGTCTTCAGTCTCTCTTTCTTTCTCATTTTAATGGGAGGAACAAAAACCTTTTCGCAATCAGCAGTAATCTCTCCAAAGGTCTTTTAATTTAAAAAGTCATAAGTGTTAATTAGCTATTATTAAGTGCCCCCTGTATAAATTAACGTGATTGATGAAAAAATTAAGGGTAATGAAAAATGTAGCAATGCATGTATTTTTAAGAGACTATATTAAAGATGAAAGTCCCCAAAGACAGAAACTAAGGCCTGCTGCACCCATGCCCTGCCTTTTTTAGTATTAGTAATAAAAAAATATATAGATATATGTCTCAGGAATGCACATGGACACATTGGATATACCAGTTGTAATGTATTTGTCACTTCACTGTGCCTTGAACATTTCTTTGTAACAAAGACTTTATCCGGTGTGGTGCAATTTGTCCAATTTCTTTCTGGTTTACGGACCAAAAGGAGATTCTTTGAAAATGGAAACTGGGATCCAGAGGCAGAAAGAAAAGAGAACTGAACTAGAGTAACGATTCTTTTTCTCATTAATTTTATATGTACCACAGCAGGCCACTACTGTGGTTTACATAATCTGTTCTCATTTTATCTGTTATTAGAATCAAAATCCAAAGTATAAATAAGATAAATACTCATTTCCCAACAAGACTGATTTTCTTCTGTGTTACAAACTGTTAGTTTGTATCTACTCTGGGTTCTGCAACCTGTTTGCCTGCATGAACCTGATTGGACTACTATTTTTTTAATAGCATTTCACAAGGAACAGGCCAGGTTAGGCCACAGCGACTGTACATCAAGAGACATCTCACAAAAGGAAGTGTTTGAATAAACAATATCAGACCTGAAGATTTGATTTGCTGCCTTCTCACCTACCCAAAACGTAGCACCTGCATCATATAGTCACTTGTTTACTTAGAATCATAGAATGTCCTGAGCTGGAAGGGACCCACAAGGATCATGGAGTCCAATTCCTGTCCCTGCATAGGACAACCCCACAGTTCACACCATGTGTCTGAGGGCCTTGTCCAGTCTCTTCTTGAACACTGTCAGGCTTGGGGCCGTGACACCTCCCTGGGGAGCCTGTTCCGGTGTCCACCACCCTCTGGGGGAAGAACCTTTTCCTCGTGTCCAACCTAAACCTCCCCTGGCACATCTTCCTGACATTCCCTTGGGTCCTACTTGGATTTTTGTTTTATATAAAGGCCTCATATGAAATCAAAATCCTAATGTGATATACGTTACGTTAATATCCATTGAGAAACACTTCCTACCAAAAACTAGATTGGCAATACAAAGAGAAGGACTAAGAGAAATTTCTTATTAGCATTCTGGCATGATATAAGGGCAGGATGCCTCTCAAAGAGACAGGGATTTAACTCTAAACTCCAGGGCCCTGCTGAGGTGTGCCAGCAGCAATCAGTTTCATAATTCACAGCTGTAACAAAGCCTGGTTTCCTATGGCTCTGTGTCATGTCCTGTGGCCACAACAACTGCAGCCCTTACCTCTTGTCCCACCTTCCATTGCTTGGTTGGCAGAGCAGAAAATAATCTGCTTTTCTATAGGGAGTGTGAAACTGTGGGATGAGGACTGGCTGGTCAGGTTAGGCATACTAAGTGGCAAGTTTGTTCGTATTTGCTGGCTCTGGGCTATCTTACAAAGTATTCGGCCTCTCAACAGCAAGTACTCCCAAAAAATGTCTTCAGAGGGTTCATGAAGTCTCCTTTTCTCCTCCCAGCCCCAGGCCCCAGACAGTTGTTACAAACAACTAACATGGGAGTATCTCTGTGCGTACCTCTGCCAGGCATATCTGAAACTGGCCATGATTCAAGTTATTAGACAGTCACCAACACGATGAGCTTGTAAACTTGTTCTCCTTGTATTTCTTATTTCTTCCTCCATAGCTTCTTCACCCCAGTGCCTCAGTGCAGTCCTCTAAGTAGCTTACTAAATTAAATGGGATTTAAACTGCAGTTTCGTAGTCTGTGAGCCCTGCAAGTCATCACATCAACTTGTCTGTTTTAGAAGCCAGTCAGATTCAGGGTGATGGTGTACGTAAGTGACACCTAACATTAAACCTGTCCAACACCTTCCAATATGAGACCTTGTTTTTTTCTTTCCATTTGATCACTACCTTTTACCTTTTTAATTAATGAATTAACTAATTGGAGTGAAATAATTTTTCAGGGGAAGTATCTGTGTCTCATGGATTGTTTTAAAACAAAAAGGATTAGACGTTTTTGAGAGAAAATGTGATTTTTTTGGTTCTAATAAAAGAATCTTGCAGGTATTCCTTGATAATATACCCCACACTTTATGCTCTAGTGCACAAGTTTGAAAATAGGAAGAATTACTAGATATATCCCCTTAGCACAAATTTGATCAAATCTCAAATCTCTGTAAACCTTCTGCAAACTCTGCTGTCAAGAACTGGGAAGATTTTGGCAGCTGAAGTCTCTGAAGAGCCTGACTGCACTGAGCAGCCCTACCGCTGACCAAGGAGCACGTGCACTGCTTGTGGAGGGCTGGCTGTTCTCTAGCCAAGAGCTCCAGGGAAGAAGAAAAAACTTCTTTCAACATAACAGAGAAGGTAAAAGTACCAAAAGAACAGCTATATCAAGTCAGATCAAAAGTTCATCTAATCCAGTAGTCTACATCTAATGGCAACATATAATAGATGTATAAGGAGAAACATAAGAAACAAGTAAGTACAGGACAATAGTAGCCATGAGTATCCTGGAAATTTCTGAAAATTTGCAACTCTGGGTCTTCCAGAGCCAGAAGTGGGTTCAATTTATGAAATCCTCAATGGATTTCTCCTCCCTGACCTTGTCCAGTTCTTGACTCCATGTAAACCTCAAGCTTGACTCAGTTGCCCTCACATTGGCTTCTAATGTCACTTGAGATACCCCACTATACATATCCTAACTGCCACACTGAGAGAGCATACACAGCTAGTTTTTTCAGTATATCTACCAGAAACGTGTGACTGTGTTGAATTATCAAAGGTCTCTCAACTGCTGCTGGATATTTCTGTGCACACAAATGAAACCGGGCTTTAATATTCCTTGTATGGGTCTTCCACCCCATAACTGATCACCCTTGTTGTCCTCCTCTTGAGACCCTCCAGCTCTGTTGCGTGCTTCTGAAAGTAAAGACAGTAGAGACTAGAACTGCACACAGTACTCAAGACACAAACCTGCAGAGGTCTGCTGATATTTTCTGGTTTCATATATAGTTCTTTCTAATGCTATTTGGTTTCTTTCCTCAAGCATTTGGGAACTGGTTTCATGTTTTCATATAAATACTAATTTTGTTGTCATAATATCTGGTTCCTGAGAGGCAATGAGCAGCCCAGAGCCTGTAATTTTATATAAAAATCTGGGATCACATGTGCCAGTGACGTTGCTTAGCATAATACATAGTTTAGCCTTGTATGTACACTACGTGCTTTGTTTGAACCAGTTCTGCTGTGCATGAGAAAAATCCACAACAGTTAGCAATGCACAGCTTATATTCTGAAGAATTCATTCTTTGAAAACTTTATTGCTTATGAAACAGTAGAAAATAAATAGCAACGTTAATTACACCACCAGCTACTGTTGAGAAGAAAATACAGTAAAGAATAGTTAAACAGAACTTGGATCTAGCAAAAACTCACCAGTTGAACATCTGTTGTTATTTCAATGCATGCTAATGCGTAGACACGGTATAAAAATTTCAGTTGTAGAAAATCTCTGCTTGTCGGATGAAAAGTACTTCCACAGAGCCATGAAACAATTTAGGCTGGAAGGGACCTCTGGGGTATCATGGTTCAACTACAGCTCAAGGCAGGTCCAACTAGTTGCTCGGAGCCTTGGCCTGACAAGTTCGGAATATCTCCAAGGATGGAGTGTTTGCAACCTCTCGGGAAACCTGCTCCAATATTTTACTGCTGCCATTGTCCAAATTTGTTTCCTAGTATCTAAACAGAATTTCTCTTATTGCAGCTTGGGCCCGCTGCCCGTTATCCTTTGACTACGAACCTTTGAAAAGAGTCTGGCTTCTGCTGTCCCTAGGAGCACTGGGAAGAAATTAGTGGCTCATCAGTAGAAGTAACAGTGGAGGTGAGTTTTCCAGCAGACCCTGATCCTCATCTGCTATTAATCAATAAAGCTGCATTCGACACTATGGAAGTGTAGAAATTTATATTAGCTGAGAAGATGATTTTCTGCACAAAGCACAAAAGCTCAGTATAGCCAGTCACAGAAGGCTTGTAGTGCTCTGTTGCTTATTCTCAGTCATCCCAGAACAGAGTAAACCCTTATTAGTTTGCTTTTAAATGTATTAGAAAGGCATTCTATGAAGACTTAACAGCTCTATTGGCTTGGCCTAAACTCCCCCACATCAGCAGAAAGATTCTCAGTGATTTCAGGGGACTATATCTGATATTTTGTGAAGCATACCATCACTTAACAGATGCTATTATTCCTTACAATCTGCAGCACAGGAATAAATCTGACACAGATCTTATGTCACCTATCTGCACGGAATCTCTCTATTATTCAAGAGCAAACTTGTTTTTATCTTTTTTTAATAAGTAAAAAAAAAATAAATAAATACCCCTTCACCGTGCACACACACAAAAAAACTCCACTACCAACCCAATATTTACAAGTGAAAACAATTTTTTTGACTAAAAACCAGCAGAAGTACCTATCCACTTTAGGAAAACTAACGAATGCTTTTAATTGCAGATGGCCATACTCTGAAAAAAATTATCCTTGGGTTCTGTTCAAACATGTACAAAAGTCTGAGAATTTTGTGCTGCTCCATACCAGAAATCACTCCTCCATAATAATGCCTTTCTGTCCAAGCACACTAATCAAATCTCTTCCCTGTCACTGGAATTATTACATTTTAACAGGCACAGGATTTAATCATCAGTGTAGGCTTTTCATGCATTTACTTCACTCAGGCCTTGACAGCAAACCTTGAGTTGTCCTTACAGTGGTGCTTTGATTACCATTTTGACTATTCATGTGAGTAATACTTTCCTGTTTCAGGCCTTTAATTAGCTGACTGCTTTCAGAGCTATTTCTATATACCACATTTTCTCTGTGCATTAACCATGGTACTCTTCCTCCCTCTCTCATGTTAATGACTTGGGCAGGTATGTATTTGTCTAATGTATCAATCACTTTCTCCTCACATTATACACATCTGAAGTCTTTCTGATTGCTTCTCATGAATTTTAAGAAGCCTCTTTGATAGAAAAGACCTTGGCATCTGTATTATATGTCACATAGGATTTCATCTTTTGTGATTGAAATAAAGGGCATTGCCCAGCTAAAAATACAGCCCATGTCGTTTTCAAACTTAACAGCTGCTTTGCTTCTTTGTCTTTCTGATGCCCTCTCAAGCATTCTACATCTTGAAGGTCATCAGTGCGTGTTCACAGGTCTCCATCAGCATCCAGGAGTGACTACAGATGTTGCCAAGGTGATTTTTTTAGTTAGATGTGTATCTGTTCGTTGGCAGAGTATTCTGCACCTGGGACTAACAATGACTTTATGTAATATATTAATCTGTTCCTGTTAGAGACACAAGGAGAGAAAGAAGGAATTTATAAAAGATGACAAATTGTTTAAATTAACTTGTTATTCAAAATACTCCCTTTTCAGTATATAATCTGATGGATAATCAAAAGTTAAAACTCACCTGAAATACAGGAGCTGTCCTGCAGCCGAAAGTCTACTTACAGTCTTTTGCTCCTGTGCAATATGTTGAAAGAAGTCCAAACTAACAAGATTTTACAAGGAAGTTATATAAGGATCAAAAATCTATGTCATGAGGAAACCCAGCCTCTGCAAGGTTACTTGTTCATTGTGGTTTTTTTGTTTGTTTCGTTGGTTACTGTTTGGAGGGGTTTTTTGTGTGTGTTTTGTTTCATTTACTTTTGGTTGGTTTTTTGATTCGTTGGTTGGTTGACTGTTTTTTGTTTCACTTTGTTTTGTTTTGTTTCCTTTTATTATTACGATCAAAAAGTTAAAAGTGTAAACTGTTCGTTCCACTGATTCAAGAGAAGTATGTTCAGGTATTGTGGTCTGCCTCAGTGATGTTGCCTGGGATTTACTCAGCGGGGTTTTACACAACT
Source organism: Pampusana beccarii (assembly GCA_013399365.1). NCBI lineage: Eukaryota > Metazoa > Chordata > Aves > Columbiformes > Columbidae > Pampusana > Pampusana beccarii. The sequence continues at coordinate 907,907 of VWYH01011081.1, read as the reverse complement.
TGGCTTAGCAGACAGCTAGAGGGCTTTATGATGCTGCTACCCCCAGCTGTTCATTACACCAGAGATGACTGCTCCCACAGCAAAGCCAGGAGAATGGTCACCCTGCAGCTGCTTTCCCACAAAGACCAGTGGTTTAGTTGGGTGGACACTGCAGGAAAGCAGCTGAGTGAGGCACGTAAGTGTTAAATCCTGCTAACTCTTTGTGGTAACAGCAATATCTGTAGAAGGTTGAAATGGACAGCTGGAGAGGTAACTTATTAGGCTCAGCTAGATTAGTCAGGGCTTACCTGTCATCATGTTTGAGTTAGAGGCTGGAATGGCAACTAAAGGAAAGTAATTTTGACACAGAAATTCCCATTGTGCTCTGCTCCATTTCTCATTGACCCCCCGTGATACATTGTTTTACAACAAGTTCTGACATATGACGAAGAATCTGAGTTCTCAAGCCCATCCAGGGACCATTCCCCATTCTCCACTTTCAGGGAAAATTAATTTGTTTGCAAATAAAATATTTCTTTTATATTCAAGTGTTATTCACAGTTTCAAATCCAAAACATTCAAACCCTACTCAATTTGGAGGGAAAGGAAAAGGGATCCGATTTTTCACATTCAGATACTATCCTGTGTGTTTTTCTCTATTAGATTAAGTTTCAGAAATGGCTTTTTTTTCTGAGTCCTTAGAATTTTTTTTTTTTTTTTCTGATGACATTATGGCCAAAAAGGCAGAAACTTAAAACAAAACCCCTTAGGATCATGTAACTCAAATTTGTTCTTGGCTTATTTCTGTATTGCCTGCCAGATTTCATCTGCTTGATTGAGAAAAAGCTACACAATTTCTGTAAGATCCCACAGATAGAAAGGAGAATGTGGACTTTTCCTGACACGAAAAAGGCCAAAGAAAATAAGGGAAAAAGGGATTGTTAATCAGGATTTTCAGAATTTTACCCAAACTCTAGACAATGCAAGGACAGTACCTAAGTAGTGAAATTAATTTTCCGATGCATTTATTTCTATTTTACTGCTACCACTGTTCCTAGTGAGAATTTGGGGTCATCTCAAGCAGACTGGTCAGTCCATACCCTCAGATCAGAAACAACTTCATCAAATTCCAAATCCACCCTTGAGTATTACAGATCATATGGGAAACAAGATAATTGAATGTTCTGAGAACCCTAGAAGCTGATTCAAGCAACTGCCCTAGATAAGATTGATAGGTGAAACAAGGAGGGAGTTTTAGACTTAACTCTGAATATCCTGGCTTCCACCAGTCATATAGAGGATATTCTACTAGGCAGCTGCAGCCTTGGGAATGAAGTCTTGGCAGTCCCAACAATTATTATGCGTCCTGTGATATTAAGAAATCTCCACTGGCTTCAATGAATCAAGGTCTGCCACTTTAAAACCATCCTTAGTAGCACAAGGGGTGTGTTCTCCCTCTGTAAAAGCCAGCAATTATCAGACAGCAAAAAAAAAAATCAATATTTTACTCTTGTCATTACTTCCATTTCATGTATGCACATCCTTCTACTACTATTTGCAGTTACATGATCATATGGCACAGAATTACATTCCTGAAACACAAAACATGTCAGTGTGATGTCTGCACCCAACAATGAAGAGTCCCTGGAGCTGACTTTCACTCTTGTCAAGTTCAATTTCAAACAGCTCCCAGAAATTCTTGAGACAATGTTACGTTCTTCCACTCTGGGTCTTCTTATAAGACATTGGAAAGCACAGCTGCATGAGCGAAATGCATTGACAACTGTCTTGCTAAAGGACAAAACCAGAACAAACCACACTGGCACTGAAAGCCCCTCCTTATCAATAAAGAGGTTTTACAGCAAAAACATTTAATTTTATTTCGTTTTTAATTTGTTGCTATCAAGTCCTAGCTGTATTCAGGGAAAGAATGAATTGGACAGTTTTTTGTTGACTCTTACATTTTCCATTACTGACTCTTTCCATCTCTGTCCTGGAGCAAAAATAAATTTCCATTTTTAAGCTTTTGATGATAAAAATCTCATCTGTAACCTCATAAATGATCCTTTATTATCTATATTAATAATGAATAAATGTCTGTTGAATACCCCTGATCTTTTGCATTAATAGTACCAGATGTATTATAGATAACCTTTTGATTTAACAGCACAAACTGTAAAACAATATTAAACCAGTAAAGGACTGATCTTACTGGAGTCACTAAGGTCAAAATTATAAACATTTCTTTCATTTCTGTTTGTAAATTGTCCCATTCTGCAGCATCAGTCCCCATCATTTATTTTTGAGAGAGGTACCAGACTAGCTGCAGTCCTAGAAATAGAGCTCATAAATAATAACTTGAATAATTTTTTTAAACATTTCCGTCTCTTCCACTTCTCCTTCCTAATGCCTCCTGATGATCTTAATTAATAGAGCATTACTACACGAACAGATCCACTTCCGCTTACTGTACTATCATTTAAAAGTATGTTGCTTGCCTCTTTTCCCATTAGTCCTGTCAGAATCAGGCACACACTTCATTCAATCATCTTCTGAGATGACACTGAGAGAACTGCAGTTATTACTGAACAGGGGGATGAAGCTCCCTTCAGATCAGCACAAATATATCCTGTAACTTTGACTGCTTTCCTCTTACATAACTGTTGTCTCTTCCTTTGTGATCATTTTCAAATGGTTTGTTGCTTTACTCTGATGGCCACTACACCTGAAAATCCATTTGCCTGTAAATCAGGGAAGTACCCTTCATAAATGTTCCCATCCTCCTGCTGTCCTGTGACTTCTCTGCCAACTTCCAAAGCTTCTAACTAAAGGGAAGTGCCTTTTTCAATATCGGGCAACTAAACACAGTGTGTCTTTTTTTTCAGAGAAAAACAATTCCCACTGAAGTCAAGTGAGAAATATCCTAGTTTTGTGCTTTTCTTGAGTGTACTTTGTGAAATGAGGCTGAGGCTAAAGCACAGAAATTCCGTGCAACCACTTACCTGTAGCAATAACTGTAGCTACACTGTTGTCAGGCCAACTCAAAAAAAGACTAAAAAGCTGAAATTGCCCATGCAGCACTCTATTTCTAGGATGGACACTCTCACAAAATCGTCTGACAAATGTTAGCATAACTGAAAAGGCAGATGACATATAAGATGCAGCTGTGCAGCCTTAGAACTGCCCAGCTTTTATTCACAGCTTCATGCTGCCAGGTTTGCCCAACAACTGCCTTTAGGAATACTCTTGTATGTAAATTACTAAGACACAGCTTATGCCTAAATACCTGTGGCTTTTTTAGAAGCAGGAAATAACATTCTTCAGAAATAAATGGACTACAAGTAGGTTTCAATATCTACTAGCTCTATATCTAAACAGAACTAGTAGTTCAGTGACTCCTTAGGTTCTGTTCAGGGCCCTGCATTGGCTGGATTTTGCTACTAATTTAACTATCAGGAAAATAATTCAGGACCTGGACACGTAAAATGTAAAAGAAGGCTTCGGAGCCAATATTAAAGTGAGTTGCAACCGTTCTCTTGGAATTTAAGAGAGAAAACTCAATTGGTTTCGATACAGCAAAAATGTATCAGGTATCAATGATCAAGTATGATGATAAACATCAGAGGACAAAAAACATTTCTCAGTTATTAGGTTGTATTGTTGGCCAATTTTTGATGATCCACTACCAAAACACCATTAAAGGCTATACTTCGCAATCATAAATATTGTAACAAACACTTTGTACAAGGACTTTTCTCAGATTCTATCACTGGTGGAATTATCCAGGCATGACAAGTGCAAGGGTTCTCAAACATTTCTACAGACATGTTGTATGTAAAAAAGTAGCGCCCTTCGAGCAGCTTAGCAATCTGTGGGCTGAAAAAAAAATCCTTTTGCTGTCATCTTATAGCTGAATTTGGATTTGCATGTCAGTTCAAACCATGTCGGAAACTATGAGGGAAAACCTGATAGGTGTCTCATTACAGATTAAAAAAAAAAAAAAAAAGAAAAAGAAGAAGAAAAAGAAAAAAAAGGAAACCAAATTGCTGAGACAATAATAATAAAAGTTGACATTAAAATTTATGGTGTTTGTTATGTACTTAGAGGCAAAAATACCAGCATTGTATCATTCTCATACATCAACTAATTCCATTTGATTCATGATTTACATCTACAACACTTAAGGCTGTTAGGCAAGATCTGCTTTAAAGGTCTAATCCACCAAACACCTGCATGCTTAATCACTTCAGTCACCAGCACAAGTGCCTTCTGTTTTGCCCACTCGTTTTAAGTACTACATGCATTTGGCTCTCAGGAAAGGCACGTAAGGCACATTTGGCCAAATTCCTCTCTAATCTGGTCTGGAAAGTTGCACAGCAAAATTCTGACTCTACATATCATCTCCTGACACCACTGGGTGAATTCTCTTACATTGGTGAAAATCCAAAGAGCATTAGATGGACACATTTACAATCCTGAAATGAATCTGTGTGTAAAATCTGGCCCAGTGGGTCCAGTAGAAGTTTTGTTGTTGACTTGGAGCGGAGAGGGCTTCATTCAATAACTCCAGCTATTAGCATTTGTTATACATAGTGTATGCATCTCGGCTGTACCTATCTTAAACCTACCTGTAATCCCAAACCAAAGAAACAGAGGTTTTCCAGTCTGCACAGGTAATTAAAGAGGAGTTCAAAATGTATCTAATTTACTTAGGCTAAGCTCTGACAGAAGGGTTTGTACCAAAATGTGTCTTTTTTTCTACATTCTTTCTTAACTGCATGACAAACCACTGTACAGTTAATCGTTTATTTTCATGTTGAATGATAAATAGCACCTCCAATTAAACTTGATTGTTCTCTGTGAAACTAAACTACAGCTTCTTAATGACAGTAATGGCATTTCCTCTTTCTGTTGCTTTTCTCTCCATTTCCTGTTGACGAAAGCCACTGTCTGGATTGCCAGGTTTTAGTATTTCAGCTGGACTGATAGCATCAAAGGTATTTCTTGTCTGGAACCTTTCCTTTGTCACTGCCTCACATGACTGTTACACATAATAAATTCTCCCATGTTTGGTTCACAGCATCTCTAACTTTATTCTGTTTCTCTGAATTTCTATTTAATGGCCCAAGCATCAAGGCGCTTAAAATACCTTTAAGTTTGTTATCTTTTTCCTTCCTACTTGCTACATTTACACTGTTACAAACATCACCAAATATTAGTCTTAATCTACCTTTTTTTTTTAATTACTCTTCCTCATATTGAACAGCACTCTTCAAGGACTCTTATTAAAGTCACATAGTGACATTCTCCACATTTATTTCAAAACAAACTCATGAGTCACTGCAGAACTGTTAGTGACAACTAATCGAATGCTCATTGTATCCTTGGACTCTAGAAAAGAAGTTGTAGTCTAAAACTCTATCTCTTTCTTGTTCACATACGACTGTATATTCTGGTTTTAGCTAGAAGCAGAAATACAAATATGTTGTGAAAAAATGTTTTTCTGTTTCCAGAACACAGGCTACCTGAGATGTGTTAAACAGCCACTGTTTTCTGCAGAAATACTGCCACAGTGTGAGCACTGCGATAAAATAATAAAAATTAAATAGCAGCTGTTGAGAGGTAGAATTCTAGCTCAGACCTACTGAATGTTGGACAAACTTCAATTCTTAGTGTGGAACTAATAAAATAGACTTACATGAGAGATATACAAGAGAGATAAGCATGAAACTCCAATATAGCCACTATAAAAATTCATAGGCTTGCAGCTGATTTATGAGAACAACAATAATTTCCTTCATGTGAAGATTTAATTAAGTAGATGCAGATTTCCCTGACTTACTTTCTATACCTAAACTTCTTCCCACACTGGAGCACTGCAGATGAAGTTATGATTCACTGGATTTAATCCGTTCTTCCCCTACCTTGTTGCATTGTTCCCTACGCATAAGAACAGAACTCTATCGGTATCTAGCGTCTTTTGTATCTTTGAACAGGTGAAGGTAAGATTTGCTTCTGAACACAGAAAAATCAATCTGTAAAATCTACATATCTTATGCATCAGCATTTGATAGATTTTTTTACTGTTGTAAAATATTTTTTGAGGTTCCACTTAAATGAAATTGTCTGAGTCTGCCCTAAGTGGCAGTTTATATTAGAATGAAATTTCGTAAGTGACAATAAATAAATCAGAAAAGCAGGATTTTACTGTTCCTGAGGTGTAATGCTGCTACACAAAGAATAACACAAAATGCTTTTACCAGAGTAAGTAGAAGCAAGATGACATTCTCTTCCAACACTGGGACAATTTCAGACAGCATGCCTTTAATGGTGACTGATATTAAAATGTTCTAGGTCCTTTTTCTGCTTGTTTTGGGGGAACATAATTCTTTTCCTCCAGTGAACAAGCACATTTTTTAGCCCCCTTCACAGTCCTCATCCTTTTTGGTTCTTCTGTCAGCCTGGAATATTATTTTAACCATCTTCAAAGAGGTCATCATTGCGGAAGGATTCAGGGGCAAAATGTGGGGGAGGGAGGAGAAGCAGTGAAATAAGTGAGTGTAATAATTATTCTTCGATGAAGAAAAAGGTAGAAGCAAAAAGAGCCAGGTTCATCAGTAATGCAGGTTCTGCCATCCCCAGATGTTACAGAAGCATTAGAATTGCTCCCTGCAAGAAAAATTGGATTAGTCACAATCTTGTCGACTAATGGGCACACTCTGTGATCTTTAGAGCTTCATTTACTGGGTTAATAGTGCTTTGCCTGAGTTCCTTTGCAATAGGAAAAAGAAAAAAAAAACCTGTAAGAAGAAATATTCTGGGTGCAGTCCTCAGCCACTGACACGAGTAATATCATATTCATCACAGACAGACCTCGTATCTCATTACTACTGAAGAGTTTGCCCCCGAGGCATTTGAGCTCAGTCAGGCCAGGCCCCTCATGTGGAACCGTTCAGGTATATTGTGAAATGATTTAATGCGATAATAATGTCCACTTTGTGAGATAAATTATGTTTTTTATAGTGGCTGATGGTTAATGAATGATACATTAGCAAACATCACTAAAACATTATTGAGAAAATGCAGATAAGAGATAGTAACTTGCTCATTCCCCACCCCCACTCTCTGCCAGACGCATAAGAATGGAAAGCAGAACTTAAAGAAAACAGAAAACTTGACATTTTTGTGGTGCTACCAGTTTGCATACTCTTTCTCTTGCTTGCTTGTTCTCTAGAGAAGGCAGAAAAGAGATATTTAAAAATGTTGTAAACACAAACTGAAATATCTCTTCTTAAATCAAATGAGAATCAATGAAAGTGCAAACCTGAACAAATACATTATATGTTGACCCAGTTTATTAGATAAAGCCGTTTACCCTGATTTGATTTATCTGGCAATACACTGCTCAGCTGTGAAATGAGATAAGAAGAGCCTGTTCACCTTATTTACAATATTATAGTGACTCCCGCTAGCACCACTATGGTTAAGGATCTGTCAGCAATTCCATTACAAACACCATTTTTTTTAGGGTTTGTAAAATGGCTGTAGATTCATGCTTAGCTAGAATATGGCAATCCAAAACCGATAGATTCAATTAAAATCTGCTATTGAGTTCAATAGATTTTGGATTAATGCAGCACAATCTTTAAAATGTGGAAATCTCTAGGTAATTTTCTACATTTTTAGTTGTTATTGCTGTGCCTTGGGAAGAAATACGAAGAGGGTCATTATCCCTGATAGTGCAACTGTACTGAAGTCGACAGAGTTACGATGATTTACACTACCTAAAAGCTGTCCCTTCTGTCAGGCTTACGCACTTGGCAAAAGTGATTCACACCAAGGAGTCCTTTTTCTTTTTCTGTATTACTTTGATTTGCTGTGTTATTTGGCTTACACACATTGCTGAAACCTCTTTGTTTCTTTAACAAGGAAGGAGTACATCCCACACACTTTCAGTGGGCATTAAACTACTTCTAAACTTGCAGTCTAGAATTCATATACATGTGTTTTCCCATAAACCGGGGGTGTCAAACTCATTTTCACCAGGGGCCACATCAGCCTCGCGGTTGCCTTCGAAGGGCCGAATGTAATTTACATGTAAATTTATAAATGTACAGTCCCAAAATTACATTCGGCCCTTCGAAGGCAACCACAAGGCTGATATGGCCCGTGGTGAAAATGCCATAAACCTTCTGAAATGGCTCCTGACCTGGGGTTTTCTCTACAAAATGATCCTTTCTGGTCCAGGCCATTGTTCTTTTTTATTTTGCTTTAAAACTAAAGCCTCCAAATAAAAATTCTGTTCTGGTTTCCTTCATTTGTTAATGTCATAACAGATCAAACTGAAAATTATTTTCCTCTCTACAAAAAGAAGACTAAATGTATTTCTGCAAATTTTCTACAAGGCACTATCTGTATTCCTACTAGGCGTGCACAGGTGAACGGGTTTGATTCCAGTTTAGAAGTTGAGAATTGCGAGCATTTTCTCTGCCATATGCATCCACCTGGCTAGATTCTTAGATAGTGTAAATCAGCATGGGTCCATTGACCTCAGCCTGGTTAACTGCTGTATTGCAGCTGAAGACCTAGCCAACAACATGCATATCCCACATTTAACTCATTTCCTAGTGCTGATACCCGATATGCACACAAATGTTAAGCATGCAGATGTCACAACGATGACAGATTTATATTTCTACATTTCTAACACTGAACACAGGAATTAATATTTTCAATTAAATCCTTGTTATTTTACATTCCTCTTTTTTTTAATTTTGAGACATATACATTTGTAAGAAATGAGCAGAGATGTCAAAGGGCAGGTTTCAATTATCATGCATATTTTACATTCCACATACTCTCTTCTGACCCATTCCTCCAGTGTTTCTGGTTGTGCAGAAAGTGGGAAAAATTGTAAATGTGACTGAGGAGAAAAAGAAGCAGAGAAGGGTAGTGAGGTAGCATCAGCTGAGGTCAAGGAGTACAAGATGAATGCAATTATACAGAGACAAAATGGATTTTATCCGTTTCACAGACAGTAGATAAACACTTATCACCAGCATCGCACAGTGATACCTAATTAGACAAAGCAAAGGCCTCTGCTGCTCTGGATTTTGTTTTGATTTGCACCTGTGTGACTGAAGAGACTGGATCACACTGGTTAGGACACTTTCTCCTTATTTTGTAACACAAAGCAAACTATATTTTAAAATACACACAGTTCTTAAAAAATAATAAGGTTTCTTCTACCTCATGGGTATTGTAGAGGAATTTGAGAGGAAAAAAAAATGGAAATTTGAATAAAGGAAGGAGGTAAGAAAGGGATGGTAAGACCTTGAACTTCAGCATTGCCCATTTAGCAATGAGAATCCTCCCCTAGCTGTCCCACTCCCTCAGGAGAAACCGGTGGAAGGAGATGGCAGCAGTGCCAGGCTGCCATCCCTCCCAGGCCAGCTACTTAGGAGCGTTCTCCATTTATGGCCTCACAGACACGCAAATTTTTCACAAGTTCACAAAGAAATGGATAACAGCAGGCGCTCGTGGCTGTGCTGGCAGGAGCAGCAAGGTGGCAAGTCAGAGGGGAGCTGCTCCCTCCGTCAAAGGGCTGCAGCCAGCCCAGAGCTCTCTGACTCCCACCGTGCTTTGTCAGGGGAAAAGCATGGTGGCAACTGGGTGGGACTGACCTGTCCCACCACCCGGGCCAGCCTAGAGAGTGGCTGCTACCATGAATCTTGTCAATCCTATCTCTACCAGGGAGAGAGGCCTGTGGAGGAAGCAGCTGCAGCAAGAGGAGCAGCTCTTTGAGGAGTAAGGAAAGCACCTAAAATGGCAGTAGCTGGAGGCTTGGGGCTTAAAGCCCACCCTGCTTAAATTATTTCTTAACAAAAAAAAAAGACAAAAAAATATTATGACAGGGGGGTTGCGCAGTGGTGCGTTTCCCTGCTTTTGGTACTAGTGCCAACAGGGCTCAGTCTCCATGACAGCCCTCTTAGAAATGCGGAGGCAGTACATGTTCGGCGCTTGGGGCCAACTGTAGTCTGTGGGGTAGTGCTGCGGGCACTGGGGATGCCTTGTGGAAAATAAAACCGTAACAAGAAACAGTCTGGGTGCAGTCACATCTCCCTGAGCAGCTCCCCTGGGGACTCATCTCCGTCTTGAGAGTGTTTCTGGAAGCTGCAGTGAGGGGACAGCCCCAGCCCCGGCTCCAGTGGGAAGCACAAGCATTGAACCTTTTCTCACCTCCAAGGGGTCTCTGGATTTGGACTCCCAAGATGAGACAGTTTAAGGGCATAGGGCAGAGTTTCTTTTTGGAAAGCAGGCTCTGGCAGGCAAAAGCTCAAGATCTGCCAGGGCATGGCCCTGAGCTGAGGTGCACCTTGATGCTCTAGGTAGGACCTGCCTTGGTAGGAACTGCAGCAGGAATCAGCCCTGATGCTGGCCACAATCTGCAGTCAGCCATCAAGCTCCAGATTTCTCATGCTGATAGGATTTTTCACTTTGTTTTCTTGCTTAATCAAATATTTAGTAGGTTTTCTTACTTGGTTGTCTGCATTTGTAATAGTCTGAAACTTAGTATGTGGATTATCTGTGCTACTACAATGCATCTCTTCTGCTATGTAGGCTCCAGTACATGCGAACTGTGTGCGGTGTTGAAAAAAAATTGCAGAATATCCTGATTGTATGCTTAGGAAGAAAATAATAATATTTTCTACTTCCACTTAGCAAGTCATTAATCATTGCCGCAGTCACGATGTCTTATTTGTGATGGGTTTGTTGCCCCAGTCTTTTATGAAATTTTCAGAAATAACATGTATAGTGCTTTTACATATTCTGTTCTTTTTTTCACACTGCCTACTATGGTCAGAATAAGAAGAAAACACAACGCTTGTATTTCAAACCCTCCCTTGGTCCTATCAGTACACAGCAGCAAAGTTGTACTCTGTGAATCCAGATTTAACCTATGAAGCATATAAATATTTAAGGGAAAAGTGACACATCTGTGTTACCTTATTTTGATGGATAGGGACTAACTGGTTGGTGAGTTAAGAAAAACAAAATTACTTGCACTGCTTGCATTTTATCAGAGGGCTGGAATTCACATAAGCCAGGTTTTTAAAAAGTATAAGTTTGCACCTATGGAAAATATGTCATCTTAAAACTCATACATGTATGGGCTTTTCTACTGTGGGAGGCAGCTTCAGTTACCCACTTCAAAGGAAGGCAATGGTGACTTGAAGAATACTCAGAATATCTAGAAACTAGACAAAACATATCTGAAATTAGTCTCCTGAAATTACAGATATCCAGAAAATGTGGGAAATTCTTGGTTTATCCTCTCAGTGTATGACAGTACCAGAAATAGGATTTTTTTTCATTTTTCCACAGACATAATGGTTAGAGCTTTGAAATAAGACAAAGATCTCTGTTAGTGACAGGACACAGAAGCCAGATAGCAGAATCCAGAAACTCATGAACTGAGATGGTCTTTAACATTCAAGTTAAAAAAAAATGTGTTGTTCCTTGTCAAATATTGACATTGATTGTTGTCAATATATTCACTAACACTGTGTATCATTAATCATTTGAATCAGACATTTCCTAATTTTTAGATATAGATGCAGATTTTTCTTATTAATGATGTAGGAATATAGTTTTTTAAGTCTCACAATAATATTTACCTTATTCTTCAAGCGAAACTATATGATAAATGAATTGCATACCTACACATTGAACTTAAACTTTTTTCTAAGCTTCCCAGAGCATTTCTTGCACTTTTATGTGCCTGTTGTTCTGCCAAATACATTTAGTGAAGCATGAGTATTCTTTTCCCTCATTTCCCCAAAGATATTGATATGTATGTGTAGAGAAGTGAAGTTCCAGCTGGGGCAAGCAACGGAAAAAATAACATATTTAAAAACAGTCTGAGCACTTAGGGAACTTTCTCAACTCAGGAGATTAGAATTACTGTGCAAATCTCAGTGCTGTATCTGTTTTCTAGTTACACCTAGAAGTCCTATTCATGGATTAATACCATACTATATCAGAGACTGAACAGAAAAACCTCTGCCTCAATTTGTAAAATGAGTGTAGAGCAAGAAGCAAAATGAAGAAACAGGCAGATTAGGAAATACAAGATGATACTGGCATAAAAAATACTAGCGTAATAGGAATCCTCTGATGAATCTTTCTGTTCACTGCTGGTATGGACATGAAAACGGCATTCTGATATCTGTAAATTTAGGATCAGTCAACACGAAGTAACAAAATGCACCTGCACACTTCACAACCTGGACGAAACTTCAGGCTGAATTTGCAACTAGGTATATATGACATTTGCATTGTAAAGAGGCCCTGTGAAGGGCTTTAGTTTGCCTTTTTCTCCCAGATTTGCTATTACATAATTAATCATTAGAAACTCCCTGCCTATTTAACATAAACACCAGTAGAAATGGGAAAATGTTTTATTCTCAGGTTTCTAAGTAATGATATGAGCAGGTCAGTGAAACATCATCCTTTTTATAAAGTTACAAAAGTTGAGATGCTTTTTCTGACTTTTGCTTGTTTGTTTGCCCATGTCTGTTGTCCCCAGGTGTTTCGTGTTATTCTGTGCTTTTCAAGTCAGCAGGAAGGGGAGGATGCTTCTAAATAATATGTTGCCCTGACTTCATAAGGCTTGTTTTGTCTGGCAAATGAATTATGTAAACCTTCTCCACCCGAAACTGTTTCAAGTCAATTAATTGTTGTAATTACTTAAGATTTCTTTTTAATGAATATGACTCTCCAGGGATTTGATGATATCCTGTCATCTGTAGGCCTAATAAATGAAATGTGATTTGTGGCTTGCTGCAAACTGAACCCTTGTACTTGAACAATGTCTCTCTTTCCTATGTGCTCATTAAACGGAAGAAATGCCCTTGATGGAATTAGGAATATTTGCTTTAGCTGGTCTCTAGTAAGAATGGATAGTATAGGCAGATAAATTTTGGCTTTTACCCCTTTTGTTCTCTGCTCTTTTAAATATGGGCCTTGTTATCACATTGGCAATTATTCAGACCAAACACATGACCCCAGTGAGGTTACCTATTGTAATTGAGACTAGCTTAGCTGTTCCATCTCTCATCTCCATGAGGTGCACGGAAATGTGAAAGATTAGCAGTTAGTCAGTGTGGAAGGAGACCAACACTCTATGACGGTTTTTATATTACCTTTTTTGCAACATTATTTGCACCCACCAACACTTTGCAATCAGAACAGCCAAATTTTTCAAGCAGGGCGCCCTCCCTTTGTTTTTTTGTAATACCTAGTTTCCAGTGCTTCTCAAGAAAAACAGAGCTGCACAGTGCTGCAGACAAAGATGAGTAATCAAGACAGCATGACAAAGAACCATGAAGTCTGCATTGAGTTTCTACAAACAGTGTGACCGCTTATATTTCAGTATCAACTAGCCTACTTTCCCCTGCACTGCCATGTACACAATATAATGTAATCACCAGTGCTGAGAAAGTATAAAGCAGGTGGGTTTTCCTGATTTAAATTCCATTGGTAAAATGGGGATTACTGCTTTTATTGCAAGACCTTTCCTGAATATCGTGTGGGTACATTAAATATCATAAAAGACACAGCAAAATGTAGTGTCTTGATCATAGTTCAGAATGTAAGGACAAAGAATTATTGTGTATTGCAAGCAAAGATCACTTTGACCTTTTTCCAGTCAAGACAGGGTGCCTCAGATAAGTGTAGCTGTCTAAATCTGGCCGTCATGGGTGGTATAAGCATACAGAAGAGACAGAATCCCTAATAATGGAAATGAATTAACAAACAAATTGCCACACATATTAGTTGTTTAGGAGAAACAGGTAGGGTAGAAAGGTAAAAATTGTGAGGAAAGAGTGAAAAGGAAGTACCAGACCAATGTCTGGAAGGAAGATGTCATGGAAAAGGAGGAAACACTGAATTTCCACAGAAAGGGATTTTGCATTTTGGAGTTCGAAATCCAGGAATGGTTGCAGAGATTTAGGCAAAAGGACATCAAACCCCGAATCTTTCCTAAACTCTAAACTCACATCTTTGTGCTGGCATAAAATATGCTGTTCTACACTTTCCTTTACCCACAGCCTGTCCTTTTTCTTTCTGGGTTGGCAGGAGCTATAGGCAGGGATCCAGATGTACCATAAAGTGTAAGGAACTGTTTTTCCTGGCTTGATGGGCCCAGCTGAAAAAGCATTATCTGGAAGTATTAAGAAACTGATTGTCTTTGGTGCAGTAATTGGATGGAAGACATTCAGATCACCTTTGATTAGATGAACTTCTGAAACTACTGAGATTTATCAGTGTGCAGATCTTATTCTCAGAGGACTCAAGAGAAAGTGTCCCATTAACTTAATGAATCAGGCCGCAAGAGAACAACTGCTCCTGAAGTCAGAATGAGAGATTTCCCATCAGTGGCACAAATTCTACCAATAAAGGCAACAGGATTACTCAAGTGAAATGAGATTAGAATTTGTCTCCTCTGATTTTCAGTAGTTAAATGATTGACTATCCTGTAATAGGCTAATTATTAGATTTCCCTTCAACATTTGTGTTGCAGAAAGGAATGAAAGTTTTCTTTCTCTACCTAGATGGTGTTGCAGCTGTGGCAGTGTTTCATCGATGCCATTGCATAGTCTCGACCTTTGGAAGGTGGCATCACACATTCATCTTTCCCAACCTCATCTGCCTTTAGCAAGGTGTCCCCAGCTCTGGAACTTCTGGCAATTTGACAAAGGCATCTTCCTACATGTCAGTTCTTGTTATCCACTCTGTCTTCTTGACATATGACACGCATGTCAGCTCTCATTTTTTTCACTGCTTGCTTTGTTTGCCCCTTCACAGGTGGGAGAGTCCACATCCTCTTTTCAGAGTCATTTTCAGGGTACTTCTTATTTTCGTGCAATACTTTTGTGGCCTTTCTTGACAACTTAAAAGGTCCTTTTTCTCACTGATGATTTGTGGTTCTTGACAAAGAAAAACAGTTTCATAAATGCTTCGTTAGCTAGCCATAGTAAACTATTCCCATGCCTTCTTTACAAATTATACTCTTCCAGCTACCATAGATAAGTTGTTGCTAAAAGTTTTTTGACATAATGGATATGAAAGTTGCTCACCTCAGAATTCTTGTTTAGTATCAGCAATGAATATTTTATAGCCTTTTAATGTCTTTTAAAAACATTTCAAGTACTGTTTGTTTATCATTATAAAATTGTATTGTTGCTAAATATTAACATCCTAATTTCACAGTACTCTAGATAAGTAGAGTTATTTATGATGGGGCATTGACAAGAAGGCTATGCAAATCATTGATCTCTTCCTCTCCTCTCATCTGGAAGTGAAATAGCAGGAAGCAGAGATTATAGAAACATGTTCTTGACAGTTTCTCCTTCACAGAGGCAGAGAGCCTCTAACTGCGCCCCTGATAGCTCCTCAGTGGTCTTGAACGTTTGTTCTAGGGAAAACCACCTTAAGAGCTAACTTACAAGGAATAACTGTCAACAGGGAAGCGGTCCTGAAGGCTGAAATAAAAAAAAAATTAAAAAACCAAAAATCAAAAACCAAAACCTGTTCCTAACCCTGTTACTCACATGTTTGGGCATTTGCAGAAGGGAGTTCAATAAGAGCTGAGACGATGGGCAAGTGCTCATAGAAGTACTGTTCAAATTGCATATGATGGCTACACATGCTTACCTACTTACCTGAGGTGATGAAACTGAGGCAGAAACATAGTAATTTAAATAACTTTAAAGCTTTGTTTCTCCTTTCATACTTGGCTTTTTGTACTACTTTACCTTTGTAAAGGTAACTTACAACAATTTGATGTCAAAATGACATCATAAATGACAAAAAGATGCTTCAATAAATGTAAACTTTGAAAGTACCAAGTTGCCCTAATCTAATTTCATCTAACTAGGTTTTATAACAATAAATCTATTTTGGTTAATTGTGAGGCTTTTTAAAACCCAGGTTTTATTTCTGCAATCATTGGCATAAATAACTATACGTGCTGAAGACATCCCATTGCTGAGCTGTCTTCCTGTGTAAGACTGGACTACATTGGAACACATACTAATAAAATTATTTTTTCTAGACAGTTTGGGATTCTTCTCATATATTTAGTAATTTTTTTTTTCTCTGGTCCAGTTTAGAAGTTGCTAGCACAAAGCAGTGTGAATAGTCATATTTGTCTCACCTTTCAGAGTTCTCCTTTTAACGCAGGCCACAGAGATTATTCAGTCAATGACTTTTGACAAATCAAACCCATTACTTTGTTTTTACATAAAATTTAAAGAGATAATTTGTTTTCTTAAAGTAAGGAAGGTTTTTATCAATAACTGACTAAATGGCAAACAAGAGATATCTGAAATTGTAGACTTAATTTATATCACGATATTCTTACTGTTTACTTCCGCAAAATGGAATTGCCAAACAGGCAAAACTGTCACACTGAATTAGAAGAGGGGGCAAGTGAAAAATGTGAAAGAAGTACAACCTAAACTTAAATGACATTAACAAAGAAGACATATAAGAATTCTTTAAAATGTTCTTCTCCATATCAGACAGTTTCCAGTAATAAGATAAAGGTTGTAATATTTTATTATTATAAGTAGAATGCATGCTTTCAGAAATTGCCAATAGGCGTATACTTTTATGCTATACTCTACAGTAAACACTTTAAACTGTGTGTCTGAAGAACCTCCCATTTACATTTGATAAGATCTTCCCTGTTATTTATGTATGTTGAGTGTAATAACGGCACCCACTTCAGAAATGTAACGTGGATATCTATTAATTGATGTTTTATCAAGGTTTCACAGTTCTTAAATGCAAAGCATTCATGTATATACGTATGCACTTATGTGTCTGTGTACGTATATACATATGCAAAGCAATATGTGAATGTATTATTCTGGCTGTTCTAAATCATTCTTCACTCTTTGCTCCCCGGCATCAGAAGGTTATTTTAAAAATCATTGGTACTGAAAGTGTGAAATACAGTCAATTATTTGAATATCTATAAATCAGCCATCTGTGATACACACTGTAGCAAGGAAAAAGGAATCAAGTTTGCCAGTAAATGCAACTCTGACAAATCCAATTTTAAATGTAATGTATTGCTAACGGTTTGGAATAACAAGTTTGATGACTCTAAAAGGGAAAATAAGTTATTTCTCTTTTAACTAATTGCTCTGTATGTGGGGATTTAATATAGTTGGAATCTAGATTTTGACTTCTGTGGTAATTACATTCATCTCAAAGAAGCTCATTCTGGGCTTTTGGAGTTAATTGCTTTGCACACTACTGTAATCAACCAACCAAAAAAGCCATGCAAATTGTTACCTTCTAAACAACCAGAGCACTTGAGGGGACAAAGGACATTGTGTTCTCTCAGCTAGTGTTGTAACCTTCACACCAGTTTATCTGAAAATAGGTTTTAAGGAAAAGCATGGCAGAGATCTTGAAGTGTGTGTGTGCTTCTAAACAGGTTTTTGCTTGCTATTTTGATCTCTCTTTTTTTAGATTACCTTTGTCCTTTGCAAAATCTCAGGATTTTGTTAAGGACATCCAAGTAGGCAGTTTGTGATTATTAAATATAACACCCTAATAGTACGCTCTGGAGGTTAGATGTACCCATCAAGATAACAGCCAATTTAATACAAGAGACACTACTCCATCTTGACCCACCTAACCCACTGCACTGAGGGCAGCTTTTCAAAGATGTGACAAAGAAAGTAAAGCCAGCTAATAGCTATGGAGCAATGTCAGGTAGCCGTAAAAATACATACAAAACAAGTGTGGAGGCAGGATGGAGTCCCTCACACGCACACACACCCCCAATTCAGACCTCATGAAGCAGGAAGTAAGGGTACTGTGATGCAACGTTAGACATACGTTCGTGTAGAAAGGTTATCACAAAGTGTGAGAAGGACACAGTCACAGTACCTGTCCTAGCACAGTGCATGTGTGCAGCAGCTGCAAAATAGAGCGTCTACATGAGCTTCATTTAGTGAAATACAGTCTCCAAGTGACCAGAAAGTACATGGTGAAAGATTCCCCAGAAACAAGGTAAAAGGAAGTTGGGTACTATAATTGCTTTCTATGGATGAATCTCAACCTTTAGTAGTGCATACATACACATGGCAGTTACATTTTATCTCTGGCACTTGAGTATGCAGATATGCCTTTTTTAGCTCAAAACTTATCCTGTTGGCTTTTTTTCAGTGACTGCAAATTCTTCAGGAGTTTCTTTCTGTCAAATTAATTTTGTAATGAAGTTTACCTTTGCATGCACTCATATGAAATGTAAGAAGCAAAAAGTCAATTAGAGGTAAATCAAATATAATTATGGCACATAATATAAAAAATGTTTCCTTCAGTTTTGCTTTCAATTAATCTGAGTATATTGTCTTTGTACAGTTCTGTTTCATTTTCACCTCAACCATTTCCAAACATGCAGGGAGCAGGGAGGAGGATAAACAGAAGAAAAGCAGTTTATGCTATTGGACGTTTTCTTAAACTTGATAAAGAATTTCAATGGCAGTGTTAGTGAAGTTCTATAGGGTCTTGCTTGGCATAGTTGAATTGGCTGAAGACCAGATCAATTATTTACTTTATTGTTTTATGATCTACAAAAGCACATCATAGATCATAATCAGATGTACAATAAATAAAATTTACCAATGGGTTTACATAAAGAAATGTGCTTACCCTCATTTAAAGCACATTTAGAGTTTCCCCAGGGAAACCTAGCAAAGGTGAATGTTTGGAAAGGGAAGCTAGAATGTATTTGTGCCTGGCAAATTAAGTTATCCAGGAGAATGTAGCTATTGGTGAAATATGCATACGAAGAAACCATGATTGAAACAACTGCATAGTCAAGGTAAATAAGTTTTAAGCAGTCTAATTTCAGAAAGGGCTGAATCCAGATAACTGGCAAAGTGTACAAATATATGATAATAACACTGCCAGCACTCTTGGCAGAGGGCTCCCAAAACAACTTAGATGTCCTATAAATCATGCAGCTTAAAAAAATATAATAATTTTCGGTACTTACATTAACTTTGTAGGTACAAACCTGTAGGAACTAAGTCATGTTTTCAGGGGATTCTTTGCACTTGCAAAGAAACGTTTAAGAAAAGCTATTGAATGGAAGCTCAGATTTTTACTAAATCTATGTGGCTGTAGGAGCTTGCTCAAGAAGGCGATTAAATATCATGGTAGAATAATGACTTGGCAAGACTGTGTACTCATTTATAAGACATGACACACAAGCATGTTAACTTCTATCTTTGTATCAAAAACAAGAAAAAGAAAGGGCTTTTCAGAAATCTGTAATTTTTCTTCATGTAGCAAACATGGGAATTTTCTACTTCTGCCAGGCTTTGGCACACAGTAAATCTTCAAGAGACAAGTAATATTTCCTGAGCTGTGGTCTTCATATGAAATACATATAGAAGAAGCAGAAAGGCGACCTTTTTACTCTACCATATTAGATCTTTTAACAGGAAAACATAAAGAGAGATGGAGAGAGAGCTGGACAGATGTATTACTTAAACACTCTCCTTAAGAATTTTCTTGTGCTCCTGCATTCTTCCCCATCACCATAAGCTCTCTGCTAGGTGTGAAACCATAAGCACGTGAAAGCTTGTCATGCAGGTGTATTTCGTATACCTGCCACACTGTGAACTCACCATGTCTCTGGCCCTGAGGAGAAGTTCTCTTTCCTTGCAGCAAGATTATGTTTTTAAAAGCTGACTTTTAAACCTCTTACTGAATTTTTTAATGGATTAAATTCATCATGTCACCAGCTGCTGTGCAGCTAATAGAGCCATAAAACACTGTATTAAAGGATTACCCATGCAAAATTTCCTCTTGTGCTAATGTGAATTTTAATACTTTTAACATTTAGTTGAGATGGGAATGTCCAAGAACAGCTTGCTCAATAGGTTGTTCTATAAAATTAAGTTCCTCGGCTCATCACAAATGCCAGGACTCCATTAAGTTAAAATTTTACAGAGAGGCTAAGATGATTCACTGTATAGCATTTGCAGGGAGGAAGCCAACATCTGCTTCTCCATTAATGCTATAAAACGGGGAAGTAAAACACACATGAGCATCGTAACTGCAGGGGAACTGGGCTGAGCAGCTGAGAGTCCTCACTCCAAATTAGTTGGAGGTCAGTTTATGCCGTTATGTACATGGACTATACGAACAGACGGAATATGAAATCCCTCTCCCTGAAACAGGGTGACAACTATAGGGCTTGAGACTAGTCTCGCATTAACATAAAGTCAGGAGAAATTTTGTGAAAGCAAATTATTTAACTTGGGTAGGAGGTATGGGGAAGAGAAGGGATAGTCATGCTGTCAAAACAGTCAGTGAGACCTTTAGTTTTATTCTTATCTATAAACAGTGATTAACAAGGCAGCATTTATGTACCTGAAATCATGAAGTGACTGCAAATAAGATATAAAAGGCTGCAGTTTGAATTTCTTTTATCTGACAGAACAAAATGGTCTTCTAGAGGCTGTCTCTGTGGAGTAACAACAGGATTAGGAAAAAGGTGCCTTTTCTGGCTTTTTACTCCTATTTTCTGCAGAACAGGATAGTTTGACAAGATGCTAGCATAAGGATCACTCATGGAAACCACCGTCATTAACTAGGTGTGATCCTTGCTTACTGCTGGAATTAACACATAACTAAGCACTTGGACCTTGCTCAGACCTTTTTGCCCTGCCACAGACAACAAGATGAGCTTGAAGGAAGGACAAAAAGTAGGCAAGAAATGGCACTCCCAGTCCATCAACATATGCACTGAGCATCATTCTTGATACTGCGGTGTTTGAGTAGACAAGACTGTCAAAACCAAGGAAGATTAAGCATTCTTGTGACCCTAACGGCACTTGGAAAAGAAGAACCATCGGTAATGCAGGCAAGATATCCTGTGTTTTCAGCTCACCATGTAAAAACTGGTTTCTCCTTATGGCAGCTCACCTGAGCACTGGTCATACCAGTGCCAGCTAATGAATGGCAACATGGCCCCACACGCTGTACCGTGCTGGCAACACCTCCGTTGTGCAGAGGATGTTGTCAAATTAGAAATCAGCAGTTTCAAGGGTAGACAGAGTGTTTCTTCAATCCCAGCCTGAGTGTGTGGGAAAGGACAAAGCCCCTGCTGACACCAGCCCAGCCACGGTGCACCCTGGAAGAGAGACAGGTGGCTGGTTTCATTACCCACTGATCCCAAAATGACCAGAGCCACTGCTAGCAACCTCCTCCTTAGAAGCTTGTGCAGCTGTTTGATAATTTCCTGAGAGGGAGATCTGCACACTCAAAAGCCCAATCAACAGGCAGATGAGGACAGTAGGAACAGTCAATGGATTTTAGTTTATATCTCTAAATGCTTTAAGAATCTAGCGATGAACAGCTGACTGTAGTTTAAAATAAGTGTTTCCAAATGAGAGAGATAATCCATATAGGAAGTAGGTCACACTGCTAAATTATATGACAAAGTTTGTAGCAGTAGTAGTAGTAGTAGCACTAGTATTAAAGTAAAGGTTTCTGATCACTTTGGAATTAAAAAAAAAAAAAAAAGAGACAGTTATTTCAAATCCAACACGAGAGTGGTGAGAAAGTTTTAATAGAAATATGCTTGAGCTGCTGTTCCTTACCCCAACTGAATTTTCTCCGCAGCTCCATATTTTGTTCTCCATGTGTATTACTGTTCTGAGAGCCTGTCATTTCTTATCAGAATGAGAAAGGCTAAAGAGATAATATTTCAATAACATACTGGCCTGATCATAAAATAACTCAATGGAAATGTGTAACTGCCTCAGGCAGCACAGCAGGATAGTCAGCAGTCAGATGATTTCTATTCTGGGTTTCTTTTTTTTATGGTTACATTTTCTGTTATATCAGACATACCCTCAAGTCTTAGTTATGCTTTTATTCAAAAGGAGAACCACAGTATAAAGACCTACAAAACTTATTATGATATATTACTGTAAAGAAATAAAAGTTGGTGCCACAGTAGCATATTGATAAGGACAGCCCTGCCACATTAATTGACCTTTTTTCATCTCAACCACCAGGGCTGAGGCCTAAGCATCTCAGTTGCTTAGCAACAGGGTCAGTGCTTTCAGGCCTTAAATGCACCAAAAAAAAAAAAAAAGTCAGAAGATGTAATCTTATGAAGGCAGCAGATATTTGGTAGAAGAAAGTATTTTTTTCTATCCTTTTTTACTCCGTGGTGTTGATCACAATGCATAGAGGGCAAAAGGGAAACTAGGGTTTGAAGTTTTACTGACGTAAACAGACCAGAAAAACAGGAGTGAAACCACAGACATATGTTCTTCTTGATAACTGCCTTGATGAGATACTTTTGATTTTTAGAATATCCGTAAATGTTTACAAATAATTCATATGATTCTTCTGTGTGCATAAAATATATCCATGCATGCAAAATATTAAGTGACCTTGGATAAAATAAATAAATATATTTAGGACAGCAGGATGCAGCAGAAAAGAAGAGACCCTATTGTCTAGATCCTTTTTTAACATTCTATCATAAACATTAGTGCTCGCTGCTATGTTTAACGACAGAGCTTGAGGCAACACGACATCTCCTAAAGGTCAGCTCTGAGAGAAGTTTGTTTCTTCCATCCTCAGCAAGAAATACAGGAAAAAGTCAACACTTCTTTTAAACTTTAACAAAGACCATGGAACAAGAGTGTGCTTCTCTGCCGGAAGTCAAAATCCTTGTACATGAGAGTAGCCAAATGTTCACTGCAGATTTCTCCTGCAGAGGAATCTTAGTGCTGGAATCAGGAAATACGTGTTTCATTCCCCAGTAATCATCAACAAAAGTGATAAATGGCCTCATGAATACCACTGTGCCTTAACACTAACCCTTTCCTAGCTTAAATGTAAGTTAAGAGGTTCCTATTTTATCAGCGCTAATGTAAATAACTGCATGGTTCTCAGTGAACAAAGCATTTAATATTTAAAAAAAAAAAAAAGGTCAGTATTTTCGTCTAACAAAAGTCAGTTATGGTTAAACTTAATGTTAAATGTGGGACACAATAAGGACAGTTTTTGAATTTTCTTTATCTACAGTGTTACTTAAAATTGTTCTTTAGACCTTCCCTACTGTGTTTTGATCTTCTTTCACTGTTACTACTTGGCAATAGAAGTATTTGTATTGAAATTCTTCACAGAATCAAAGAATCATTGAGGTTGGAAGGGGCCTCTGGAGACCGCCTAGACCAAGCTCCCTGGATAAGATTTCCTTGCATCTGTTCTTCTTGAGGTTAAACATTCCCAGCTCTATCAGCCTCTCGTCATATGGCAGATACTCTAATTTCTGTATCACCCTGGTGTCTCTACACTGTCTCTACCATGGTGTCTCTACACTCTACACATTTGCTCATGCCATCTTCGCTTGATTTCCTGCTCATTGAGATGGATCATTGTTGACCATGGAGAAGGTGATCCCTGAAAATCAACCAGCTCTCCTGGACCCATCTTCTCTCCAGGACCATTTCCTATGGGATTTTTCCAAGCAGATCCCTGAAGAGGCCAAAGTCTGCTCTCATGTAAGCCAGCGTTGTAACCCTGCTTTTAGCCTTCTGTCATACTTACCTTTTTGCCTTGTTTTTCGGATTTCCTCAATTAATGGTGTTTTAACGTGAGGGAAAAGAGACAATGAACTAACTGAGGTTATAGCTAGAAACAGCAGCAGTGTTGCTGTGATTTTAAATTGTCTAGAAAATCAGAGGATGTTAAGAACACATTATAGGCAGCAACGACCCAGCAAACTCTCACCATATTGATATATATACAATGCCGTCTCTTTCCTATCAGTTATGTTTCTAACAAAATGACCCAAATATCCACACTTCGTTATTGTCTGGGTCCGCAGATAAAATGGGCATCTCTGTATTACTTTCTAATCGTAGTACCCAAGTGGGAGATTTGGATGCCGTATTTTGGTTCTCACACTTGCACACTAGCTTCCAAAACAGAGTTATCATTGACTGGAGAAAACTGCGCGTCACATGGGCACTGTACAGGATTTAGTGGTCACACATTAGTCTTTGCCTATGATATGAAGTTAGAGCATGTTTTCTGCATTATACATTGACAAGGAAATACATTTAACCAGGAAAATCCATTTTGAAACTCTGATAATGGATGTCATAGGCACCACTAATAGTCTCCTGAAACCAGCTTTACTTGAATAAAGATTTAGATGTCTGTACAGACTGTGTCTAGAGATGCCTTTGGTTTGTTAATATTTGACAGTTGTATGCATGGAACTTAGGGATTTGCACAGTTGTTGTTTGATCTTACTGTTGATTTTAAATAAGATCAGCAGGATGTTTGCCATGAACAAAAGATCAGACTTAGCAGAATTCTTTTTGGCTAATTAAGTTTAGCCTTCTCATATTTTCCTGAAAATCACAACGTTAATCAGTTTTAACAAGTAAATCAACATATCAGGCTCTGTCTTGACCTCAAGATGGGACGTTAAACATCTATTAGCCTTCAAAGCTAACTGCTTTTGGGTTTCATTCTTACCAAAGATGGTCAAATATTTTTGATGAATTTAAAACTGGTCTACACTTAAAAGCTTTGTGAAAGTGTGAAAGTAACAAAGCTGGATGGGTAGAAGCGTTAAGGTAAATGTTGTTATACAACAGGCCGGGTGTGCTGTGTAAAACTTCTCAGCAAAACTGCTCTTTTACTAGAGTAGGTAAACTACATGTATACCACTCAGCAAAATGTGACTTCTGGTACGTAGCCCATGTATGTTTCTGCCTGGGACAGAGAAAGATCAGTGGAAACCTATGGCATAAATATATCAAAACATGCATGACTATGCCTTTAAAAGGTGATTAATGATACCATGAACTGTTGCTATGTTAAGCCTAGATTTCAGTTCCAGCAGCTTCTAGAGTGGTATGCTTCCCTTTTAGTCTGTGGTAAACTTCTGTAAAGTTCTACAGATTATTTGGCTCTGCAGATGTTAGTTTACCATGATGGTGAAGTTAAAATCTGAGAAGTCAAGAAGTATCACAGGTGAGTGTCCTCAGATATGTCTTCACTTTTCCTATTGAGTTAAATCAAATTGGTCTATTCACAAGTGCTGGCTGATCTTTACAGAGGTAGTTTTCAGGTGGTTTCTCAGAGCAGTACTACATTGAATTCCCCTCTCATCCTGATCAAGGAGGATAAAATATTTTCTTAGTCTGGATACTGATACATGGCAGCAGAATATCTGGTACTGAAGACACGTTAGAAACTCACATGGCTTTAGAAAGAGGGAAAGGTGCACTTCTCTCCCCCCATTCAGAACTACATCATGCCTACTGTATATCACCTTTTGTAAAAAATCTCAAGAAAAACCCATAATCAGTCCTTGGTTTTGATCATTACCCCAGAGATTCTTCCAGGATTCTGCAGTACCGCTGATAGATTTCTCTTTACCGGCAGAACTAAATTAGAGAATTAATTCTAAATATTTATTTAAGACAGTATTTTTTCATCCTTTTTATGCCTCCATTTTTTTACATGTTCTGTTTCTTGGGACTATTGTGGAAATGGTTTTCATGGGCATGCACAGCGTAGCGCAGAGCATAGGGAGATTCTACAAACATTTTTATAAAGTTGTAGCAATAAAATATCCACCATCAGGCTACATTAACATTAGAAAAATAACATGCAATTAAACAAATGAAAAATTATTGAATGTACAAGCTAAGATTCACTAGCAGCTGATAGTAAAGTCTTTAACTATGGAATTCAATCATGCAGATTTTGTCATTGCACTTACCCTTCTGTGACTTTCTAGTTTAAGAAGAGGCATGGTGGGAAGGAAAAGGAAAATAGCTCACAAATTCCAGGGTTCTTTGACTTCTGTGTACATGAGTTCTTATGTGGATAATCTCTGATAGGCACAGCCTGGAATATGACCACCCCAACCAAGGCCACTGAAGACAAGCTGTGAAAATTTTAAAAATACCTGTGATAGTCAAGAACATTTTAGAGAACCTTGGGCGTTTAACGGATACTGAACTACTATGGTACAAAAGAGTAATGCAACCTTTCTCCAACAGTTAAAAACCATAGGGAAAAAAAAAAGTAAATGATGCACAAACTGTTGTGCAAAACCTGATTTTCTCAAATACTCACTCACTAGTTAAATGAAAGCCATTTGCTATAGAACAAAAACTCTAGTGCTTTTCCATACTATGTCACATAGTGACCTTTTAAATTTTGACTTTTTAGCAATACACTTATTTAGCCCAAATAAATGACTATTATGAGAAATAGAGTTATAAAAACCAAAGTATAGCAGTACCAAAGCTAACTGCTTCACATCTCTGCGCAAATTCTGTTAGTCTTCAAGTCTGTCAGGAAGACACAGCTGTAGAAAGATTCCTCATGACTAATGGTGGATTTCCTATACAGTTTGGAAAACTGGTGAACTGAATTTGGCAGAGTTCTATCCACTCTCCCTCACCTTGATTTCTGGAATGAAAGGAACGACTGGTATCTGCTGGAATGGTTCTAGACCTGCAGGACTCAAACAGAAATTCTTGAAAAGATAATCAAAGCCAGTGATCAGTAGGACTCTACAGATGGACCAGTTAAACTGAGTTATGCTATTATTGTTACAAGATAATTATCGGTGTTTTTAAGACACGGGACATCTTAGTTTAATTAGAACCAGCAGCTTAGTAAAATCAACAAGTGCACAAAAGTACCAAAGAAGATCCAAAAGAGAAGTAAGTTTTCTGATAAAAAACACAGTGGGTAAAGAAATGTTGGACTCACAGTCTAGTCAAAAGTATAGTCAGTATCTGCATACCACTGGGTTCATTTTATATAGAAGTGAATAAAACTTCCCTGAAATACTTTGGGGTCAGAACTGCTCAAGAGAAGTATTTTCCTCTGTCCAGCCCCTTTGAGCCACTTTTTCTCTGATAGCCTTGCAGAAGGACTCAGTGGAAAGACTCTTATTGCACACAGACAAAGTTGATCAAACTTTTTACCTTTTGGTTATGCTTTTGATCTGTAGCCCACATGATCTCAATAAGACCATATTATTTAACTTAAACTTCAGATAGTTGACCATTTATCACAGTAGCCCCAGGCTGGGTGCAGTGTAATATTGTTCATGCCGTCTTCCTGGCACGGCAGCATGTCATACAGTATCTGCTGGGATATGACAGAAGAAGTATGCTGGGGGATGGAAGCTGGAATAAAGAGGCT
Source organism: Pampusana beccarii (assembly GCA_013399365.1). Lineage (NCBI taxonomy): Eukaryota > Metazoa > Chordata > Aves > Columbiformes > Columbidae > Pampusana > Pampusana beccarii. Next base: position 880,622 of record VWYH01011081.1, on the reverse strand, counting down.
CAGATACTTAAGAGAGCTTGCAAAGAGAGGTCAGTGCCCATCAGATGGTAGGATACTGAATCCCAATTACTCAGGAATGCTCCGCATGGGCTGCCTGATGCAGACTCTAATAAATCTTACAGCAGGCATTAGGAACACCTGGTTTCAGATGGGAACACCTTTCTTAGGTCCATCTAAATCAATCCTCTTTCTTCCCCTTGCCTGCACTGATCTCTATCTAGGGGGGGAGAAAGGGGAAGAAAAACAGGCAGGTGATCTTATTATGGGTCTTGTCAGCCTCGTGAATGCAAAACAGGTAACATGCAGAAGAGACAAAGGGAGAGGGTTTAACCAGTGCAATAGCTCCTGCCATCTGCCTTGCGATTTGAGAGGAGCTTCTTTAACAACTGCCTTCAAATTGGCACATGTCAAAACACTGGATTTTGTCTAGTCCACACTCAGATGTCAGATGAGCTTGATGGTCATGAGTCCATGCATTAAAAGCTTTTAGCATTGCTGACCTCTTGGATATCTTGCGTCCATTGTTCTACCTGGAGAAGAAAGGGGCAGGTAAACACGGTTCAGCTACTGACAGCTCTGCTGATCTAAATCAGAATAATGATGGTGATTTCAGGGAGCTAAGTCTGGCCACACTCACCATGGTCCAGCCCTCCTTTTAAAGGACAAAAGGATAGTTCCCAAATTAAAAACTTTTAATAAAGCCACAAGCAATACAATTGACTCTTTATAGATTTGTATCTTTTAGCTTTGCTGTCTGAGAAGGTGTGAGCTCTGATTTAAGTATTTTCCTGGACTGGAATATCAGTAGGATCTTTCTCCTCCAGCCTGTCCTCATAAAAGGCACTTAATCTCTCAGAGATCTCTACTGTTGTGTAAAATTCTGCTGATATTGGTCAATAGACTCAAAATTTACCAAGGAGAGAGAGATATACAGACATGCATACAAGAGATAGAAAATGTTTCCATGAGCTTATTCTTTGGGAAGCAGCCTGAAAATCAGCCAGTGGCAGCTGGAGCTGTGTTTCAGTGTGTTGTCCATTTTTATTTCGCAAGTTTCCTTTTCCTTTTCCTTTTCCTTTTCCTTTTCCTTTTCCTTTTCCTTTTTCTTTCCCTTTCCTTTTCCCTTTTACTTTCCCTTTCCTTTTTCCTTTTTCTTTCCCTTTCCCTTTCTCTTTCCCTTCCCTTTTCCTTTTCCTTTTCTTTCCCTCATGATGAACTCTTCCATTTTGAAGAAGTCCCATGAGCTCCCCTGAGAGTACTGCTCATGCAACAGGTAAACATACGACCCAGTTACAAGTGTAGGATATATTCATGGCCTCATGGTGGCCTATAGATAAGTGACTGTCCTGGCATTGCTGCTTGTCAGCATCCATTGCAAACAGACATCCAATTCTGACCCTGGCAAACACATCTGTAAATTACCATGACCACAAAGGCCAGTTTAAGGCCTTGTGCAAGGAAGGAAACAGAACAGAGTCTTCACACTTGCACTCAGCAGCAATTTGGACCTTACTGGCTTCCCCATTGCACCTTACAAGTCGCAGCTGTATTTCCAAAAGCTCCAGGCAGTTGCCCACGCTGCTGGCTGTGTCTAAAAAGCACTGGAAAGCCTGCCATGTAGCATCATTTCAGTACTGGTTCCCACTGGGCTACCTAATCGATAATCTTCTCCTCCTGGTATACACAGCAGCACCACAACTCAACGCATGCAAAGCTACAGGAACCACTGAAAAATTTCACAGTAAATTAAGTACAATTAGCAGAGCAAACATCACCACTGCTAGCCTCAGTTTTGTAATTATTCTGAAAGGACTTATTATTTGGGCCATTTCTCAAATCAGTGGTCTTTATAAATTAATATCATTGTAATGAAGTCCCTTTTCAAATAGAGTAGCCCAGGGTACAGTGGAGACTTGAGGAAGATGGGGTTAGATCTCCTAATTCAAGTAATTGTTGCCGTCATCCCACTCTGGAGAGAGTAACCGTCGGACTCTGTCAGGTGACTGGCAGAAGGACAGCTTCAAAAAGAACCCATGACCTGGTTCTTCCTGACTTTAATTTCTGAGTTGTGTCCAGATGGCACTGTGATACACTCTGCAGGAGCAAATCCGGCCAGTGATGCAAACAGGCATGTGTCAGATTGCCTGTGTCCAGCAGTAGATCTCTCATATGTGTTCATCCTCAGCGGGTCTGTGAAACTCAGTGTCGTTATGAGATGGTGTAACTGAAGTGCACAACCTTTCATAAACAGCTCAAGACAGATTTTCTCACTGCTTGGCAGCTCCTGTTCATTATACATTACTGCTTCTTAGAACACTCTACACTTAGCCTTAGGCATACGTTTAATATCCCTCACCTAAAGAGTGTGCTCAAATAGGAGCCAGCCTGGCTAGTCTGAATACTGAGGTTTGGTCTCCAAGGTGCATCAGGGAGACCACAGAGACACAACACACTTTTTAGGACCATCACAACAGTTCTCTTCAGATCAGATGTGGGATGGGGTAGCATTTTCAGTATCTCAAATTCCTTCTGAAACCAACAGGGTCTGTCCATCTTTGCAGCCTCTGAGAACTCGTTAACTCTACAAATGTTTTGATACCTGAATATAGATGGAGCTGAATGACTTCAGACAGCAAGGGTCGAAAAAAAATGCGTCTAGTACAGCTAACAGTACAGTTACTTGGAAAGGTTCATTACCTTTCCTACTATATACTGATTTACGTCTCTTGAGTGACAGAGTAGTGGGAATTTGTTCCGTTTTCTACAACAGAATGAGAGTGAGCTGAGGACTCGCTTGTTGAGAACATCAAAATGCTTAAGTGAAAAGCGCCTAGAAATGACAAGATCTCACCCCAGAAATTAACTGCAGTAATGAAAAGGTTAAGTTTTGTGAAAATCCTCTCTGCATAGCAGAGGCCAGGCATGGAAAAGTACTTGGAGAGATAAGGGATAAACAGCCAAATAAAAACTACAATAAAAGATAGAAAAGGAGACTCCTCATAGTTAGAATAGGGGTTTCTGAGTCCATAGTTCACAATTTATTACTACTGAAGGTTTCCTGCATACTTACAGACCAGCTGCATACAGAATTTTAGAGAAGGGAATTCCAGATGCATTTCTTATTTAGAGAGGAGGGGCCACTAGGTGGCACAAAAGTTGCCTAATTTCAGCAAATTCTCTCGTGTTAAGATTGAAAAATGACACTCCAAGGGGTGAACTACGGCTTTATAACTACAACATTGTAATGCAACCATCAAAGTAAATACACGGATGTTTAGAGGGCTGAGACTCTTTAAGTCAGTCTTGTACCACTACATTATAAGATTAGTGTGGTTCTGTAATTATCGTCCCCCCCTTCCAAAAAAAGTTGGTTTGTTTTTTAAAGAAGTGATTCAATATCACAGAAAGAAGAGCAATTCTGCAAAATGAGAAGAAAAACATAAAACCAACACAATGCTTTTTGTATTGCAAACTAAGAATGCATAACCAGAAAAAGCTGTCAAATTAACTGTACTAAAACATGGAAGTAAGTATGACGTGCCAAACAAAAAATATTGTACACTGCTGTATAGCACAGTCTACAGAAAGCCCCATTGGCAAGAAACCGTGACTTCAAGGATGTAGGATTATTTTTGAAAGAACTGAGAATGACATCATGAAAGTAGATTGGAAGAAGAAAAGTATATATTGTGGGAGAGGTTGTAGCAGTGAGTATTTATAACCAAAGAGCCAGTCAGCTAATGTAGAAGTCATCCTTACCAATGATATCTCAGAGGCACTTAAATATCTACCTTCATTAATTATAAAACAGAAATAACTGAAGACCAATCCATTTGGTCTCAGAGGATATGAGAGAGAAGAATATCCCACGAAGGAGAATTCATCTGACCCTCTGGACACACAAAATGTTGCACAAGTTGCTGCTGGGGCTACCAACTGTCTGAGCAATGTCTTGTACACTGTGTGAACATCCACAGAGTCATTCTGGTCAAGGAGAGTCAATTTACAATCTGAAATCAGTTTTAATGAGAAGTCTTTGATGGGCATTATGTCAGCTTCTTTCAACCTTGGGTTTTTGATTGACTGCTGAGGACTGGCAGGGGGATTGGACTAGATGATCTTTCGAGGTCCCTTCCAATCCCTAACATTCTGTGGTTCTGTGGCTGTCCTTTAGATGATAACAAGGATTCTGTCAGTTCCTGCACAGATAGCTTGCACCAGGCTTGAATGCAAAAGCAAGTAGCGTGTATATCGTACATGTCCTTTCTGCACCAAAATGAAATTCAGCTTGAATTAATTTCACTGTAGGTAGTATTTAAAAATGAATTGTGAATGGCACACCTCAAAAGTGAATTGTTTCTGCTGAGATAAACCATGGGCCTGATCATGAAAGTGTAGCTCCTGAGATCAGCAGTGTGTTACGCAGAGCCCAGTATGATCCAATTGCAATCACTAGTGTTGATTACAGTAGTTCCTGAGCTGATAATGTGAAACAAAAGACAAAAAAGACTGATTTCATGCACTGCCTATGCAATCTTCAAGAAGGACTTTCAGAAGCACTTCAGTGATCTGTCTTTGTTTCTTTACATTCGGTAGCAAATTTTGTCTTTGTTTAAAGAGGAACTGCATTAGTCAAGTGCGATGTGTTTAAAACCCTATAGCTTATGCTTTCCAGTGAGAAAGGCAAAGTTAGTAAAATTAATAATGAATACACTCAAAGCTGGCCTGTTTTTAAAACTGAGCAGAGGAAGACAGAAGCTGTTGGATTTTTTTTTATTATTTATTTTTTTTTTACTTTCAGTCCCACTACTGCAGATTTGACAAAGCAAGATGTATCTTTAAGAACTCATTAATGATATTCATTTTTCTTCTGGTCCACTTCCTGCTTTCTCACAACGAGTGATATCTGCTAACACCTCTGTACTTCCAATGTCAGAGCAGAGTAATTCAAAAATCCCCAGATAGAGAGGTAATAAAAAACAGAAAAACCTTTGTCAATTACAGCTTTTTTTCAGAGTAAAGGGCGTTTTGTATTGAATATTCAAAGTCCTGGAAACTTTATAACTTGTTGGAAAATAAGTCTTATTTTTATATTAGGACTCACATAAATAAGGGTTTGAATTTTACCACAGCATTTCTGAGTACAAAATGGCTACACTCCCTGAGCCAAATCTTTAAATGAAGCTATAACTAAGGCATGCAGTTAGCTGGGATGTTATCCTGGAATGTACCAAAGTACATGGATTCTCTCTATATTCTCGTCCATGAGATACAGACTTATCTGATCAGGCTGAAAATATCACTTATCTCCTGAGAAAAATGATCCCTGGTTCCCATAAGATTGTCCCTGATATTAGGATTCCACTTATAAGGAGTTTATAAAGGGTTAATAAATAATTAACGGTTGTTACAAGCACATTTCAGATATGATCAGTGTATGCTATGGATGTATATCAGTGTGTGGAATTGCAGTTGGTTATATACTATTGGGCTGTTATAGTCCATTTATTAAAACATCTGCAAATAATTTAGTAACCCTTTCTACACTTCTTATAGCTGGAAGAATAACGTGAAGTGTGACCAAAAAAGGAAGAAATCTTCCTGTCAAAATAAAATTGTTTCACTTCCTCAGCAGTACAAGTCAGTTTAGTGGCTTTGGGTTGACCCTAACTAAACATTCAGCTCTGTCATTGTTATTTTAATTCTTAAATCTATTAAATCAGATACTAATCTGTAAGATTTTAAATCTTTAATGTGGGAGAGGAACAAGCCCCTGAAACAACAGGACAGATTAGCATTTGATTACAAATCTTAAGGAATTAAACTTGCCTATATTAAATGCAAACTTACGCAATAAAGATTTGTGGTAGTGGTCCTTTTCCCACTGTATCGTTCACTGGGAAACTGGAATATGCAGGAATTCTTGTGAGCTGCTGAGCATCACATAGGATCAGGTACACAATTTTCTACCTATTTTAGATAGGACCAAAGTAGATTATGAGGGTTTTTTTAAAGAAAATACATTTTGAACAAAGACTCTATGTAGGTAGTAGTAAATAAAAGGGAATATACCTGTCTGTACTGGCAAAAATTATCAACTCTGTCTTATCCAAGCTAGAAGTGGATAAAATACTTCTACCTGAAGGGGCTGTTGGCTTCACTGCCGCTCTACCTAAGGACTCTGACAGACAACTGATAGAGGTAGTTACTGGATTATAAACATCTCTGCCCCTCACCACTCATGCCGTCCCTCTGCCGGGAGTTGCTGACCCATATCTGTGGCCACAGAACAGGATGTGTGAGCCTCTGCATCATCACCTCCCTTCAGTGGTCCACAATTAACCTTGAGGTGCAGGTGCATGTCATTCGCTTGGCTGTGTGACTGGGTGACTACCGAGGGCATCAGCTGGAAGAAGGAAGCACTAATATTTGCGGAAGGCAAGATTTTCAAACTACTTCTGTTAATCTCCCTCAGGAAAGCAGAAAGTTTGCCATATCATGTCTTTCAGATTTTCATTTTTAACCTAATACTTACCTTTGCCTTAGTCTTTCATAGTATTTGTATTCCTAGTCCCATGAAGAGCTCTAGACTGACAGTGTTCTCTGAGCTCCTTCTTAATTAAATCCTTACTGGAAGATCAGGAAACCAGTCCAATGTATTTCTTTGAAACTGAGACCAAGTCTCTCTTAAGACTTTTGCCAAAGCATTATTCAAAGTGGATTTATTGCTTTTTAGAAATAGTTGTTCATGTAACGTTTAACAGCAACAACAGTTGTAGTAGTAGTAGTTGTAGTAGAACTAGCTGCAGTAGCAGCAGTAGTAATAGTAGTAGTAGCAAAATAAATATACCTTGTCCATTGCCTAAAGGTTAAAATGTTGAGATTTTGTTGTTTTCTTTTTGAGAAAACGTTAAAATCTGGTTAGTTGAATAGTAACCAGAGAGATGGTAACAATGAAGAGGAAAACGAAGTAAAGGCCACTTAAAACACATTAATTATTTCAGTGTAGACCAGGATCAAAATTCAGGTCTGAACTGGTTGGATTTGTCTGCTTACTTCAATTTGCCCAATTATCACCCATCAGTAATTGGAAATTTGTCCCACTGTACATTGGGGGCTCATTAAGATTTTATTTTTACCAATAAAGCCCATATTGCTTGCGCTTGCACTTTCTCATTCGTGTTGTTGGAAACCTTAAGTCCCAGCACTTACCTGGGGATTTCTGAGATCCTGTAACACCCTCTGTCTCTGCCATAAGGACTAAGGGGAAAATTCTGGCATCTGAAGCCAATGACAAAACCGATACAAGCACAGTGAAATCTGAACTTGAGTTGCACATTATAACTTTCAGATTATTATCTCTATTTCTTCCTTGTTTCACAGATTTATTGCACTTCCAGAGGACGCTGTGTTAATTAACTAATCAATGCATCGCATTTTCTTTTTAGCACAAAAAGCTATTTTTTTACTTAATCATTCACCATGTCAAGGAGCTAAAAAAGAATATGTTGAGAGGTTTGCCCTTGATTAAAACATAAAATGTGGCAATAAATATTTTTTATTGGTTATAATACCTTTACTTTATTAGGAAGATAACAGACTGCTGGTTAACTGATCATGAAATATTAATTAAAAAGAAAAATATATGGTGGGAAGTTATTTCTGTTGTGTCTGCCCGTTTTTTATGTCTTCTTGTCTTCCTATTAAAAATTGAGCTTTTCTGATTTATTTCTTATTAACTACATGATATGATATTACCTAAGTCAGTGCAGAGAAGCAGCAGATTTTGAACTGACGTTAGTACTTCTTTTACTTGCTTATCAGAGCTACTTCACTATCCTCTCTCTGTTAAGCAGAATGAAAAAGAAAAAATAGCTTTTATAACTGATTTCAGAAAATACCTTTAAAGTGTTTGATACAAAATATCATACTTTATATCTGATGTAAAGCTTCTCAAATGTACACATGTACATGAGCCTAGTTTTGATAAAGATTAATTGAAGCACGTGTCAAAATACTTTACTCAATTGGGGGGACTTAGTTTTGAAAATCATTTACCAATGAGTTGTAATGTAATTCCTGTGATAAAAATCCATCTAAAACTTCCTAACAAGTTCCTTAGTACTCTAAGCAGTGTATTGTGTATTAACAGCACATCATAATATTTAGAAAATAAAACAAATGCTTATTTTTCAGGTACGTTTTTACAGGGTCTTTATTTCTAACTCCACTAATGCCACATAATTGGGTATCTTACATGCCTACTCTTCATTTAATAAAAAAAATCTTATTACAGTAAAATTCCATTACTCTCATGCCTCCCTATGTAGTACAATGTTAAGTACACTACAAGACTGAGTCCCAGATGGAATATAATGCTGTAATTCAATCGAGGGATCCTGCTAATGTCCCACACTGAAGAATATAGCTTAAGGGTTTGGGTATGGTAGCAAACCTCTCAGCCTGGAGACTGAATTACAACCTGACTATTCAATCTGGGGCTCTGTGCACTTGTTTGTGATGTACAGGACCCTCATTGTTTGTAATACATCTATAAAACAATTATTACAATAAAAAAGAGAAAGTAAGGGCAACGTAAATTAAAGTTTGTCCAGGAGAATTATACTATTATAGGAGAGCTAGGGTTACAGTGAACATAGAATAGAAAGAGGAGGCTTGGAAAGTGTGCTGAAAATTGCACGGAAGTTCTACAGAATAAAAGTTCAGTCCTGGGTTCCCGACTTCTATTAGAAAGAATCACAGGTTAACTTCTCAAAGAAGATAAATTCAGTGCTGTGGGTAGGTTTGGGTCTCAATTTAGTTGTCAAGATAGTCATAAGGAATATAATTTCCTCACTATTGGTGCCTTATACCACGTTTGATCCTGAAGTCATCTGACGAAGTTACAGCTGACTCTTGTAGCACCCAAAAACTCCAGTCCCACAGTTTTCAGCAGTAAAGCTTACTCACCACCAACAGGTCTGTCTCCTGGCAAGACCAGAACTGTTTCAATCATGGCAGAGCTGCACGGCTGATTTTTAAACCCTTTCTGGATCTACAAACAGGAAATTCCTCCCTGCCACCTCTAAGGCCTCTGACAAGAGCGAGATGATGACCAGGCTTCAGACAAAACCAAGCACATTCAGAAGATATACCACCCCCATCCTCTGCTCCTTTTGCATGGTATCTCTCCAGGCAGTGGGTTCAGCTGGAGACGTGGGTACAGTCCCATCTGTCCACAGGGTGCCTTGTGTGCGGCTTTGAGGGGAGCGCTCAGATCATGAGGCTGCAGGAGCTCAGGCTTGTGGGTCACAAGGCTGCAGCTCCAAGGTTGGTGGAGCTGCTCTACCACCTTGCTGCTGCCGGTGGAGGCTGATGTGAGCCCCTTTTCTCCCTACTCTGCCAGGCACTTGTTCCTACCTCCTCTTTTGTTCTGGTCTCAGCACGGATCTGATCCTGCAACAAGCCAACCCAAGGAGCTAAATCCATCAGAAATTAGCCATGCAAAACCAAAATAGACAGTCTGTAGCTGATTTAGTTCCTTGAAGCACTTCACGGAAACATCAAACAAGCACCAGTGCCAAGTGGCAGTGGGGATGTGCATCTGGGGTTATAGGAAGAGGTAGTCAAAGGACTGACCTGGTTCAGCATATGGTGTCATTGTGCTGCAGCTTCAGTCGCTTTTGTTGCTGCTGCTCTGTTTTTAGTGGAATATTGAAAGACCAGTAGAGCCAAACAAAGAAAAAGTAAGCACAGCTCTCTAGCTTAGTGATTACAGCACTCTGGCCAAGGTTTATTTTAAATTGAAGAAATTTAATATGGAAAAAAAAATGTGAGTAGTTCTTTATCACAACATTTTAACAGTCCTATGGTAGAGTTAACCAAAATAATCTCAGTCACTCAAATGGCATTTGGCTGAACATAGGAGTTGGTTTTCAAACTATGCCAATCTGTTAACCTTTCAGTGCAGAATGCACTCTTACTAGATCAATACATCAGAGTTATGTGGACACCAAGAAAAAAAACGTAATTGGTTAAATGAATGGCCTTCTGTGTCACACCAGAGGGGAATGGGACCTGAGAGGAGGCTTGTCACAGTGCACCCATGTGAGCTGAGGTGCACTGGCTGTGCTGGAGTGCCAGGTCATTGGGGTGTCACCAAGTTGTGGATTACTAGGTACCTCTCTCATGTCCCCCTTGTTGTCAAGCAATCTGTACCTTCGTAGAATTACCAATAAAACATTTGTAGGAGCAGATTAGGTTTTAAAACCTACCTAATGTAGCGTGAAATTTAGAGTGTATGCTCCAGCGATCAGAGCTGCAGTGTTGACCCATTATGCTCTGCAGTCACATTCTTCCATTTTCACCCTTTGAAGACACAAGGGGAGGGGGAACAAATAACACACACACAGCCATTTTCTCTTCTGCTTTGTTTTTGGTTTGTTGTTTGGTTTTTTTCTTATTTTTTTAAACTAGGGCTGTAGCTTGTGCTGCCTGTAAGGGTTTCCTTAAAGTTTTGCTTAACTTTGCTTAAAGGACTTAAAATTCATTGCTAGGGTACCTGATGGCTGTTTGTTGTACTTTATGAAAAACCAGCCTTGGGTTTTCAGACTCATGAAAAGGAAGCACCTTCTTAATTCTCCAGGCACGGGGGCTCTGCAAGATTGGGCTGTCATCATACGTGAGTTAAGAACAACCTATGTCTCATCCTTTAGCATACAGTGAAATGTACTTCAGGGAGGCAAAAGACAGTGGGGTAGCTAGAGCTTGTGTTACAAGTTAGAAAGCTGCAGCCATATTGAAAAGATATATATAAGATATTCTGCCCTGCTTTAACAATTACCCTGTATTATTAAATGTGAAATATTTTTTACACATCCGTCCTCCTCACTGGACTGATGAGAAACGTGTAACCCATATCGAGTAGTCAAAAAAGTTCAGCAAGACCATGGCAGAATAAGATTCCCAATTTTCATTCTGCCAGAGCTTGCTGAAGGCATTTTGGAGAGTTCTGTCCTACTGTGTGAAGGCATGTTTCATCTCCCTGGAAGTATCCCCAGCATGCAAATTGAACACTGATTTTCCCATAGCACTTGTAGAAATTGAATTGTCATCATGTTTTTGTTTAGAAAAGACTAAAGATATGCAAAAGCAACTAAAGAAATTTCACTTTCACAGTGAAATAAAGACTTATGAAGGAGGGAATGGTCTTCAGTCTTTGTCTAGCAGACTAGCATTTTCCTACTTTTGGTTATAAATTTGAAGAAAATAGAAACCACCTGTTCTTTACATTTTGCAAGGACCTAAAATGTATACCTGTATCTTGCAAAACTCTTATTCCCATCCAAAGACACTCCGAAAAATCGAGGATATTCCTTTCACGTTACTGTTCAGCACAGCATCTTGTGTTATTTGAGGCCTGCCACCTTGTATTGAGGCCTTAAATGAAAGACCAAATAGCCCTAATTTCAAAAAGTGCTCAGAAGTGACTGCACCTTGCACACCTATTTCTGCTGTATGTTTCTGTTCTTCATCACGGAAACTGTGGAGAATGTTGCAAAAGAAGAGGCTTACCAGTGTTTAACTGGTTACATCATGTAGGCTGATGGAAATAATAAAATGCCCCTGTTTCCAAGGGATTTTAAAAACCCTGGAACTATGCACATACACATTGCAGCTGCTTCTGAGTTATTATGTTTCCTACATTTGGTTCAGCACAAAATTATTTTCTGCCATATCTTCAGCTGTGAGAGTGCCATTGGAGGATAGTGATCTCATTTCCCACATTCTACTGGCATCAGTGAGACATCTCTGTGGGTACAGAGGTGAAACCACAATCAGAATCCAGCCTTGTCCATGGAAGTGAGGGGGGCACTCAAATATACATGCCTGAAAGAACCTGGTCACAAATTCTGTGATAATGGGGTGGGGACGAGTTAGAGGAACCGTAGTACTTCCATTTGAACCCCCTGCTATGACACGTGCACTCTGGATCGCAGGATGCTGGAATGACCACATAGCTGGGCAGCCCTTCTTTTCGCACCGTAGTGGTTGTGAGCCACTCACTGTCCTGACAGCTCTTGCAGTGTCTGATGCTTGTCTTTATACCCCCTCAAGTCGTTAAAGGGACAACTGTGGCTATCAGTGCAAGGAAAAGATTTCCAGCCCTTCTGATTCAGAAACTAGAAGGAAAAAAAGAAAACCTGAAAGGAGTTTTAAATCTCATTATTTTTAAGACAATTGGATGATTTTGTGGAGCCTGGTTCATGGTTCTTCAGTGCTTGAGAGTGTGTTTTCTTATTAAACACTGTCAGTAAAATTACATAATAGAACCTGGTTGCATCTCTGTTGGGAAACCACAGTTTTCCCCTGTGTAACAAGCTCAGGGCTCTGTGGGGCTTGGTATATAAGCCAAAAGATTTCTGCATTACAGCATCAGGTTATCATAACCTATCTCCCCCTCCTCCCTACCCCCAGAACTCATCTATATGCTAATTTAACGTGACAAATGCCGCCCCACAATATAATGGCTCTAATGTTTTCAGGGGAAGAAAGAAAGTGGAAAGAAGCTGATGCTCCTGTTTGATTAGTTCAGTGTCTTCTGACAAAAATCCCAGATTTTCTGATGATAAGGTCTGATTGCATCAGCACGCTGACTACATCTGGTTCAGCATTTGACCAAGCTTGCAGTTAGGTTTGAGTTTACATTCCTGTGAATTAAGTACCAGAGAGTTAAGCAAATGTAAATTATTTTTTTTTTCTCACTTTCCTTTGTGGAAATGACTCTAGTCAAGCTCAACTGTTTGTTTAAAGGGAAAACCACCACAGTGACTTATTGTCAGGGGCTAACAACCACTGTACCTGCATCTGACAGAGCTCCCCACTGAGTTACAAGATACCTGAACTAGCTGGGATTTGGCTCCTGGGCCTTTCTAGTTCAGTCATACAGCCTAGGGAGCTTTCAGTTTCTCCACAAACACGAGCACTGATAGTCCCTCTGCCCCTTTCCCCCTTCCTCCCTCACACTCACTGTAACGCTATTAAGATATCAAATGCAGCAATTACAACAAGAAAACCCTAATTAGGCAGCAGCAGCTTCTGCTGGAATCAAAGGATCTGAAGAAAGAGGGAAGAGGAAAGAGAACAGAGGCTTTCAAATCACAGACTTGTTGTTCTTAAAGGACTACTCAATGTCGATAGTCCTCCATGAATTTCACTTCAGCAGCTTTCTCTGTACTTTTCTAGGACAAAAGGAGTAATACCAACATAGAGTCCTGTGGCCATAATCAAATAATAATTGGCCTCGGAGATCACTTACGACAATCAGGGAAGTAATAAGGTTTCTGAATAATTATGAATAATTAGGCACATTTATGAATAATTACACTGTTAATAACTATCTAACACATCCAGTTTTTAAACTGTAATTCAGTCATTATTGATTGGTTAGCCATCATTTTCACTGCTGTTTCCTTACTCATTAATGTCCTGATTCAGCCAGGAGCTCTGCAAGGCTGCATTTGTTCTTTTGTCATGCCAGTAAAGAGGTTTTATTGCTGTAACTTCCGAATCTCAAGAAAGGGTAAAACTTGTTTCTCAGAGAACAGTTTTTACTGAGCATAGGAGAGGGATATTTATGGAAAGAAAATGTCCTGGCACTTTCTAAATGTGATATTAAGACTGTGCAAAGACACTGACAATGAGGAGTGCAGAAAATGGGACTATAGCGCTGTGTCTGGAACTTCTGACTATTTAACTTGCAGTGTCTGGACTGTGAAGTTTTTGAGGTGTGGACCACCTCATACGAAATGGACTTAGCAGACCTGACTCAAGATGCTCCCAGCAGCATCAGTAGAAATGAACACTGCATCATTTTCACACCAATAGGATAGAGTAAGGTCAATCACTCAGAGAAAGTAGATGGACCATCCTAGCTTGTAAACAAAGGATACTTTCTGAGGTGTTATTGCTCCTCTACCTTTATTATATAGCACATTTCACTGAGAAGAGCTGGGTCTGACATGGAGAAAATCTGGTCTGCAGTCATGGTCTTGAACAATTTCAATACATTGAGCCACATATTTACTTCAGGAAAAACATTCAGGAGAGTAAAAGATACAGATCAGATGCCATGAATTGTAAGTCCCTTTTGGTAAATAAAGTAATGCTGCAGGTTAGACATCTGATAGTCCATGAATCCAGGACATTTATATTAATTAAAATTAATTAAAAAATTAAAAGCAAAGCAAAGCAAAACAAACAAACAAACAAACAAACAAACAAAAATCCCAACCCTTGTAAATTCTTTTGATTATTTTCAGGGCTTCAGTAGGATTCTCAGTGTTTATTTAGGAAATGTCTTTATTTTTGTACTGCTTACAATTCCTGACATACACGATAGCAAACTACATAGTGGACCTAAAAGCAAGTGCTTAATTCAGTACAAGTATTGCTTTAAAGAAGAGTATTAACAAAAAAGAAACGCCATAGATGAGTACTCTGCCTGTGTGTTTCTTTACATGTTTATCCATTCACCTGGAAAGAATGCTGATTCATTTTCCCTTTGGAGGAATTTGCTTTCTGCATTTTCTCTATAGCTTTATAATTAGTTTCTGTTCCACGGTGCAATAATTTTATATTTCAGAGTAGAAAAAAAAAATAATAATTTCATAAGGTTTTGGCTCAAACCCTTGTTCAACTGCAAGGCTCGAAGCAGCCACGATAATCTGTGTTATCTCTTTCATGAACATCTTTCTAATCATCTTCTCTTGAAGGCTCAGAAAGGAGGAGAAAATGAACCAGACCTCTTAGCAGGAAAAACGAGTGACTGAATGTTGAATGTTTGTTAAGCTGGAAGTGACCATTTCTAAGAAGAAAAAAAGGTCCCAACATGTAATTCTGAGGAGGCAGCCATGGAAGTATGGCTCTTCTATTTTGGTTTTGACGTGCTAAGAAATTGCACTAAAAATGGCTAAGAAAAATGGTATACTTCTCACTTTCAGGAGGGCAGAAATGACAAATCTCTTTCAAAGATCTAGAAAAGTCCATTATTTTCTTTTCATATAATGTCTCAATAAACTGTGGAATCCATTACCATCAGATGTTGTGGACACTAAGAGGTCAGATGGATTCAAAAAAGATTGGAGAAGTTCATTTGGGAAAGGTTTATTAATGGACCAGATGTGACCTCTAAATCACATACTTCAAACTGGAGGAGATTACCAAGTAATCCAGGTTGTGTAGAGGCTGATACTTTTCCCTGAAAGAGCAAATCAAGAAAATTTAGTTTTCTGTAGAGTCATACATTTTAGCCATTATTCCAGTACCAGCAGTTCAGGTTCCCTTTCTTTCCCTATAGCTGTGGACAAATAAATAGTTTGGGAATTCCCTGGAATGATGTCTGCCACTCTCAGCTGGTACAGTAGATGCATTCAGGGCCAGAATCTCCTATATTTTAATCAGAGAGACCCATTGTTACTGCATTTTCTGTGAAGACCACATCATCCCTTCTCTAAGGTATTTCCCTGCTTATGTCAGCCTCATCCTCTGAGTACACAACAAAAAAAGTTCTTCATATTTGGGGAAAGGGAGAAGGGTGTGCTGAAAAAAAATAATGCTTTTGTTGGGCATATTTACTTATTTATTCACTGATGCACTCAGGCAGCATTCAGAAACCTATGAGTTTTCTTTCTTGTATTTGTCACTACTGATTGAATTTTGATATCAGTGAATATTAATGCTTGAGTAAATGAAACAAAAAAAAAACTGGAAGGACACACTGGGAAAAATAAGAAGTAGATGAATTGTTGTTTGTCTCCATCTCATGTTGTTTGATTCTATTTCAAGAGGATTGCTTTTTACCGTGTATTCGTTTTCTGGTCTACACAAGCCCTTCCCTTCTTAATTTGTCCCAACCCTGGGCTATCATTTTGTTGAGCTCTTTTTTCTAGAGTACTAATTAGGGCAAGCTACAGTGATATTTCTAGTATCTGGAGCACCCCTAAAAACATCTGCTTTCTTAAGTGCAAACATCTGTAGGATCTATCTCCCCAGCACTAGACTCTGCAGGGCTTTCTGTATATTCCTGCTTTCAAACCACAGAGAAACACCGTGCTGCAGTTGGTGTCTGTACTGAGGAAGCGGAGGAATGTGAAAGACCAATCTTCTTCTCCTCAAAGTGAAAAAGTCACCCCGCGTACAGCCACCTGGGGCTGCCCCAGACCCTGCACCCTCCTCGCCTCTCCCCAGTTGTGTGTGACACTGTGCCCCAGGCCATACTAACTTCCCCCTGCCCCCACCCCAGCCCACCCTTTCATCTTCAATTTGTTCATCCCCACTCCATGGATGTCATCCAAAGCAAGGACCAATTAGCTGAATGTAGTCAGAGCACAGTGATTTGGATCCTGTTTTCTGAAAAATAGATCCGAAAGAATACATTCAGAGTGGTTCCTGACTGCAAACTTCAGTGGTGGTGAAATGCTGGCAACCTGGGGCAAGGAGAGGCAGAGCAGCAAGGTGACACGAAGGGGTGGAATCAGGTCCTCCGACTGGTGTCGTGGGACATAGTTTTGACGCCACAATGGCTTCCCGTGGGCTCTTTGGCTTCCATTAAACATCATTAATGTTTTCAAAAGAGCATGAAATATACACTCATGATTCCTCTGTTTCTCCTCCCCCGTCCTTGTCCCTCGTGCAACACAAAGGGGACCATCTTTTGTTATATTTGGATAATTATTCTGCTGCCTTCCCTCCTGCTACCCGCTAAACTTCCATGATTGATGAAGGGAACACATTGAGAATTTGAGATGAAAAAGTGAAGAGAGAGCGGGGCTGGGCAAATGAGCCAGTGGGCTGAAGCACTTGGGACATTAGAGGGTGTCAAGGATGGCAAATGACTTCATTGAAGTAATGATGATAAACATTTTATCTCTATGCATATATGTGCATTATACCTAATGATCTCAAGCATAAGTAAGTGAAGAAAGGCACTAAATAAATCATATGAACAGGCCCTAAATGGGAATCCCAAAGGAATGGGATCTGAATTGTAAATGAACGCCTGAATTTCACACATCAAATTACAATAAGGAGATTGATATTTTAAACAGCTCTGTAGTTAAAGGGTACTGAATCTAGTCCTGAGGATTTTTCTTTTGCTGAATTTTTTTTTTTTAGTTACAGTGTGCACATATATATACATAGACACACACACACGTGTGTGTATGTGTGTGTGTGTGTGTGTAAATTCATTAAATGAGGTGCTTTGCGTATCAGTGGGTTACTCTGGGTTTCATTAGCATCTCAGAGAACTGAGTAAAAAGTGTTTTCTGCCTAACTGAGATTTTTGAAAGACATAAATGCTCAAGGACAAACTCTTTTCTGTTAGACCAAGGAAAATCTCAAAAAAACCCAGTCTCCTTACTTTAAATGAACTTACTCTGGACTTGGTCTGATGCAACTGGAAATACTGGCTGACACTTACTGTTAACACTTCTTTTATCTCTGTCTCTCCCTGCCTCAGATTGTGAAGCCAAATTCTTAGCTGGTGTCAGCCAGCAAAGCTTCACGAGCAGTCAGCAGAGCGTGCCTGTTCACACCACCTGATTTGGTCCAGTAGCTGCACAAGTCGAAGTCGAGAATGGGCTGGAGTATTAAAGGGAACAGGTTTCATGCAGAACAAATTATACTAGAAATGTCACCTCATTCCCTTCCAGCCTCAGCCATCTTAAAATCATCAAGGTACAACTGCTGTCCTAGAAACACACAGGGATAAATCTCGTAAGGTATGGGAAAGCAGACAGGAAGAAATGAAAATATCTAATAAAACGAAGCAGCACTATGTCCTCATAGACAGCCCTGGCCCGTACTAGATTCTTCAGTGGAAACACATGAGAAGATAACCATGGAGATTTAGAACCTCTGGGATTTCAGCTGCTCTCCAGAAGATTTTTTTGTGCTACTAGTGAAGAGGATTCTGCCCACAGATACCACAGCCATCCCAGGATCTCCACATCTTTCTCCCAGCAGTTGCAGGAAGGCTGGCTGCAGGTGAAAGGTCTGCATGAGCATTGAAGGGCTTTTCCCACCACATTTCTTGACAGGCAGGGGCACTCTCAGGGCAGGGCTTTGGTGATGCTGCACCCGAGTTTCCAATTCAGGATTTCCAGAGCAGGAAGAAGCAGTGAATGAACCTCTTAAGTATCAGCTCTTCTGGCTTTTTCCCCAGAGGATTGCCAGCCTTGCACCCAGACTTTGTTTCCCAGGTCTTGATCGTAACTTGGAAAATACTTGGTGGATTTAAATATAATGCGCATTGATTCTTCGTGTTGCTGCTAAGGATATACAATTCTACTTGCTCATATATACATACATTTATACCTCCATACATACTTACATATATGTATGTATGTGTACACACATATCCACATTCAGTTATTTTGCATTTTGGAACCGTCTATATGACATACTATGCCAAAAGTAAGAAATTGAACCCAGCCCCTGATTAAGTCTTACCCGTTATGAGGAATCTGAAAAGCAAACACATGAAGCATGCCTTTTTCATTTAAGCAAATCCCTCCTGCTACAAATATTTATAAAAATAAAATCTATTTATTGATTTGTAAGCAATTTCCATGGTTTTGGTGGTATATAAAACATAGTAAAAGGCAAAGATCATGGAGTAGGTTCACATATAAAGGCTAGATCCAGAGCCCACTGAAGTCCTCCTCTGAAACCAATTCCAGTCTTTCCTCAGAAAAAAGCAAGCTTTGGATACTGGGGACAAACACTTTAGTTTATTTTTTCCAAACTGAATGTATTTCAAAGTGTTGCTAAAATTTAAGTTTTCCCATCAGAACTGCTACCAATTTTGGTTTTACTTTTCCTGGAAAAACGGAATCCATTTGGAAATACAAAAAGATATATCCACATATACTCTTTATATTAGCAAACTCTATTTTGCATAAACTGTAAAAAAAAAAAAAGTATCACATCCTGTAGTCTTTGCTGGAATGCTCCATCCATCACTGGAGTTATTTGACTACTGATCAGTTTTCAGAAATATGTTGACACAAACCTTTCTGTGAATAAGTCTGTTCCTTTCTCTTCCATTCACGAAATGGCATGTCACATTTTTGACTTTTTGTATGATTAATGTTGTTTCGAAAGCTTCAAGAATCAATAAGCACACTCTCAAATGGATAGATCTGTATTTTAAATGTGTCCTAGTTTTCTGATAAGTCTGCAAAATATATTTCCTGCTGGCCTTAGTAGGTGTAAGTTGTGTGGCTAGTCATAGCATAGAAGGTCTTCCGATCTGACGGGGTCCTCACCAGGAAGACACATCCTCCTTGCAGGTTCAGGAATGTAGTATATCTGGTAGGAGTTCCCTCCAGGACTGCAAGATGTGTGTTTCTTGTTAGATTTTTTTTTTTTCTCCATTTTTTGAAGTGCCACTGTTTTGTCTAGCCATCCTGGAAATATTTTGCATGACATTGCACAAGACACATCTCCTCACCATGTCTTTAGCCAGGAGATAGCTTTGCACTCTCAGATTCCTCTGGCTTCCTTAAATGTTTAGCATATTCAGTGTACTGCAGGATCAAACCTTCAGTGGATATCCCTTGGGAAATCAAAAGAAAGATTCCTTCAAGCCAGCTAGCATCATATATATTCAATGAACACAAAGGCATAATCCAGCATTTGAGGGATTTTACTGGCATGATATTGCAAGGATTGTGTTAGTCCATGCTGAGAAACACTGCAGGATTTGTGAGGGCTAAATATGTATCCTCTCTCAATGTAGGAATCTGCCCTTTAAGTGGTCACAAGACTCCTGTTTCCTAACTCAGAATCAGAAACTGATTGCCTAACTTAATGAGCCTGGCCTGTACTAATCCTTCAACATGCTGCACTCTGGAGAAGGGGAAAGAAAGATTTTACTGGCAGGATTCCTTTTTCTCCTCAACAGATATGACACTGTGTGCTTGAAACTTTGCAGAAGCACGGAATATTAGTCCTGGTCCCAGATATGGATCACAGAATGGGAATATGTCATAACCTGTAAAATCCATTTATAAATGTTGCCAGGAACTTATATTAGATCTGTGGTGTCTCTGCAACCTCTCATACTGTCCTGAAACATATTACATATCCATATGAGACTGTGTGTTCCTCCACGGTCTAAGCCATAACTAGGAAATAGTTACACCACAGTAAATGCAGAATTTGAACGTAGCAGCAGCAATCCATTCCAGGAGAAAGATGGGTAGAGGGGCAGGAGCAAAACCTGCTGAAAAGCACAGTTAAGCCCTTTGTGCTGTGGAAATGAATCCGGTTTTGGTGCTGGGGGCTGAGTTTGTGTTGATGCACAAGAGTATTCAGGCAAGTGGAACATGATCTGATAAGCCTGGAAATGACTCTGCCAGGCTATCCAGCTTGAATGACATCCCTGTCTGTGTCCTTTCAACACATTTGATTTGAGCACAACCCTCCCAGAGGAAGGTTTTTCCTGTGTTTTCTGTCCTGCTTCACTACTTCACAAACTCCCTGACAGCAGAAGCTGTACAGGTTGATGTGAGAGGAGACCCGTACACTTTTCTTGAAGGGATAAATTTATTCTGCCTATTCTTTTTTTTTCCAGCATTGTGACTTGGCTGTCCTTTCAATATATTACAAACCAAGCCTTCTCCTTACTCTGCCATCTTAATATGGTAATGAAGTTGTGCGTTTCATTTATTAGATGCTTGAACTCTGTGTGCATACTCTTTACCTGTATATGAACGAATAAAACCAGAAAAAGGCCTACTCAGGTTTTCCAATATGAAGAAGACAAAACAATTTTTATACATTTCCCAGAGTACAATTTCATTAAGGTTGATATCCATTGAATGAAACTTTTGCAAAATGTATGTCCCTATTACATGAATAAAATGCAATAAGATTTGTGCCTGAAGATTCATAGCTATGAATAATGTCCACACAATACCAAATTTCACTAAACTGAATATAAAGATTTGTATTTGAACTATAGTCTTCAATTTGTACGATTTATGCATTTCTGGTTGCATGACTTCATTTATTAGAAAGGGACTGTTCTTCTTGGGAGGTAATTCTACTAAAGCTCATGATCATTTGGCTCTTGATCAGTAAAATGAACTGAATCTCATTTTCTATGTCTGTCTGTTCATATGTTTTCCACCCACGTATGCTTTAACTCTGACAAGAAGAATACATATTTCAACTCAGGATATGGATCACCTGCCCATGAATTGACCAAATACAGGCCTTGCACTTAACACGATCTTTAACATTTCTCCTAGACATGATAGTTATCCTATGCACAATACTCACAGCTTATAGAAATCATAAATGTTTTTACATGGAAAAGTAAATACTTCCCACTCTTGTTCTTTAGGCTTTATATTACATCAGATTGTATGTTTACTACTGAGCAATCAGGCACGTCATAAGTGGGTAGGAGATCAGCAATCCTTAGATAGTCTTGATACCTTCAAAGCTCTTATCGGATACCCAATACCACTGATTGAATGGTATTGCCTTTGGAAGAGGGATCTTGACTCAAGCCTGCAAATTGCTCAAGCTCAGGAGAACTTGGATCAGGATGCAAATGTGAACAAGTTGACTTTACTGGGCTACAGCGAATAATGAAGATCATCAATACAGTCTCATTAATGTGACCACTTATCCCTGACAGAAACGTTATTGACTGATGCAGTATCAATTGCATTAATCAATTAACAGTGGTTTCATTTTCGTAAGAAAGAACAGAACAGTTCCAAGTAGAAATAGAATACTAGAATAGAAATAGCTAGATAACCATCTCTTTGTTAAAACAAAACAGAGTAGTGCTCTTCATACTTTTCCTAAAAATATGGTTTTGGTTTAAAATAACAAAAATGAAAATTAAAGGGAAAGGATCACTGAAAGCACTTTTTTTTCCCATGACTGATGCCTCTTCTGCAGCTGCAAGCACATTCATTTCTCCATAATCTCTAGCAGTGCAGAAGAAAGAGAGCCTTCAGGTGAAAGGTTACCTACATTTATAATGTCAGGCACTGAGACCAGTGAGGTAAAAGGTAAATGGTAAATTTATCATTAGCGTGCCTGACCCCTTGCCCCCACCATATCTCATAGGAGACGTTAAGAACAGCTCACCTGTCAAGATGCAAACACTTAAAGGTCAATGCACACAGAAATCTTCAAGAGCTTACAACTGAATTGCTGACACCTTTTATTATCACCGCTTAAATAAATGATTCAAGTAGCAAGACAAGGGTAAGATTGGTTTAATGTCAAGATTTACACGAGGAATTCTTGGAGCATTATTTTCTACACTCTGATTACATAGATATGATTTTTTAATTCTGCAGTTGTGTGAACAATTAGGTGAATTTCACATCATTTACGTGTCACTCTTTCGCAAGGCTTTCCAGCACTGTACAAGGAGAAAATTTTGCTTTCATTGGAGCAACGAATCCAGATTCCTGGATCCACTATCATCCTACTGTATGATGTTAGAAAACTCATCTGACCTCTCTGCATGAGAAGTGGATAGTTCTGACTTCAGAAGATGAGAGGACATCTTGCAACCTAATCAGAAAATTTTTTGAACACTTGCTACACTTCATTTTTACTTAACGAAATAACTGGGTAAAGATAATTTCCACTTTTTCCAAGTTGTTTTTCACATTGAAAAGCTCTGAAGTGTGGACACATCAGCACCAGGGTTTGGAAGAGCACCAGGGTTCTCCTATGTGTGCAATATCTACAGGATCAACAAGTACATTAATTCTAAAGGATGAGTGCAATTTACTCCTGACACTACGTGCCACATCTCCTGTTGTTACTAAAATAGCCAGTCAGGTATACAGGTTCCCTGAGTGTGACCCACTTAGAGCTGATGATCTGTAATAGAGAAGCAAGAGAAATGGATCTGCCTCTGATTCTGCTGTTCACTGGATGCTGAATAATTCAGCCATTTATGAGTGAGGGTACTTCAGTTTTAGGTGGAGCTCTCAGAGCAACACAAAGGAGAAATGCGAAGCAGAATGGAGGAAGGTGGCTTATATTTCACCCAAAAAGCAGACCTCACTCCTTCACACTGAGCAGATTCACAATCTCATGGCTCTGTAAGACCTCCTAGAATGAATCTCCTTTTCTTATGCCTGTTACAATGCTTGATATTTCCAGTGAGACCCTGCCAAATCTTGTGCAAGTCAATTGCCCTGAAGGAAGGAGGTACATGCTTTCTGGAGGTTGTTGATGGTGGAGAGAGAGGGAGCGAGGTCAATTTGGCACTGATGTGTAGTTGGAGGTTGATGTCGTTTGAATGGTGAGTGATTTGAGATTAGTGCACATGTTAAAGCTGCCTTACCTACAGGGTTATAATCCTTGATCAGTGAAGGATACCCTGAGCATCTACCCTAATGAACTAGCAATATTTTTAGCTTGACAACTACGAACACAGCAACTGGTTGTTAGTGTGTGATGCAAGCCCTCCTGCATCTATAACTCTTTTGTCGTCCCCACACAACGAACACTGTTCTCATTAATCTGATGTCCTCTGCCTTGTCTCCGTCTACTCCGTCTCTCCTCAGAAATAATATATTCATTTCCTTCCACTTAGTGACCTTAAATTTACCTCTCCAGGTAATGTTTCCAAATACTCTTCCCACATATTTCATGAAATTTCTTCCTGAAACAGCTGCATGGCACTAAAGCTATTGAATGAAAAGCTTCGTTTTCCCCCACCATGAATCACCTAAATCACTAGCACACTATGGTGATTGCGTTTTTTGCCTGTACTGTTTTGATGTAATAAAAGAAGGTTAAATTAGTGGGGGGAAAAGGGTGAGAGTGATGCCCAAAGAACACTTAGTTCCCCTTCATAATTAAAGAAACAGCGATCAAGAACAGGGAGTGCAGTGAAAGTACAAACAGTGTTTATGACAAACGGATTTTGCATAGAAGTCCCTGCCATCCAAGTGCTTTGCTAGGAGCAACAGCAGGTGAGCCACACATCCCTGGGTGGTTGCACCACAGCAATACTCACATAGAAGTAAAGCATTGCTAGAAGAGGGTGCACCTACGGAGTGCAAAACTTAGGACAGAGTTCTCTTCCACTTCTTTTTTTGACCATATCTCTATTTTTATTTTTTTTTTCCTACAGTGTTCTCCAGTAAGACACCTGGTCATAAGTGACTTTCTTTGGTTTCATTGCTGTTGTAATGTAATTCTATTTAGAAACTTATCAGGAAATGTTATAGCAAGGCTGCAATCTCACTTTGGGTTTCAAATTTATAAAATGAGAATGTTGCACCTGCAGAGGGCTTCTAGGTTTACAGCTGAAAAGCAGTCTAAGACAGCATTTATATATTCTTTATTAATAACACCATTCAGTAGTAGTAGTAGTAGTAACTTTCAATCTCAAGGGCACTAGAGCTTACTAAGTATCTGATTTCTACTGAAATGCAGTGTTTCCTATTTATTTGCCATCCTCTGCTGAAACTGCTTACTGGGCCAGAAAAGAAACGGCCTTTTGTCAAAGTTTTTGGAATCATGGTCAAAGTCCTCCACGGAAATGGGAAGGGACTCTAAATAACTTAACACTTTAGGAAGGTTCATCTACAGCTTGAATGATCTTGAACCTTGACTGGCAATACGGGACAGCAGGCTCTTTGGCTTATTGAAAACCATCAGCTTTCCCAATAATTCTGCATCCTTGGCTAGCGTCCCTGCTAGGATATTTTCCATCATTGTTACCTGCACTGCAGATCCATCACTGGAAGATAAAAATCAGTGGAAACACTGTTTTTATGCATCCCTGGTATATGTAGTGCCACAGCATGTAACGTTATAAAAGCAGGGTTCTGCATGACAAGATGCCTAAAACCTCAGTGGCCGAAGGCACCTCCTCCACAAGAATGCCTTACTGCATAGGCAGGACATAAATAAACATTTACATGCTGTAAATATTAGAAATTTCACTGGAGTAGACCTCAAATGAACCACAGATTTAACTATGAGTAACTTTACACGAGTGAGTTATTTCAGCGGTACTTAAACTTAGCCTGACACTTAAGCACTTAGCTGAGTCAAGGATGTAATGACTGAAGTGCTGGAATTACTGTTACCATTTCATAAAAGCAACCATATAAAAATATATCATTTTGGAGTCAACTACAGCTTTCAACCTGCAGCTTTTATGTAATTTAAAAAATGTGTGAAATGCAATCTCTTTTGCCTTGCATTAGTCTTGTGCATCAAAAACTTCTGTATTATCTCAATCTTAACAATGAGCGATTAAGATATTGTAAAATTGTTTACAACCATTCTAAAAATATTTTCAGTTTCTTACCTGACCACCTGAGGAAGACACCTGGTAGTAATAAAATTATTTTTATTACATGCCTTTCAGGACACAAGAGAAATAAAACAATTACTTTTTAATGCAAGTATTATACAACTGTACTTAAGCAAAACGTCTGTTATGCCTTAGCGAAATCAAATAGACACCTTTTTATGTTGCTTAGTTGTTTTTCTTGTTTGTTGATTTTTTTTAATTTATTTTCCATACCACTAGAAGCATGTGAAGAGTAACCAACAGGTGAGATCTGCCAAGCAAAAACTCTAAATGCTCAAAGAGACAGAGGCTTCCTTGCTTGCTTGCCATGCAAAGCTATTTCTTTTTGGACCATGGTGGTCCCTATTTCAATTCAGTCATGAATATGTGCAGAACATGCCACCACCTCTGACACTAACTCATTTCTTGCGCATGTTGAAATAGACTACGCTCAATATGGAAAGTAAGCATCATGTTGCTGCTCCTGTCTGCGTGTTGATGTGGTAGACAATAATGACAGAGATTCTGGATTTGTAGTAAGGTGCTGCTGATGGTACACCAGCTACTTACAGGTGGAATGTGACAAAATACGCCAAATTCACCACCTCTTCCCTGTAGAGAAAGACAACAGATCCACTTGCACCTCTCTACAAAGCTGGAAAATGCTGCTCTGGCCATTTCCAATACATGGAAGAAGGCAGAGCTGCCTGGGAGCCTGTTCACTTTTATATCTGTCGATAGATGCAGCCAAAACCTCCATCATGGTGAAAACTTATCCAATTCTGTATCCACAAGGAAGTAAAATGGAGAAAACACTGGTCTGCAGTGTTTGAAACGTTCTTGAGGGACCTGATATTCCACTTCAGGATCAGGCTCCACTTTCTTTCTTTGTGTCTCTATAGACTAATACAAAGTGGGTACAGGTCACAGCTATCTTGATGTGGAAGTATCTGATGCTCACTTTTCCTCAACTGAAGTGCCAAAACAACAGTGCAAAGGAATGGAGCATTTGGTCTCAGCACTTCAGGATGTCATTTGCTCTTAAATGTGGTTACGAGGCTTTCAGATACCTCCCCCATGATTCTGCCTCCCCACAACACACTTTCTCATGTGCATTTGTGAAATCAGATTTCGGTGCAGTGGAGGAGAGAGTCAGACTAACATATTCTAATACCTCCAAACGCACACCAATTTTTCTTTGTTGTTTTGGTTCTTAATAATCTCCAAGTGCAAAATACGTAGGAATCCACACATAAATTCTTGTTATAGTGTCATCCCCTAAGAGACAAACACAGGCGGGAGTATTTTTATGGGAGGAAAAAAAAAAAAGAACATTCAATTTTCCACTACAAAACAGGTGCACTCAGATTTTCAAAGTACATCACACTTGTCTCTCGTTTATTTAATCCTAATTTATCGGATCAAGACAAAGAATAGTACAGTTTGGTTTTCTGGCATGTTCGTGTCCGCAGCAAAAAGAAGGTCATTGCGTTTGTGTACTAATCTACCAGTGCAGTAAGCCGTGATTAAAATGTCTCGGTAATGTTCTCAAAAAAGCATTACAACTGCTTGAATCCATATCCATCCATGGCCAGAGAAGAAGGGATGCTAGTCTGGTTTGGTTAAATAGATATAAACTTATTCCCCAGTCAGTCAGCTAGAGCAGCAGCCCTGCGTTTCAGCGAGCTAAATAAGAAGATTGCCTGGGGTCAAGATAAAAGCAAAGGTACGCAGGGCCGTGAAATACTTTTCGCCCTTATCATTTCGCTTCAGAGGACCCAATAGAGCTCTCACCAGGGATTGCGAGTGACCACAGCTCTCCCTATAAGTTTCTCACACATGTAAATTTATTACAGTGTTCACCAAGGCACTGAAGGGTTAAATAAGGAGGACAACTGGGGGGTGGGAGGGTGTTTTTGCTTTGTGTTATGTTCTAATTCTGTCAACAAGTCTGAGCTTTGGACAGATAAGCAGGGAGGGATGAAGTCCTTAGAATAAAGTGAAGGTACAATGCAAAAAAATATCTCTGTTCAACTCCCAGATGAAGTTCTGTGTGCCTGAGCCATGCATACCATGCTGCCACTTCTGTAGCTTCTCCTTCTTTTTTTTTCATAATCCATCCCTGTTACGTGTCTTTGTTCACAAAGGTGGAAAACACGGAGGGCTCTAATGATGCATTATCACAGGTCAGAGACTGAACCACATAAATCTCCCTGGCATTTGCCTCCACACAATACCTCAAAAAGGACAACAGCATTCCTTAAAGATGTAGCTTTTCACTAGTCAAAGACAGCTCAACAAGGCGATGTACCTGTGGGCTTTTGCCAGAGTAATCACCTTTTCCTCTCACTGCTCCTTGGGCAGCTCCGACCTTGTCTGCTTTTCTTTAGTCTGCATGTTTTCTGTAATGAAGACTAGAATTCAGTTGTACATCTAGGACTAATAGCTTTTAAACCTAAATTATTTCTCAGCTGCAATTACTGTCAGGTTGTCATAAACACACAAGAAGCGCGGTACAGAGAGCAGAGATGCCTTCACTATAAAAGCCATTTTGAAAGCAAAACTTCAGTCTAATTTAAAGATGTTATTGTTGTTATAGTTGGAGACCAATGGAGCTGTATTTGAAGACCATGTCAGTTCTGCAATTGGATTAGTTTAAATCAACAGAAAGGAAACCTGGATTGTACAGAAGAGTGAGAGTAAGACTGTGTGTAAAATGTCAGTAATCAATGACAGTTTTGTCATTGTCATGACAGTATGATGGCAGTTCAATGAAGCAATTATGAATTTTTCAAAATACCAATAAAAACAAAGACTTTTAAAGTAATAATAAGGTTTACTATATATTATGCGAACAACTACCAAGGCTGTGATTGAATGGAATATGGAATATGGAATATGGAATATGGAATATGGAATAGAATAGAATAGAATAGAATAGAATAGAATAGAATAGAATAGAATAGAATAGAATAGAACGGAATTTTGCACATACACCAAGAATAATCTACCTTTTTAAACAAAGGCCATTGTACATATTCTCTGCTATTTTACATGGAAAAGCAGCACCACTGATGTCAATGCACTATTTTAGACCAGTTGAGTACTAGAAATTTGCAACTCAGTTTATGTTGATTTGCTTCACATGTAGACATTACAAGATAACACCATTCTCTTTTTGTAGGAATCTAAATCATCTTGTCTTGCACCCTGCATTGGAATTGCCAGCTGTAAATAGGAAGAAAACGGTGAATTGGGCACTTAGATGACTACTCATGATTTTGCCAAAATAACAACAGTTGTTCTTAGGGCACCACTGGCCATATGGGACCAAGTGTAACCCTAGCAGTTCCTACTGGCTTTGAATCATCCCTTGTTACACATTTATACTGTAATACATAATCAAGTGTGATTGAATTAGAAGGTCATTCTCTTGCAAAGCAAAAAGTCAGTGCAAGCAGTGCTGGCCCCCAGCGTGCCACCCATCCTGTTTTTAGACCTGGACTCACAATAGACTTGGATTGTATGTTTAGGGAACATGGCTTGTGCAGACTTTCTTCCTCTGCATCCTGACAAGGATCTGACACCCTTGTGGGTGTTCTGACAGATTCTTAACCAAATCATTATCCTGTTCTCCATTTCTGATGGTTTGACTACTTAAGTCACAGCAGTAAGACTAGAAAGACTGGCAAATAGGAGTCAATAGCCACTGAAAGTAGTAAATCGGCAGGTAAAGTTTGTTCTAGAGATGTTGATTTGTGTGTGTAGTGCAGACGTGAATTCAACCACAAGACACAAAGCTGTAATGCAAACAGGTGTCATTCTTTCTCCTGTTCCCAGAGCTATTTTTTCAGAATGAAATCCCATTGATTTTGCACAATGTCCATGTATTTATTTTTCTTTTTCCTGATTTGTGCTTCATCCTGCTTCCTGAAGAACGGATTTGCAGCTGTTAACATGAGCAGGATCTTTCCTTCTATTTCCAGACTAAAGACTGTACATATTTCTTTCCTAGGTGTTCTCAGAGCAGCATATTTTCTCATCATGATGCCTCTAGACTGACTAGCAATCATTTTCCATTAAGCTCAATTTTAACTTATAATTTTTAAACAAATTTATCTACATCACAAACCCATTTACAGCTATGTTCTTCAATCTACTTATTTTACATTCTCTTTCATGAACATTCGGATCTGGTGATCAAAGGCTGTTAATTGGTCCCTTGTTAAAACAAAAGTCTGGGTGTTGGACTTTGACTTCCTTTGCATCGCACTCACAGGATCATCTCTCATTTAGTCATACAATATTATAAAGCCCATTCCATTTAGTTAGTTCCAAAGCAGAACTGAAAGCTCTTTTTCAGAGTCTTGCTCCTTCCTACACACCAGTGAGAATGAAGTTGCCCTGTAAAGCCTTACATGCTGATCATACTGGCTTATTCAGAAACAGCTATGAGATACTTAGTAATAATAACAATGATAATGTTTTTACTGAATTTGCATTGCATGGTGCACACCTCCCCCTGCAGAGTAGCAGGTTTTACTAAGCAGTATTTCATGACAGCTGTATGTTACTTCCTGTGAACACACCAAGGGGTCAGCTGAGAGAAGAAGCATTTGCACAATGAATTTAAAGCATATATAGTTAGGTGTATGCAGTCATCAGCAAACATCGGTGAATCTGAAAAGAGACACAAAGCAGACACATGGAATTTGTATTCACCAGTGAAGATGGTAACACAGCTGATTCTATGGACTAGAAGGACATCTGCTGAGGAACCTCCAGTGATGGACATCAAAAGAATTATATTTATCTTCAGATAACTTGGAGTAAGAAGTGGATTAGAGAAGAGAGTTAGAGAAAGCATGGGAAAATGAGTCTTTTTGCACACAGTTAGAATGCCCATTGCTTCCAAAGCACTTTGGATAATAATTCTCCTAACGAAGAACTAAGATAATTTAAGAATCAAAGAATCTCCAGGATGTGGAAAATTAATATTTTTTTTAAAAGCCCAATAATAAACAAGTCACCAGGTAAGAAATAAGAAAATAAAATTTCCTTAATCTCTGATAGAACTGCAAAACCATAATTGCTGAAGTTGCATCTAACTCTCCTACGCAGCTATACCAACTCCTAAAAAAGCACCGCCTCCAGCTTTCATTGGCTACATTCTTTTTATCCTTGTCATCATATTCTCACCAGGTTTATAAAAAATACGGCATAACCAACCAACCTTGCATCCAGGAAGAGCTGATCATACAAGTGTTTTCTGAGACTCTAGGTATAGCTGATAATAAAAAGTTGCTTTGTACCGGGATGTCCTGTGTACAACAAAGGTCTCACCAGGCATTTTGTTATTGATTCCAGTGCCTATCAGTAATGGTAAGATTGATGTAATACAAGAGTATGTACTAAGGCCACTTTTATTTTTTTGGTAACTTAACAGGACTGATGTTTAGTTCAGCTGTGTCTTAGCCACATGCCTAACATGATGTGTGAAACTTATCTAATTCCAGTTCACACAGCCGCTCACGTATTCAAGGGCTTCTGCAAAATCAGGACTTGACAACAGCAAAATGAAAAAAGACTTCACAACAGTTTAGGGAGTTGTTATCCTGCCATTCCTACAAATTAATCTCATCAAAATACTTCATCCATTTACCATATTTTCTTTTGCATTAACTTGTTTATAGACCTGTTGTTTTCACCAACTTCTTTGGATTATTGCAGCATATATAAGAGTAGACAGAACGGAAATATGCTGTAATTAAAAGGTAAGGGGTTGAAAACATGTTTGCTAGCAAGCATTAGATATGTTGTAATTGTTCGATAAATAAGAAATTAATGCCATAAACACTGACACTCTCTTCAAACAGATAAGAGTCATCCTTGATATATAGCATAAAACATTCAGTACAGTTCAAGTTGCAACATTGCCTCTTGTATTCACACTTATCTCCACAAAATATATCTATATGTCTGTCATGTTTGTCCTGCATAAATGGAGGCACTTCAGTGTAATTTCTTTTAACTGGGACAGCACTATTTCACAAGTAATTGTGCTATATATTGGATGAAGTCTTGAAAGGGAATAGTTCCGCTTTTATGTAAGCACATGTGATGAATGAACAGTAGAATCAGCTGAGTCAGTAATCAATGGTTGACTAGAAAATACATGTGTCTGGGAATCCAATAAATTGATTTATTTTCAGAAATCACATTTGTTGTTGAATGCAGTGTTTATCAGCATTAATCTTCAACACTGGCTGTCAGTGGGGCTGTAAGTTGTTCATTTGTGCAAGCTCCCTGATTGATGTTGTTCATACAAACTTCTATTCTCAAAGCAATATCTACATAAAAAAAAGTTTCGCCATGATTAAGAGAATTATTGATGTTTTCGTTGTTAGATAATACCATCTTGTCTAGGATTGACAAGTAGCAGCATATTCAGTAGCTTCAAGTTTTAGATATTTGTGGCAGCATTTTGGATTCAAAAGGCAGGATGAGACTCTGGGCAAAACACAAAACTTGCAACACAGAAAAGCAGGAGATTCCAGCAGCATTAATACAACTCTACGCCTTCATAGTTCTGCTTCGGGTCAAACCCTTGACACTTGGTGATATGAAATCCAAGCTGAGGTATTGAAAAACACCGTCCACACCCAGAGAAACACCCACACAGAGGAACAGTCATCTCCAACCTGCTCACTCTGCCCCAGCTTTGCTCCCTCCATAAAACCAGAAAGTGTGGAGCGAATCTTCTTGGAGTGTTTTAATTCCTACATTACGTACGTTCTCCATATGCAAGATAAGACGCTTTTACATCTCACTCATCTAAAGACAAGAAAGCAAAAGAGGGCATTCCTATTTATTTCTCTGTCTTTCTATCTACTTTCATTTCCCAACCACCTACCCTGTGTATTTTTCTAGCTAATTTCTGAATTTCCTTTGCAATATTTTAGCTTTCTTTCTTACAAATCAGATTGAGTTCTGTAGCTTCTTTTTACCTGTATCTGTATTTTCATCATATATTTAGCAACAGACATACATTACTGAAGGAAGTCTGTTGTTGGTTTTAATGGATATTCGCTCAAGTGAATGTTGCTTTTTTTATTGGATGTCAAGAGGAGGGAAACTTGGAAGTTTTTTTCATTTAAATGCACTCACCATTTGGACTGAAGTGTGAGTTCTCGCTGACCTGGTCAAATATTAGGATCCACAGGAACTTTAAAACAAGATCAACCACATATTCCTCCCTTTTACATAGTTTGGCTTTGGCTTCCCAAGGGTTAATTATTTTAGCTCAATAGTCTAATTCTGAATCTCAACCCTAGGTTTAAACCCTGGGGTGTGGATCTGAGAAATTGTCTTCTGCTAATCCAACTCCCCAGAGGCATTTTAGGTGATTACAGTCATTCTTGCTGTAATTTATATAATTATAGAAAATCAGATTTTTCTTGGTTGTCTTTTTTTTTTTTTCCATTTGTCTCCTGTTGCCTGGTCTGCAATAGAAGGTAGAGATTTCATTAATGCTGCTAGATATGTAAGTGTATGTATTTTCCCCAAGCTGTTGTACTGATCATGGGATGTTGTGGTGAGATTTACCAACTGACACCTTTAGAAAAATATATCTGTGCTGAACTACATGCAGTTGTATGTGGGAGTCAATATTAGGCAACAAAACAGCATAATATCATTCCTGTAAAAGCGTGACATATAAAGGATACCACCATGTGGAAGTTACAGTCAGTGTATGTATTGCAATAAAGCAGTCCAGTGAATAAGACTGGAACATGAGGATGGCTTAACAGAGGATTGACAGTTCAGTATGCGATGCCTTTCTGCTCTAGGAGCAACTAGCTTTGTGGGGAGAGGTGGTATTTTCTATTAAACAGACTGATAATGTTAAACAGAATACTGGAGTATTTCAAATTGTCTTATCAAATTAACTTACATTCTCAGATCATCATAATTTCAAAAACCATGGTAGGTCATTTCTGTACCTTTTCCTGAGATGAGAAGCAAAAAGAGTCAACTGTTTACAGATCCCCACTTGCTCACATAACTCCCAGAGCAGTTCGTTGTGCAGGAAGGGTTATTGGTGCCAGAGTCTGGGGGACATGAATAGCCCTGACCCACCTCACCAGATGCTTCTGCCCTTCACCCTTCCTATGGGCCCAGGAGCCCCGTATCAGCTGGTTATGGACTTGCCTATTCATCACTGGGTTGTGTCTGACCCTGGTTTACCTTCACCAGACCTAATCATGAACCATCTTCCCAGCTTGACCTTGGACCTCCTCACGTCTATGGACTCACCTGATGACCAAGGCTCTTGCTTGCCACCCATGGCCCTGTCCTGCTATTTTGCTCATGAGTAGAGGGACACAGCCTGGCTAGCAAGGTCCCTTCCCTGCCAGTTGTATTCATAGAATCATAGAATGGTTGGGATTGGAAGGGACCTTAAAGATCACCTGAGGTCTACAGCAAACAAAATCAGACTCAATATCCTAAAATCCTTAGCAAAGCGCAGAGACAACTACTATACACAGCTGAGAATCTATCAGATTAAGGGTAGCTAACTGGCACTCCTTTTTAACTGCCTTAGCAAAGAGATAACACAGCACAGTCATAAAGTCTATTTTATTCTCCTTTGCTGCGGTTCATGCTGTAGAGGAAAGGAAGATTAAGGCAACAAGGGCACATGGAGAAGCCTATATCAGCATTGTATGGATAGACAGTGATTTAGTCAATGGTTTAAAAAAAAGAATAAAGAAAGTTTATATTTTTTTAATAAGGTTTAAAACGTTGGAAAGGGAAGGGAACCACCTTATTTCAAATTTAAGATTTTATTCTAGCAGCATATATCAATTTTCATTGAGAAGGATGTTGTAGATTCACAGAACTGGGACAAATCTACTCTGCTTCTCTTGTGCACGATAGAGTGCCTGGATGGGAAAAGATCCCAGTTCAAATCTTGGCTCTCCTGGAAAGGGCTCTGAAACAGGAGTTTTCTGAGGAGGTGTTATCTCCTGCTAAATATTTCTATTGCTATGAAACACTTAAATACTTGTTAGATCACATCAATAAGAATGTGAGGATGACCTGACAGCTGCTCACTAGGGAACTCTCTCAGGAAGCTGAATGGATTGCAATAAATAGATAGATAGATAGATAGATAGATAGATAGATAGATAGATAGATAGATTTCCTGTCTGCCATGCTGTTCTACTCCAAGGATGCCAGCAGGACTTTAATCTCCAGCTCTGAAAGCACAGTATCTGAGAGAGAAGGGAAGGGGAAAAGAGAAGCTATTTCACACGAATTTCTTTTGCTGTCCATCCAAGCATGGATCTCTCCTAAATCCTGCTGGGAAAAAAAAAAAAAAANAAAAAAAAAAAAAAAAAAAAAAGGTAATATTTTTGATGGGAGCTAATTCAAATTCTCAGAAATGAATACTTGGCTGAACTGAGGATTTTGCCCTGGGAAGGAACTCATGGTTGTAATTCTCTGCACTCAGTTTCACATCAGTGCAACACCAACCACAATGGCCCTTTGTTAGCATACCACATAAATGAGTCCTGTAGTGGTTTAGCTACTTAAAAGAATCAGAATTCAACAAAAAAAATAGTAGTTCTTGCTTTAATGATAGACTTGCTTTAATGATAGGTGATCGATTCACACTATTTTTGTATTTATCAGTAATTAATTAATATCATGGTGCACAAAGTAACTAAGATAGCTTTAAGCCAGTAGATTCCTTTGGGTTTCCTCCCACTCTGTCATTCCAACAAAGAACAGGTGAATGAGATATTTAATATATTTTTTTTAATCGGGCATTATCATTCCTTAGCAATTTGCTTGTATTAAAGACCAGATAATACACTATGTTCAAAACAATATTTATTTGTAGTGGCTGGCCACCCCTTCATTTACATAAATACTTATGACTTACATTTCTTGCCTTCTCCATTCTCTCCCTTCCCTACAGCTTTATTTTTATTACAAGTTTTAAAATCTGTTATTAGTAGTAAAATACTATTAACCAGATATTTAGTTGGTGTCAACTGGATCTGGCCCTGCAAGCTCTACTTGTCCCATTAAAAGTAGCCAGTGTGTAGCTGAGAAGCAGAAGAAAAGTAATCACTGTTAAATCATCAAGCAGGTTATTGCTTTTCTCACTCATCCCTCTCCACCTCACCCCCACATACTAACAAAAATCAAGACAAGCAAGGTTTTCAAATCATATATTCCTTCAGCAATAATAAGCTGCTTGATGCTTAAAGCCTCTCACCAACCTTAATCCCCTAAATCCCTTGCATGCCATAGCAAATTGAAATTCAGTTGGGGCTGTCCAGCCTTGTAAAGACAAACCATCCTTCATCAAAGAGGTGCCTGTATTGATAAATTGCTCCCTTCATACGCATGACACTATCTCTAAAAGTGATTTGTGTACATTAGGAGAGCAGAGAAAGATGAAACGAAAAACCTTTAAGAGTAAACTAAGATGAAGAATAAAAAAGATTACTTGGAGCAGTCAAGTAGCTTCTTATGGAATCAAATTTAGGGAAGAATCATTCATTGCAGTCTCTGTAAAACACAAGTCCGCATACAGGCACAGCAGATATGACTTACCATGGATGTAAAACCACTGTGGAATTGTTCAGATGCGCTTGCAAAGCTGTTGTGGGGATGGGGTTCATGAGGGCAAAATATTGAGCAAATGGAATGAATTCTTCTGATGTCTGGTTGAACGCAAACATATTACAACATTAACAAGTGTTTTGATTCCTGCTGTTCTAGTGCAGCTGGGATGAAATCTTAAGATGTTTTGTGGTTTATCCAATGCACAAGGTCATTTTTCTTCCAGGGAAGCACAACTCTGGCAGCTGCTGTTGCTGCAATTTGAACTTGCCTGTCCTGAGTAGGTATTCTTCATCACTTTTTGCAATGTTCCTAATATAACACGCTTTGAGAAAGGTTTGTTCCTGTCATATATTTTCACAGCTACTGCTGCTTAGGATGTAGAATGCTGTGCTGCTCCTGGTACTTCAGGTGTCTCTGGTTTTGTGATTAAGAAGTCTAAAGAAACAAAAGTTAAGGGAAAGTGAATACACGACAAAGTAGAGGATTAGTAGGGATTGGACAGTAGGATGGGAAAGAGACAAATATACGCAGCATTAATGAGTCAGTTCAGTAACACATATAAGAATATCTGATTAAATGTATGCAAACAATTAAGTGATTTGCCACATCAAAACCTGAAGTTTTAAACCTCATTGCACACCTCAGCTGTTTCACTGAGTGTTATTAAAACTAGAAGTAACCAGGCAAATTTGCTACTTAAGACTATGTGATTTTCTTGAATGTCTGTGTTTGTTTTCACATGGGATATTTAGACCCTGGAAACGAATTCAGGATGACTATGAGTTTAGGCATGTAGTTTGCAACTTAGTTTTATTTTGCATAATCTTCTTTTATAACATGTTACCAAAAAGACACAAATTGTGTTGCTGCGTAAAATTGTCCGTGGCATATTCTGCCCTGTTAAAATTGCAAGTCTAAAATAGATTTGAAGCACATATTTCTCCAAACAGAATTCAGTGGAATTGAAAGGCGACAGTTCGATTGTTTCTTTTTTAGTAGTATCATTCTGTGTTGCAATGATTAGTAGGTGAATATCTATTTTGCAGCAATTAGGAGAAAAAAATCTTGTTGAAGAATCTACTCTGTAAGTTCCCAGCCGCAAATCATAAGGAGCAGAACAGTATTAACAGCTTTTCTGTGTAGAAAGCCCTCTCCTGTCCCCTGCCACCCAAACCTCTCAGACCTCAAGCTCTGTAATGAAGACAAGTTCTGGTGGGCCAAATTTTACAGCTGTGTTTTGAACCTATTTCCAGTCCTCTCCCACTTTCCTCAGCCTTCCCAGTGGCATTCTAGGCACTTCATAAGATTGACCACTAAAGACAACATTTGCCTGCCTAAGAGTTCACTAAAGAACAGCAACAACCAAAAAGAAATCCAAATGAGAAAAGAGAGATTATTCCAAAATTAGAAGTTTTCTAGAAACATGTGGCAAGTCTATTTGTATGTCCCTGAAAGTAATCAGAGCAGACATGAGAATTATGCTGATCCATACACAGATCCTTTGTCTCTCCTTAAGGTTGGTGACTCACATCACAAAGGAGCTTGGCAAACTGAAGTGATTGACGCTTTCCTCATTCAAACCTGATGTGCCTCGACCATTTTTCCATGATTCAATTTTGTATGCATGATCTGAATTCTTCTACAATGTGTTGTTCAGAGAATTCAGATGGCTTTGCACACCTGATTAATTACTGAACTAATCCAGCAGGCTTTTCTTTTAACTTTGCAAATCAGAATCTCAAGTAAATTCCTCTACGCAGGTTGCTGTATTCAGATATTTATTTTAAACATAATATAGGTGCAGATGTACAATAAAAACCTGTAACTTATATTATCTGCTTTCTTAATTCGCTATTGCTATAAAAGCAAACAAAATAAAAACTGAAGGGCCTGAGACAGCGCAGAAATCAGAAAGGAAGAAATGACAGCACGTATGTATGTATACTTGTATGGGTGAGACTTGAAACTGTGTCTTCACCTTTGCGCTGTCTGCTATATGTGCGTATATGTGTGTATGTACATACATTTCTCTCTGTTAATAATTCAATGATGCAGTTCAGATATTTTATTTATTTCATGTCTCTGAAAATTTTTCTTGTGATGTAGAATTTTTGCCAAGAACGAGTTTTCATAGCTACATCTTCTTTCAATTGTATTGCCTGCAGAATCCAAAAAATCAGTATATTTTTTGTCTTTTTTATGATCTCTCATTATATTTGTTATCTTTAGTTCAGAGTTTAATTCAAATATTCAGATGACTTCAGTCCTCCCACAGGATTTCTTACAGAAATGGAGGAAATCAGTAAAAATGATGATCCAATTGATCGATTTATTTTGTTCCATGCATTAGTAGCAGTTGTTTCGCAGTAGTCCAGAGAGATTTGTTAGACCAGATCCTCCACACAGACCTGATTTGGTCTGTGACAGTCTGTAGCCTGACGATCCTGTAATTTAAATAATCAGAGATGATGGAGGGTGGGAGAGAAGCAGGGGAAGTGGTCCCAGTTTACAAACACAGGCAAAGGGATGGAGGGCTGGATTCACAGCACAACCAGCTGAAGCCCAGCTGAGCTGGGTGCCTCAGCGCTGCCCGCTCCTCACACAGATAAGGGACAGAAATTAAGCTCTGCAGAGACCCGGTCAGCACACCCAAGATCTGAGTCTCTTCTGTGAGTGTCTATCACTCCCCATCCATTAAACAGGGAGCTGAAGGCAACTGTGCACCCAGCCAGAGAGGTTTCCCTGAGGGTCTGGAGGGCAGATTTCTTTAAAGTTACTTGATTGGTGAAAGATGCTGATAGCACCCCAGGGGAGGGTTCAACAGAGCCCTAATTCTCATGGAAATAAAGTAGAATCATAGAATGTCCTGAGTTGGAAGGGACCCACAAGGATCATGGAGTCCAACTCCTGTCCCTCCACAGGACAACCCCACAGTTCACACCATGTGTCTGAGGGTGCTGTCCAGTCTCTTCTTGAACACTGTCAGGCTTGGGGCCGTGGCACCTCCCTGGGGACCTAAGTAGCTAGGTGGCTTTAGAAATCAGGCCCCACACTTTACCTTTCAACTATTTCTTATTGCCATAATGTTTACAGCAAAAACAATTTGTCCCTTCTTTCTTTGCCCCTGAGCAGTCCCTCTCCCACTGCCCATTCTCCTTGGCCTTGTCAGACCCGCTTTAACTCTGTAGCTCTCATAGGTCCCCAGCCCTGCACACCCAGCCTGGAGGTGCAGCTCCAGAACTGCTGGGGAACTGAGCAAGGGGCCCATGGGCTCCCTTGGACCAGCACCTATGGCAGCAAGGGAAGTACCAAGAAGAATGCAGCCTCTGCGCTTCCCAGTTGCCAAACCCACCACTATGCAACACCTGCAGCCTCTTCAGGCCCAGGTATCGACAGCTCTTTCTCACCGTCAAGCACTATTCATGCCAGCTTCCTGCAACACAAATGTTTCCTTGCTCGTAGGTAAAAATCCCTGCTGAGTTCTGATATTCACAGCCACCGCCCCCACTCAGAACTGCTCCCACCTCTTCTGATATCATGGAGTAGTAAACCATTTGTTTAATCTCTTTGCTTTTCCCTGAATGCCAGGAATGAAATGCTGCTCTTTCTGAAATAATTTCCTGACTATTTGCTAAGATTCATCTCCGACATTTCATTAAATATGATCATTTAACTGTACAAGTACAAATGTATTTTTAATTTAGCTTACTGCAGATATTATAGATGTGGGGAAATGAATTCGCATTGCTCTAGGACAAATATATCATTCACATATGAATGCCACAAAAGAACAAATTATTAAAAATTACTGAAACTTCCACAAAGATTTATACTTAACATTTCCATTTTCAATCTCAGTGCCAGGGAACATATAGCTTGTCACTATATCACACATGATCTTATGAAGAATGTTTGGAAGATTTCACTGGGAATCTTTATCAGCATTTTGGTCTTGGATCTCAGGCCAAAGAGCAAACTCTTGTTTCAAGAAGAACAGTGATTTCAGCTGGGGTTTGTGTGGGAAAGCTTGACTTATCAAGTAGGCTTTCATGCAAAATCCTCCCTGACCACACATAAAAAGAGATACTACTTTAATGAAGATAAGCTCAAAATAATAGAAATAAATTAAATCTTCCTTATTTTATCCAACACATCTTCTATCCATAATGTGTATAAGTCATCAGTCAAGGTTAGAAAATAAGAAAAATATAAAAAATGAACCCCAAGTTGGTCACAAAGAGAGATGACGACTCAGACCCCAATATGTGTTTTAGATATTTCGAATTTTGTGAAAAGCTGGAAGTGAACAGTTTTAGGTTGGATTATTTGGGTTTTTTTCCTGTTTCAGGACTAAATACTGTTGTTCAGTTGAAACAGAAGGTAAAATAGTTGCTATTGATGTATTGTGTGTTTTAAT
This sequence comes from Pampusana beccarii, assembly GCA_013399365.1. Classification (NCBI taxonomy): domain Eukaryota; kingdom Metazoa; phylum Chordata; class Aves; order Columbiformes; family Columbidae; genus Pampusana; species Pampusana beccarii. Next base: position 840,198 of record VWYH01011081.1, on the reverse strand, counting down.
ACTGAAAGTGTACTGCTTTATATTAGCAAAACTTCCAAGCGTCCAGCTTGGAAGAGCCTGTAGGAGGTATATTGTTCTAATCTCTATATAAAGAGAAAAAGAAGGCAGTCTCTGCACTCCTGTACATTGCAATTTACCTCTTAGAAGGCAAACAACTTACGGAACTAATGGACAGGTCGATAAATAGCAGCATTTTACTTAACACTTCAAAGTGGTACAGTGAAATTGTAATGATGTACTTCAGTCTTTCCTGGACTTGATGACATGGCTTCAAACTTACTCGTACCTTGGGCCATCATTATGCTCTATTTTTGTACAGTATAGGGACCTCTGGATTATGACTCTTATGTTTATATAGAAGAGGAATAGTAACAATAAAGCAATAGAGGAAAAATCATATGCTGGAATTAGAAGGAAAAAGTGGCTTGGTGCTGAAGTGGGGAAAATGCAATATTTTCTCAGTTGTGTTCCATGAAACGTTGCGTTTTTTCTGTACATATACTAGAAATGTATTAGTATATCGAATATAATTTCTCCATTTCCACAAAGAGCAACTTTGAAACACAAATGTTTCCGGTATCTTTCTGAACTTGAAACATAATATTGAATTGCAGGGTGGTGGTCCCTTTGTGACTCAGAGCCTGGATTGCCTCTTCACAAATTAAAGGCCATTCTTTCAGTGAAGAGCTGTTCTCCTCGGCTTACAACGGTGTGTGACAGGTGTCTCCAAAATTAATTTTGAAAAATTAGTTTAAGATTTTAAGACCAGGAACCTGAAGCCAGATTCTGTCACATGCTCACACGTAAGCATTTAAATAACTGGTTTTGCTTTCAAAAATTAACATTGTATAAAAACACAGTTTCCCTTTGATGTTGAGCTTTCTCATGGATGTGGCCAGAGACTAGGAGTGCAACTCCTACCTCCACTCCTGACCAGCTGGATGAGCAAATCCCTTCACTTCTCTCTGCCCGTGTTTGTCTGGCCCACTAGGCTGTCAATTCGTGCTAGCAATAGACCCTGTATTCCAACCAAAACAATAAAATCTTCATCTTACTGGACTGAGACACAGGAAGAATTCTAGAATTCTGTTATAACATATAATTTTTAGTGTTGGTCAGGACCGGAAATTTTTAGCAGAGAGATTTGAAAAAGCATCTTTTGGGTTGTGGAGGAAGCCAGAAAAAGAGAGCTCAGAATTGACATGACTCATGAAGGGTAAAGGATAATGACAATGCTGAAGCTGAAGATCATGGAAGATGTACAGTTTCAGCCCTCTCCACAACACAAGAGATTTTTCTAAAAGCTACCTCTTTTGTTTAGCAGACTGTGCTATCAGCTCTGGCATCATCCTGGTGTTTATTATACAGACTAGAATAAATTTTTAAATTTTAAATCCAAGAAAACAGCCTCTTGAAACAGTCTCCTCACCTTCTGAGGAAAAAAACATTGCAATAAAACTACAAGAACGCTTTTCAAAGCATCTCAGTTGCTCAGCTGTGATGACATTGGAAGAAACATGTCTAAGAACAAACTGATCAGAGGATCCTACCACACACAAGGGAGAAAACAGTAAAAAAAAGCAATGCCAACAGTGGTGCAATTGCTGAGTTGTTTCAGCAGTTTTTCCTCAGTTGTTCTAGATTATTTTACACTCTATGTGTCCGCAGCCTAACTGAATTCTATTTGGGCAATTCAAATACGTTTAAAAATATGCCCTTTCATGTTTACAAAGCAAACTCCTATTGAGTTTGGTCACAACTTAACTGGAAAAACACAGAGGAAAAACTTCATAAGCAATTTAGGATTTATCTCAACTTTATTTGACTACATTTCTTCTCTGAGAAACAACCAATCATAAAACAGGTGTCCTACTGGAGTGCCCTTTTACCATTTACTTGATGATAGAAAATAGACGGCTTATCTGACATTGCGAAGAAGTGCTTGAAGGGACCTACCAAGTAGAACTGGATCTCCTTGGCTGTACATGAGTGTACATATCAGCTGGAATGAGAAATGCAGTTGCACAATTGATCGCATTGCTCTTGTCTGGGAAGTCGAATTCCATAACATCGACAGGGATTAGAGGTAATAGCTAATGGAGATAGGATCCTTACATTTTAATTGATCCAGCTCTTCCAAGGAATACCTGCCAGAGTCACCACTTTTATGTGTAGCTGAGAGAATAAGCAATGTAGCCAGGTTGCATATGTATAAACCAATGTTAAATAAATGCTTGTATTACACTAGCGCATGGTTCTGGCTGGCAATAGGCCTATGTTTTGCAGTTCAAAGAATTAACTGAGTAGGGGCAAACCTGAATAATGATGCTGTGATAAATTAGATTTGTGATTACAAAGACTGTGACTCCTAGGTAGTGGGAAGAGCAGATGCTTAAGAAAAAGCCAAGTTAAAGGAGTTAAGTACCAAATCTCATTGAATTTCAACTGCCGTGTTAGTTATCTAATTGTACTGCAATAAGAAAGCTGCTTTTTAAAGGGCTTACGGCATTTTTTTTTTACATCAGTAACTTTTGACCAAGTTTATTGGGCATTTTTTTTTCTTTTTTCCCCAAGGATGGTCTTTTCTGAGCAGTGAAGGAGGAGTCCTCAAGCCTGAAGTTTGTCATGGCCTCTGTGACTTGCTACTGTTATGCTTTGTTTATTTTCCAGTGTCAGTTTATTTTCAATGCCAGTAGTATTCTGTAGTCTTCAAATCTGTCCCAGGATACATTAGAAGAATGCAGAGGCTGGTTTCAAAGTTTGAGTTTTTTTCTTAGGATGGAGCTAGTGGAAGAATTGTCTTGATATTTGACCAAGCAAATTACGCCAGCTAGTAGGTGCTTTAATTTGTATGCCTGAGGCTTAAACAATGCCACATCCACTTAGGGACCTGCGCTTTACTGTTCTGCTCCTGTTACAGTTAGTGATATCGAATCGTGTTACTGTGAATGTGTGTCTGTAACTCCTACTGGCTGCATGTGTGCTTATGTGTATATTTCTAGCATGGGAATGTGGGATGAAAAATAAATTTAAAGACGATGGAGGAGAAGTGAATTTTTTAATTTAAATAAAATGATCCATTGGTACATGCTTGTGGACCAAATGAACAAAGGTGTCACAAGTAATCAAAAGTTTAGGGTCCAGAATCCCTACTAATCCAAAGTGATCTTGAATGCAGGATGTCAAAAGCTTTAGAATTGATAAGAGAACAGTCCTAGATCAGTGTGACATGGCAAACAACCAGCTGAAGTGCTGAGCTAAATAAGCCACACTAATAAGCAGGACACCTTACTTATTTATTTTAAAATAAGTATCTATAGCTTTTCCCATCAGGATATGTCCCCTAAAACACTGTGGCTTGTTTTACAGATGTGCATCATGGAAGCACATATTAATGAGGTGAAGGCCATCTAATTACGTCTGTTTCAAGCACATCATGTATATTCTGAATATTCTGATTACCAACTTCAGCATCAAATGCGTGTGTAAGTTATTCCCAGTGCTCAGTGATCTTCTACGATGTTATCACCACATACTCTCCTACTTACTGAGGGTTGTACTAACTGTACATCCCATTTAGAATTAATGCCCTGCCCCAATACTGCCGCTGTGCTTACTGTGTGACTGCAGATTTGCAATGAATTGACAAAGAGCCCCATTAATAACAGGACTGGGAAATGAGCAGCAAGCACCAAATTCATCAAGGCCAAGTATTTTCACTCTCCTTGCTCAAAGTAAAGATAGTCTCCTCTAGGATGTCTGTTCTCCTTTACTTGATAGAAGATTCTAAAAGAAACCTAGTATGGAGCTATGCCCAACAAGTGATGTAGTATTTTACGTGATCAAAGCAGGACATTAACAATCCCAGGAATTTCCAGAATGCTGACTATACAGAAATGAGGAAATCTTTGGACTGAGAAAATACAGGATGGAATGCAGGAGATCTGTGTTCTCCAAGTGTTTTTGCTGTGGATTTCTTCCCTCACCATATTTGACTCAGTCACTGTTTGAATGCAGATTTATCCTTTTGTAAAACAGGAATATTGCCATTTGCAGATGCGTGTATTTTCTGCCACACATCTTGGAGAACCTATCTGATTGGGACACTGTGAGGCTCCATGCACTGAGATATTTTAAGTCTCTTGACATTCAAAAATGTGCAGGTGAAGCTCCTGTGGAAATATGATTTAAATTTATGTCAAGCAAATATTTGTTTGGAGACAGTGCTGATTTTCAGTTCGGAGGCCATGTGCATGACTATGCTTTGTACCGGCCCTTAATAACTGTTGCAGTTACACCAGCAATAACAGTATGGTAACAATATTGGGATAGTTTAGCTTACTCTGCAGTGATTTGTAAAACACTGTTGACCTCAGAGAATTAGATTCCATTGCCTTTTTTGGTTACAGAATCCACTGTCACACAGACATGACTTGCATAATTTACTCATAAGTGATCTGTTAATCCATGTGGCACCTTTTCAAAAGCAGAAGCCTAATGATGATGGTAATAATGATAACAGCAACAAGATGGTCAAAAAAGCGTGGAATTGCTTGCCAGAGAGAAATCTGTGCACATTGCTCACAGTCAACAATATTAGCCAAAAAATTGCCATTATTTTAATTAACTATGCCTTAAGTGGAACTGGAGAATCCTCTGTCCCCAACCACCCAAGCTACCATGCAGTTAAAGCCAAAAGTACCTACAAAGACGCTGTACTGTCAGGTTGGTGGCACCATGTTTGTCATCAGGGCCCTTGTCCCCTGACTGCCAGCACTGCACACACACTAGTCCACACCCCAGCTTTGGGGGTGTCATCATCCTACATGGATGATAAAGATGATATAGATGTGACTTAAGATAAAAAAGCAAAGAGAATTTGAACCCTGGTAAAAATTATATTGATAATTAGTGAGAAGAAATACTTGATTTTCATTACAACTGTATGTTAAACGTTACAAAGGAGTGCTGGATGAGCCCAGATGTAAATATAAATATATTAGAAAGCTAACCTTCCAGTCCGGAAAAATGGCTGTTATATTTTGCTGCAAAAACCAACTGGGCTGAAAAGCAAGTAATCCCCAGCTAAAGTGAAAGTTTTAAACCATCATCAGAGATTGGAACATTCAGTGATCTTGCATTCCCCTCCTTATTTTAGAAGGACCTGAAATAAAATTCTGAGCAAAAGCACCTTAATTTTGTGAACAGCCTCTGGTAAAACAACAAAGAAGGTACTTTAAAACCTATTTAACTTCCCATAGCAAGTGTCCTTCAGGTCCTGCATATCAAGTGAACAGGTAAATCGTAATGACAGAGTCATTTTTAAGGGGCACTTTTTTGTGTATTTACAGTGGCACAATTTTGTCCTTGTCATTTTTTAAAAAGCCTATTACTCATCATTAGAATCTTTCAGTCTTTTATGTATACAGTAATACAAGCAAATACTCTCTGCATATATCTTGCTCTTACATAAGACCTGTGCAGGTTCATTTTTTTTAACATGCCTTTCTTGAAATAAAAAAGCAATATGTAAAGCACTGTTAAAAAAATCACCCAGTCTCATCCACTGCTGCAGTATCTTTAATGTGTTCACCCAGCTGCATCTTCCTAACACAAATCCTGTTAAAATGCGAGGTGGAACCATATGTTAATTCCACTAATGGGTAGCTATGTTTTGCTGAAAAAAACATCTGACCTAAATTTGCTAAACTGCTCCTGGAGCAGCAGGTAAGTAAGCTGTGGTAGCTAAAATGGAAGAATGGGGCTCAGAAGATTATTCTACCCTGATATTTCTGTACTCTGCCTTGGTGATTTCAGTGATGCTACATAAGCCCTTTTCGCTCTTTTTAGCCATCTTCAAACTGTTAATTCAAATTGATGCTTAGCTTCATTACTGAGTTGATGTTAAATGAATTAGAACCCACAAGCACTGCCTCTCAACTAAGTCTTCACTTTGTAAAACAAATTTGTGACACACTGGGGAATCTGTCTATCTGCAGAGTATGAATTCTAATTATAATGTGAAATTACACTCTCATCAAATGTATCAGAGTGAGTAGGATCTACCATATGCTATCTGTGCTGTATCAGATATTGGCCAGGCCTGAGAAAATATGACTCCTTGAACATCAGTGGTCTCCTACTGAAATGCAAACCCTGTGTAATAATAACTGGTTGAAGTGAGGAAAGTAATCCATCCAATTTTCTGTGAGAGGAGGAATTATAGTATAGAAAACCTCTTGTAGGAAACAAAAGTATTGGGTGTGAAAATCACATAGCAAGACTGGAAGCACTTGACAAGTGAGAGGATGAGAGGAATATATCCTTGTTTTAGGGAAAGACTTTAAATCGGGCAAAAACGAGGTGCAGAGCAAGTTTACTTAGAGAGATAAAGACAGAGACTCAGTGGTCCCAACAGAAAACTATGTTGAAAAAGGGATGCAGGACTGGCCTGAATCAAAAGGTTTTTTGGGAATACCACAAAAATCGAGACATGAAGTGCATATAGAGTTTATTGCTATATCCAGATCCGAATTCTTCATGCTATATAGGAATAGAATAATTGGTTTTAAGGTCTTATGCAAAGTGCCTCTGTGTGTCATGTCATTTACTATTGCATGTCTTTGAAGGGTTAAATTATAAAAGCTGAGTTCCTGCTGTGTAAACACTCCATGGAAGAGTCTAACTAAGCTGCTGGGGAAACAGTACCTGTCTGGAAGACCTGAAGCAGTCTGAGCCAAGGTCTCAATTTTTGTGGCAAGGAATAGCACAACTATGTGCTGGAAATAGGATGCAAAGGCAAAAGGGAATGTTTATAACATAATAACCCAGCCTAAAACATGAAGCCTTAACAGTATTCACCTATCTAGCTCTAACTTTGACAGGTTATACATGTGTGAGAAAAGTATAAATCCTCAATCAAGAACACTTAAAGAGAAAAGTGACAGAAGAAGACATAAATGCTTGCTGTAGAAATCTTAGTTTGCATATTGCAACTCACCTTGATCTAGTTCCATACTGTGTTTGGTTTTACCATTTTTTTTTTTTTCTATTCAAAGCAAGATAAGTAAAGAAAACAACAACAACGAAAAAAATTAAGAAAAAGATATTTTAGAAGAAACCAGAATTATTTTGTTGGTTTGACTACTAGACCAAAGCTTCATAATTTTCCTAGTTCTGTTTTAGCCTTCCTTTACAGATAATCTACACTTGATACACACATGCTTTTAGAAGTTGAATGTAACAGCGAGGGAAATAACAGGAGCAGATTTTGGAGACCTAGAATGGCTACAGCTATGTTATTGTAGCTGAACTGGGGAATCAGGACCCAGCAGGAGATACAAAGGAACCCACTCCCCATAACCATGGGAACAGATCATTAATATGTACTAAATAATATATGTAGCTTAGACCTGGGTGAGAATTTGTGAAGCTGATTTCAGGCCTGGAAGAAACATTTTCTCACATTTACTTCCCACACTGAACATTCAGGCTGATGTTCTGAACTTGTCACATCAGACCTGCTCCCCTCTGGAGCACAAGGTGATACCAGTCCCACCTAGACATGCACATATACATTTCCGTTGAATTAGCCTGTGTACATTACACAAGAGTTCATGCAAGCTTTATTTTTTTGTGGATGATGTAGTAGGCCAAAAGATATCAGGTGACAGTTTAAAGCAAAAGTTCGAATGAAACAGGCAGACAGTATGGAATCTGGCAGAAACCCCAGCGGTATGAAATTAATACATCCAAATACTTTTACCACATTTAAATTGGTGGAGATTATCCTGTCTCAGTGCTTTATATCCTATAGCTGAAAAGTTTTTGATCTGGAATTAATGCCCTATTGTTAGATTTACTGAGGCCACAAACGTATTCAGCTAATAAGCTTTTCTTCTCTGCCGGCTCAGTGTAGGGCTGGAGGGTGACCCCCATCCAGCACATCTGCACACGTTAAAGTGTCCACTCTAATGCAGCCAGTCATTTTGGGTTGTGGGTTTTTTTTATGAGAGGAGCCTTTCAGTTTTCTTGGCTTATCATGGGGGGCTGCTGTACCACAGGTGCTGCTGATATTCCTGCTAATGTCTAATGAAGGGGAGAAGTTTGAAATGTAACAATAAAATGAAACAAGGATTTTGTGCTGTTGATCGGCTTGAGCATTGCAACCCATTCCCATAGAAGCTTTAATCTTCTGCTTCTCAGCAGAGTAACTAACTAAGGTGGGGCTCCAGGCTGCCAGAAATAACCCCTTAGGCTAACCTGGGTAACCCACACACTTGTCCATAGCACTAATGTTCCCCGAGGTGCTTCAAAAGCACAAGTAGAAAAGTGTAAACTTTCTACAAGGCTTGGAAAAAAGTTGTTTAGTTATTTGCTGGTTATCTTTTTTGGTGAATCTTCCTTCCAGAGGGCTGAGTACAGTCACTATCTCAAGAGTGGTTGTGATGTAGCCAGAACTCCTGTATCTTTGATCATAAATTCATTAGTAAAAGAGACTATTTTAGTCTTGTACAACAGTGAACATATTGTCTGTGATTAAAATAGCAGGTAATAACAATAATAAAGATTCAGCTGCATGGAGAGAAATCAGTTCCTACCAGAGAAAAGTCAGTAAAGCAAGAAGAAGAAAGCCGATATTTTAATTTATTCAATGGATACAAAAAGATGCAGCCTTGTACTGAACTCAGCGACCAACTCAACTGGAGACGGACTGCCAGATGCAATCAGCTGCAGTGGAATCAGATCCAGCAACCTGACTTTTCTTTCTCTTTGCCTTCTCTTCAGCATTTGCAAAACTTTTCAGAATCACTAAGATCTGCTATTCCCCTAGATCAATGTTGGCAAAGTTTCAATCAGTCATAACTTTACTAACAATTAATTTGAGAGCAGTGCTATATCATTAGTTCAGTCAAGTAGTGAACTTATTGCACTAGGAAAATTATTTTGTTCCAGAGGTACTAGCCTTGTTTTCTCTCAATCAATCCTTGATTGAACTAATGGTCATCTCAGAGTGGAAGAACTGCCAATGTGAGACACAAATCAATGAAGGACCTCAGAACATTTTAGGAAAACATTGGGACACAAAAGTGATTACTGTTTTGTTACTGCTTTGTGTGGATAGGTGAATCTTCTGGAGTTCAAGATTTTAAAAAATCTACCAAGTTGATGGTTTGGCTGCGTCTTCTATTTATACTTAATGCTTCCACTGACTTCACCAGTCTCCATTGTTTCCTTGAGTTTCACAAGTAGGGTCTATACTACCAAGTCTTTCACCAACAACAGAAGCATGTCCACCTCTACAATCTCCAAACTTGAGGGCAGTCCAACAGCGAGAAGGAACATTTGCCAGTGTAAGCCCCATTAAGGCTCTGGTTCTGCAGTGCATACACCTACACAGAGAACCACCTAATTCCGTTGGTTGCCTAAGAATATCAGCACACACTCTCAAGTCACTTCTTACAAGGGGAGAAGTTGCAGCAGAGGTAGCAGTGCCCCTATAGCAACCTGTCAGCTGAACAGTAGGAAAGTTAGTTGATGAAAACCCATTTTGCAGACATACAATTAAACTCTTTTCTTAGATTCAGGAATACATATACTCAACCCTTTGAGCTTTTGAATTTCTCTGGTTATTTTTCATGCCTTATCGTGTTCATGACCATCCATTTGCTAATAATTAATTATAAGAACATTTAAGCAAGCCCGTACCAACATTCTCTTTTTTCCTGCCTCAGACTAAAGAAATGTCACAACAGTCAGTGCAAGTGGTTGCCATGGGACTGAGTCAGATGACAGAGGTTTGGTGTGGTTCTGGTTGCTCTCAGAATATCTAGCTTTGCCCTCAAAGTGTGAAAGGGCCATAGTGAACTTCCCTAACTAACAGCAAGTACGCGGATGCTACCAAATCAAAACCAGGGTCTCATCCTTTATTTTTAATTAAAAGCCATGGGCTGGTGTTAAAAGCCTGATAACAGTTACATTTAATAAGATGCATCTACTGACAATTGCTGAAAGATTTATAAAGTTTTGCTATTATGTCCTAGATTGCACGAATAGACAGATTAAAGCTAAAGCCAGGAATTTGTCAATTAAGATACGCAATTGGTAGCCTTAAAGAAAAGGTGAAAGAATTGGTCTCCTGCATTACCTCCTCGTTGTCAATAAAGGCAAGTAAACAGGAAAGAGACAGTTAGTTACTCCTTTTGGAGCTACAGAAGCAGACTGTGCATAGCAGTTGCACTGGATGGCTCTTGCAAACACCTTTACTAGTGAGAAAAAAGGTATAACTTTAAGATTTTGCCAGAGTATGCCAGCCTTGGGGTGCATTGTAAAGGCTAATCAGCCAGCCTTGCAGGCAGCTGAGATGCTAAATCAGCTAAGAGGGATACTTATTATTATTAAGTATAATCTTAGTAATACATTTTCTTACTTCATGTATTTGTAATTTTAGTCTATTATTGCAAATGTGTATTATTTTCCAGCTAACTGTAAGTTTTTATCCTTAAACCTTTTCAAAGGATTTAAGGATCTGAAAAACTACAAAGCATCCCGGTTTTTTATCCCTAAAGTCAGAGAGCTGAAATGCTCTTTATTGTGCCCTGCATCCCAATACCTTTATCCGTGTTATCCAAAGAGTATCAGAGTGCTGAATTTTTGATTCAGTCAAGCTGAGAAAAGGTAGTTTAAAGGGCGTGTGAAAGTATCTTCACCCATGGCCTGCATAAGGTAGACATGTTCCCTGATTCTAGCAATGTATTTGGGAAACCGTCTAAACTTCAGGGTCCTGAGATCATCACAGAGCATAGAATATATTACAAACTTTGTAGTATGTAGCCACTATCTGGTAAAAAAAAATTAATAAGCATTTTATGTTTAATACTGTATTGTTAACTGATCACTTTGAACAACTTTTTTAAAAGCAATACTGAAATCACTGTACTGATGTGACAAAGTCACCACTGAGATTGTTGATGATCAAAGGGCCCTTTATTCTCTCATTACTAATAATAGCTGCAGGTAACAACATTTGTCTTAGTAAAAATAATCACAATAATGCACATTTAAGATCTCGCCCTTGCTGAGATTTGAAGACTTGTTCACATACACATTCTTGTCACGAACTTTTTTTTCCTCACTAGCAGCTCATAGAATCAGTGTGAGAACCTCTGCTGACATGACCTGCATGAAATTATGTCCTGCGGTCCCCCTCACACATCTGTATGCAGGATATTTGTATCTGTGTGCTGCTGAATAGTACTGGGCAGGCTCAAGTTTCCTCACCCATTCATTTATCTGAAGTGACATCACTGTGGCATCTCGGGCTCCTGAAACATATGTCTCCATGCCTTTTGGCTCTTTCTTTGATAATACTGATGAAGTATTTCTCTTGTATGTGCATAGGGAAAAAAAATAGAAAAAAAGAGGAGAGAAGGTAGCAGTTTGGCAGTTCAGAGGTGCAGCACAGCTGAATACTTTTGTCCCTGTAGGGAAAGCAGAAGAGTATTGAGCAGAGATGTGCTTATCTCAAGCAAAGCTGAGATGAAATGGAGAGCAAGAGTGAGAACCAGTAACCATGTACAGGGGCCAGGCAACTTGAGTTGGAGGGTTCAAAGAATCATAGAATGTCCTGAGTTGGAAAGGATCCACAAGGATCATGGAGTCCAACTCCTGTCCCTGCACAGGACAACCCCTCAGTTCACACCACGTGTCTGATGTTGTTGTCCAGTCTCTTCTTGAACACTGTCAGGCTTGAGGCTGTGACACCTCCCTGTGGAGCCTGTTCCAGTGTCCACCACCCTCTGGGGGAAGAACCTTTTCCTCATGTCCAACCTGAACCTCCCCTGGCACATCTTCCTGACATTCCC
>VWYH01011081.1:722104-828080 GCA_013399365.1 Pampusana beccarii | reverse complement strand
CACTGTTGGCTCATGTTCAAACTGCTGTCAACGAGAAACCCCCAACCCGTCTCTGCAGAGCTGCTCTCCAGTATCTTGTCCCCCAGTCTGTATGTACAGCCAGGGTTGCCATGTCCCAGGAGCAAAATCCAGCACTTGCCCTTGTTGAACTTCATGCAGTTGGTGATTGCCCAGTTCTCCAATATGTCCAGATCCGTCTGCAGGGCCACTCTGCCCTCAAGAGTGTCAACAGTTCATCCCAGTTTTGTGTCATCATCAAACTTACTTAGCATTCCATCAAGTCCTGTGTCCAAGTCATTTATGAAGACATTGAAGAGCATAGGGCCTAACATGGATCCCTGCAGAACCCCTCTAGTGACTGGTCTCCAGCCCAACATAACCCCAGTTACTATATAATCCTTTTGAGCCCAACCCGTCAGCCAGCTCCTCACCCACTGTGTTTATCCAGCTGTATGCTGGACAATTTGTCCAGGAGAATACTGTGAGAGACAGTATTGAAAGCTCTACTGAAATTCAAAAAGATCATGTTAACTGGCTTCCCTTGGTCAGCTAGGTGGGTAAGCTTGTCACAGAAAAAAATTAAGTTTATTAAGCAAGACCCTCACAAACCCGTGCTGACTGGGACCAATGACTGTACTGTCTTTTGGGCGTTTTTCAGTAACTCCCAGAATAATCTTCTGCATAATTTTTCCAGGCACAGAAGTTAGACTTACAAGCCTGTAGTTGCCAGGGTCATCCCTGTTGCCCTTCTTGAAGACTGGGACAACATTTGCCAGCTTCCAGTCAACTAGGACCTCTCCAGATTCCCAGGAGTGCTGAAAAATCATGGAGAGAGGTCTCGTTATGACATCAGCCAGCTCTTTAAGTACCTTCATTCAAGTGTAATTATTCTTAAATACCCTAATTCCAGCCATTCAAAAACAAATCACAGAAATTTCTTTACACCGTTTTCTCTGCATTTTTAATCTTAATAAGCAGTCTACTATGAAATATTCATACTAAGTTGCATTTGCCATAGAAAACAGTGTAAAGAAGACATACAGATATCTAGACTTACTAAGACCAAGGTTTCTGCCATATCTTCCGTTAGCTCCTCATGAGCAGCCTTCCCTGGTTCATGCTAAACTAACAACAGAGAAGGGGTGACATTAGTGATTGCCAAGTGGCTTTCACTAGTTAACTCGTCAGAAAGCCACAGTACATATCAGCAGGAACACAGGAGGCAAGACAAAAGGAGAAGAAAGCATGCACCGGATTATGGAAGAGGCCCATCAAGGAGAGAAACGAAAGAGAAATAATTGCTAGGAAGTTTTCTTAGTGCATTTCCAACTTAGGCACACGCATAGAGCTACTGGAGACAAAGCTGACAACCAATGATAACGCTTTGCTAGAGAGGCAGGTCTAGGTCACGGCTGCGTTCATGCTGGTCAGATCTGATTGACTGTGACAAACAGTGCTGAGTAATTGCTCTAATCACTCTAGTAGGCATTGTACCTTGGCCCAGCAAAAGAATGATGCAATAGCGGCTTCAGAAGCCTGCCGCCCCTTCAACCTGACATCTCTGACAGCAGCGCATTTGTTTTAATGGGAGGGTTATTTGGAGTTGCTGCTGCTCAACAGGGGAGAGCCCAATGAGTATTCCTAAGTTGGCCAGAGATAAGGGCCTCATTAAAGTGCTCAGGAGTACTTATTTGCAGGTTGACTTGCTGTGATGATCAGTTGGTGGAAAACTATAACAACGAGAAGCACAAAAACATGTCATAGAGCATCGGCTGCAGGTTTGTGCTTCTCTAGAGCAGCGAACAATTAGGGCGGTGTGTCATCAAAACTTTCATGTCAACAAAGCAACACATTCGCTTTAAATGAGAGAAAGTCAAATCTACTTAAAGGAAAACAAAACTGGAACACTCTTCCAAAGCCCATGCTGCTTAAGGATGCCAGACTGTTTTAGAAGAGTACTGGGTGAAAGACTCCATGAGGAACCTGTAATTCCCTCCTGTGATTTCCTGTTTTTTTCTCCTTCATATTTACATACTCTCTACTTACAGCAACAAGCTTATGTGGTCTGCTCTCCCTTCTAAAGCAGATGAAGCAGCCTGAGGTATTTCCACCTTTTCTGTGACAGGATGCCTTCAAAATGACTGTTGTGTAGAAAGGAGCAGTTTTTTTGTCTAATTGTAAGGAGATGCTACATTTCTGAACCTCTCCAGCCACTCCATTCTCCTAACTATTTGCCGCCTCTGGAAGTCAAGTGTGTTCAGGGCTCTCCATAACCAGGCAGGGTTGATGAGCACATTAAGTGCCCAAGATGAATGTATCTGCTTTGCTGGCTGCCACAAGACACATCTGTCTCACAAACAGTATGCACTACATGATTTTATTGCCCAGTCTCTCGGCATCAAAAGCCAACACTGCTTGCTGGGATGCACTCTCAAGTATCTCATCTGTAAACACTAAGTGAATTGTCATTGAAATATAGAGCATAGCCTTCTATTATGAGAGCTAAAATGTTTAACACATGGGTGAGTCCCCTCTGGGGGACTAACACTTGGCAGAGCTGGCCTCCCTTAATAACATGATGTTCTCCAACGCAATGACTACAATAGATAATGTTAAGTGGATGTAAGCAGAAGGCATGCTGGCAAATACTTTTATTTTTACTTACTTCTCTGTGTTTGTGTGAGCGCGTGTGCACATGGGCTGTAAGGAGGTCAGGCTGCTTGACCTTCAGAAAATAGGTGGAGCTGCAAATTCAGCAGCGCTGTTGTTTGCACTGCTTTAAACATTCATCCCCCTGTAATGGGGGAAATCCACAGCCGCCCTTTAGGGCAAGTTTATAGTTAGTTTGATATCACCTAGCTGCTGCCAGGCAGTAGGAAATGTTATTCAGCGTTATGTTTAAAATGCATTTTCTCTCAATTATTTGCTATCAGCTTAGGTTCTCAGCATTTTCCAGGAGCGTGTGTATATGTGCATGTGTTAGTGTGTGTGTATGAGAGAAAAGAGGGGGACTCAGAGCACGCAAATGAGCATCAGTTGACTGAAGGAGGGTTGAGCCTTCCTCGTTGGTGACCAGTGCACAGGAAAGGCAGGATACATTTGGGAAGGCAGCTCTACTTACCGTCTCTCAGAAGTTTTATCCAGGAAAGGTGAATTTGAACAAATTGGACCACCCTTACTATGGCTATAAATGATTACTGGAAGTCTGGGGAACGACCTGTAGGATCATTCTAGTAATGTCACAGAACGGTTCGCACCTCTTTGTTGCGTTTGGTTTTGATTTCCGTTTTGCAGATATTCAAAGACAGGTCAGTTAAGGGGGACTTCTTCAGCAATTCGGAAAATACCTCTTTGAACTTAAGTCCATTCAGCTGGGATTTTTCTGATGGAGGAAGAGAAAGGAAGAAGAAAAGCCTCCAAAGGTACAGATCAAAATGGAGGTGAAGAAACGTGGGGGAAAGTAAAGCCCTAGAAACTATTTTTAAACATTTTGGGTTTTGTTGTTTGCATTGGGGGGGTGTGGGAGGGGGATGGAGGGGGGCTGGGGTTTGGTGCGGTTGGTTTGTTTGTTTCTTTCAAAAATGAGCTCTGCTTAGATCTGTTGCTCCATATCCCATATAAGCAGACATGGCAGCTTAATCACAGGTTTCCAGAAAGAAATCATGGACTTTCTGAGGTGGCAGCAACGGCAGCACTTGAGAGTCACACATGTAAAGGGGTGCAGCATTAGCTCATGCTTTCTTCAAGACTGACCTAAATGTCTTCATTAAATTGCAAGGATGTTCACCCAAAATGTAGCCTGTTGAGCTAGTGTACTCTTATTGTGACTTGGCATGGGAGTTCTTCGGCCTTGGAAGTCTCTCCCAAGCTAACTACGGAAACATTGCTATATTTGTATCCACCTTCATTTAATTTTATTTAGGGTTACATGAGGGAATGCTTGCAATACTGGACATTCTTTTAAATGATGTAGTTTCTGTCATTCACTGATGTAAAAGGTAATTTATTTGATTTATGGGTCCAATTTTTTCCTTTTGTCATACCAGTACTAATGAGTGACTCTGTTTATTACATTGAAGTAGGTAGTTACATCTACAGTCAGTATCCACAGATGAGGCTCCGATGACTTTGATTTGCACAAGCTGTGGATTTGGCCTATGTTCTCAGCGGACTTATTCCTGATACATATGAAGATTAGAATCCAACTCAACAGGTATCCAGAACAGTTACATTTTAATTGTGGGAATTACTTGTGTAGGGACATCACACTGAAATTTGATTATAGCTGCTTTGACAAGTGTAACACTCTGTAGGAAAATCAATCCTGTTTCTGTAATGAAGAAAAACAAGTCATTTTCAAAAGGAAATATGATTATACATTCACAGCTTAGGTTGAAGAAACAGAAGGCAGCTTAATACAGTGCAGGCTTGCTCAGAGGGAATATCCACTCGCTGAGGCCAGCATAACAAGATTGGATTCCAGTTTAATGTGGTTGTGACTCAAATCCCTTTGGAGAGTTTGTTTGACAATCTGACAAAGTTATCTCAAGAAAAATAGGTTAAAAAACATAAACTTGACTTCAGTAACTGCATTTCCTCTTCAGCATGTAGAGTATTTTGCCTGGAGGCCCCTGCAGCCCGAAGCCCCATAGGTAATACCACTTTGTGCCTTTATATAAGCCAAAATGTTTTAGCAGGCATTTCGCTCCAAGAAAAGGCTTGCCATGTGATCTTAATACAGGGAAATAAGGTCTTTCTGATCTCTCTGTATGAAAAATAGAATATGAAGGAGATGAAGTGGAACCGTTGCTACTACAAGGATGTGGTCGCATTTCCAGCAATTTCTAACTACAGTTTTAGTTATATTTCAGTATGTTCCTAGTTCCCTCATAATACATTTGAGAAATTCCTGTTTAATGTTGAATCCTCACACTTAGTGTCAAAGCAGAACGTGCTAAGCAAAAGTGAATGTGCAGCACTGTTTTTCTTCTGCAGATGGGAAGTGGAGACCCAGAGAAATGTGCCATGTTGCCTTTGGGGCTAATTGCTTAGTCACTGGCAGAGCTGAGTCACTCCCACACTGTGTCTTGGGGCATAGTCACAGAGTCGTGCTGGCAGTAATTGGAGCCTTCAAGATATTACAACCTCTGACTATTCATTACTGTCCCCAGTTGTCACTTACCGTCTTTCAGCTGGTGGTTACCAACCCACAGTTGAGCCACCAGAACAGATTATGTAAATCCTAATAGATTCAGTGCCTAATAAGCCCAGTCTTCTCAAGTCACCTTCATCTCTGGTTTAGGTTGAGCTGGATGAACTGAAACAGGATCATGCTGGCAGCTTTGTCATAATATTAAGAAGTCGTCAAGAAGAGCTGGGAGAGGTAGCTTCTTAAACTTCTCTAGGTGCATTTGCAGTAGTAAGTCTGTTTACACCCTTATTTCCTGACCAGCAGTTCAACCTTTGTGAAGAATTGTTGATTCTTGGAGACCATACTCTTCTACATATCTGGCTACATTCTATTCTAATGTTTCAGTCACAATTGCATCCTAGAAATGAATGATATAACACTGTATAACACTGTATAACACTGATTAGCATGAGTACACATAAGTGTTATCTGACTAACGATTTGCTAAGTGAAGAATCTTTTTATACATCAAGATAGATAATTTAAGCTTTGCCTGTCTACTCAACCACTCAGGATACCATGAGGAATGATACACGGTACAATTGCATCATGCTACCTTCGAAAATGTTGCAATGATCTTAGTTTGGCTGAACATGGGAGGGTATGTATGACATAGTTTTGTAGAGAAGCTAAGGAGTTGTTTAGATACTATGGTTATTTGCATTTTAGAGCATCTAAACTCGAATCAGAAACAAGATGACCACAAGTGCAAATTGTTTGCGTTTAAAAAACCAAACAACAACAAACAAACAAACAACAAACAAACAACAACAACAAACAACAACTGTGGAACTGATTTAACTGAGTATTATTTGGCCACCTTACTTCGTTAGCAGATCCCTCTTTAGCCTCTAGAGCATTTACCAGCCCCTTTTTCCTCACATCCTGTTCCCTGCACTTTGAAGTGATGGTCTCTTGATGTGATAAGCAGACTGAACCCATACCTCGTCCCACCTGTTTGGAAGTTTGCTGATTCTTGATACTTTCCTTACCAGTGCCTTTTTTTCCAACATCACACCAGTCATCACCATAACCTCACTCCCCCAGCCTATGGTCTCACATCTGCTAGGACATTCCACAGATGAGGATCTTATTTTAATTGACTCTCATTACCTCGGTTTTGTCTGAGGGTCAAGGAGTTGGACACACCAATGCCGAGAGCAGTACCTTGCTGCCTCTCACCTGAAGTTACTCCAAACCAGGGCCTGGCCCAGCAGATCAGTAAGGCATTGCATGCTCAAAGATTGCAGTGGACAGACTCTGGAAAGACAACCCCAGCTAGATGCAAGCACTATGCCCCAGGATTCTCAGGAGAAGTAAGGGTGGCTTGGGATATTATTTTAAGCACCAAATTACATGAGTGGTTGACCATGACAGCAGACTGTCCTGTATCCAGGGCATCAGTCGAGGAGTACAGAGAACACAAGCTTCATGAGGTCTCTGACACCAGCTGAAGATGACCCAAACACAGTGTTGCAGTGACACAAGATGTTGATAAACAATCAGGACAGGTCACAGGACAGTGGGAAAGGATACACAGTTGAGCAACACTTGCTACAAATTCCTGCTTGTTACACTCACATCATGAGCCGGGGCCCTTCCAAAGAACATTCTGAACTTCAGCACTGTCTTGCTGACTCTAAAGTCCCAAATTGATTGGGACTTGAATGCTAGGAGTCAAGAGCTGCCACCTCCCAGATAGCTAAATTCCCTTTCTCCTCAGTGTTCACTGAGCATTGCCAGTTAGGAGGGCACCTTCCTGAGAAACAGCTGCAAACAGATATTTGGAAACATCTCCTTTCACAAATTCTCCTTGTACTGCTGATGTCCCCATATTTGAGATATAATCTCCTATTGGTAGTCATAGATCTTTTCACAGGCCCAGATGCTTCGGGGAACAGGAACCTGTAATTCCTTGGCCTTACTGTACTCAGTTTTATCAGCAATGAGAAAAGGTTTGTCGAAACAATCAGTTCTGCCCCCTGTTCCACCTTCCCTGCTCGTGAAGCCCAGTGTGGAACACCATTCCCTGGGCATCACATCTACACATCTCTATCACCAGCCTCTAGCAGGAAAGCACCACTTTCAGAGACATAGCCAGCAACAGACCCATCTTGTCACCTACTGTATCCTGGAAACTGTAATGCCCTGGCATTTGGGGACATGGAAATGGCGTCTCACTTGTGACACAGTGACTTTCTAGGGTTGTTCCTGTGGTAATAACAGCCTCATAAGCAGCAGCTAACTTTCCTACCACAACGCAACAGACCATCATCCCAAACTACACTTGCAAGATGAGAATGAATGACATATGGTAATCATTGTACTCTGGGTTATCTCATGGCAGCAGCTGACATAAGCACTCTCTGATGTGCTGTGAATAATTCAAGAGGAATGCATGCCTGTCTGCACCAAATTTGTATTGCCAGGTGAGCCAGTAATGCATAAATCCAATCTTAGTGATCATCTGACCACAGCCTAAATGTTCAATGCTTGGCTCTATCATTAATCTCACTGTGTGATTTTAGACAAGCCATTTTCCCTTCCCCGATAATCACTTTCCCACAGCTGGAAAATGGGACATAACAGGTTCCTGTAAACCTGTACCTCTTAGAGACTTACTGTCCCACAACAGAATGCAAGTAAATCCTGCTAGGATAGAATGAGTTTGAAAACCAACAGAAATAACAATTTTTTTAAAAAAGAGAGAGAGAGATGTGAGAACAGAGAACAGCTGTGTTCTAAAGGTTGTTTGGAGACTGTCTTTGGAAATAAGGAGCTTTATTTTTATTCAGAAAACCACCTATAGAGAAATAAACTGGTTCTTTGTCCATCCTATAGACGCAATTAGCCCAACAGAGCCCTTTCTGAGGACTGTACTCGGAGCACACAGATCATCATCAGAATTTGCAAATGTTGGTAATGAGAGTGAATTTTTCTGCCTCTGTAATTAATTAGACGAAACTGAAATAATATTTGCAGTTCTATCCATCTGCACATTTTTCTATTTGGTAATGGGTATTTTTCTCCTTTTCATTACTGGACTGAAATATTTCTGTGCACAGTATTAGGTGATTTCACGTGATGTCAACCTGTGAAACATCACACAGTTAAAAAAAAAAATATGTGTGAGAATAGTATGATGAAATTTATCTTCGTAAAGCCAAATTATTATACAAAAAAGCTCTAACAACGCCAACAAAAAACTGGGAGAAAATGGCATAATATGGTTCAGAAGCCGTTCTATACTTTACTTACTAGCTGTTAAAAAAAAACACTTTTTAACCTTCCAAAACAACACTCATGCTAAAGTAGTGTGTAATGTTGAATAAAGTATTGCATTTACACGGCTTATTTTTCTTTCACTGCCAACGTCTGTCACATACTGCCACTGTTGCTACTGCCCTTAGTGATTAATGGTTTTGCCCATGTTTTTGAAGAAAATAAGTTTTAAATCAAAGCCGTAGAAAAAACAGGGCAGAAACATTATGAGCTAGGTTCAAAAGCAGACTTGAATGTCTCAAATCTGCCTAAAGCCTGTTTTAAGCTCATACATCCTTTTTGCTTTGTTCCTTTTGTTGTCCTTTTTTTTTAATGTATATCCCTATTGCACAAAACTGAGACTGACTGCAAGTGAATTAGTCCCCAGTTTAACAAAGCTGTGAAAGCTGTGAAAGTTAAGCAGGTGTTTAAGTATGTGAGTAATCAATAAGCTCAGCTCCAGGGATACGAAATAAGCATTTGAATACACCGCTCCCTGGATACGCACCTTGGCACGGTGGAGAAAGGGGAACTCTTCTGCGTAAAGCTGATCCCAGAACTGCTGAGAGTGGGGAACTACAAATTAAAGTGGCCACCCATGTGCTGAACAACATTCTCTCTAACACTACCTCCTGAGTTTGGATGTTACGCTTTGCCCATCATCATAGGACTTGAGCATATTTGAAAAGTTAAGTCGATCATTTTGCACTGGTTATTGAGATTAAAAATGCTTAAACATAAGTTACCAACCATGGAAATTTTCTTATATTAGTTTTTGGCCACAGAGGGAGCGCACATTGATTTACACACCCACCCAAAGGTTACTGACGATTTCAAAAAACCCCAGGCTTAGAGAACGTGAAGAAAATGTATTGTTCAAATCAAAGTTAATTTATAATGCGCTTTGATCTTCTACTAAAAAGTAACAAATTAAGAACATTATCCTGTGCCTACCACAGATTTAAAAAATATTAAAAATGGAGAAACTCCTTTTACTCATAAGATCTAACGTCTTTTACTTGTGCAGGATTATTTCTTAATTAGTATCACATTTGCTAGCATTGTATCCAGCAAAGGTTTAAATGTGTCAAAGAAGAGAATTTACAGTACATATTCATTCCGTCAATGCTGAGATAATGGTGTTACTGGTGTTGCATAAAAATCACTAAATAAGTATTAAAAGTGAGAAGAAAGGTTCTTGCCATTTCCAATGAGAAACAGTCTTTCATGTGTCAGAATATGAGCCACTATTTAGATTGCAAATTTTAGCTACTATTTGAGTTTGAGCTACTATTTCAGATTATGAATTTTAGTAAATCCTTCAGGTAAAATCAAAGTCTGAGTCTCTGACAAATTACTGCGTCAAAAAAACAATTACTACTACCTCCTCAAACCCCCTTTTGTTTCCAAATTGTATTTAGGGCAGATATTTTCAGACAACTAACCTGCTCCAGCGGTCTGTCAAAACCCTTTCTGCGAAAGGCTGATCTGCCGAAGATTTTTTTTTCTTTTTTTTTTTTTAAGTTAAGCTGATGCTTTTTACTTCTTTATTGCAACGAAACTCTTGAATATTTTTATTCTGGGATTTTTTTGTTGTTGTTCCTGTTGTTGTTCTTGTTGGTTTGTTTATTTTTTTTTCCTCTATACTTGTTTGCTTTAAAAATAATGGGTAAAATCCTGCCCCACTTAAGCCTCTGGGAGATCTGCCAAGATATCACTCATCTAGTGCAGCTTTCACACCATAATGTAAGTATTATGGATGTTGAATTTTAAATAAAAACATCCTCTTTCCAAATGCTTTTTAGTCACTAAAATTAAACAGACTGAAGAAAATCAAAACAGTCAAGGCTAAAAAACCATTCTCTCCTAACACTTAACATTTTTGCTCTTGATTCTTCCAATGTTATAATTTAAATATTTTTTTATTTCTCACAAGCAGGCAGGCAAGACAGGACTTGAACAGTGAACATGAAATCCCTGCTTTCCTCTCATTTCCTTTAAAAAATGCTTGTCAGACTGTCTTTACATGCATAAAAAAAATAAAAAAGCAAATAATCCTATTATTTTTATGGGTCGTAGTTAAGACTTCAATTAGTTGGCTTACTCAATTCAACTTTTAGCTAACATTTCATTTTTGAGCAAGGGATATTGACTCATTCACTGAAGTTCCTAACAAGCAGTTCTACTCTATTCTTTGGAGTAGAGGTTTTTCACCTTTTTTTTTTATTATTATATTTTTTTTCTATTTTCAGGGGGTTTTAATGTTTGCATATGCAAATAGATTCCAAACACTCATGATTTAGATATTATCTATATGCAACCACCAAAAGATACTTTTCCATCAGATGGCTGGGCATTTCAAGAGTACCAGGGCAGAGTAAATTCAAGTTGTGACATTATGATGGGAATTCTTGTGAGGCACAAAGTGCTCAATAAACGACAAAGGTATCTCTTGAGGAACAGCTGAAAGACATTTATACCCAGGCATTTCTATAGCATTTTTAAAAAAAAAAAAAGAAAAAGCAGAATGAGACAAATTTAGTGCTGTTATTTTTATTGATTAAACTTCATGTTAAAAAAGAAGTAAGTGTATTCAGCGGCAGCATAGTCTCTGGAACCCCCTGTCTAATCCAACTAACCCAAAGATAAACTCACAGATGTACAGACAAAGTGTATTAATCAGCTATTAGCTATGACTCATACACAGTGATGCAGCATAAGAAAATTTGGGAGAGGGAGGATTCTCTACACTGGAAAGAAGCTGGCAATGTTACATGACAGGACATGCAAAATACTTTTCTATTAAATAAAATGAATAATAGGCAAGAGCTAGTTAAGTTATAGCTGAAAGATGAGCAAATGGGTTATAAATCTTTCTCCATCTGCTGTTTGCAAAGGCTTTAAGAATGCAGATACATGTCAGAACACAAACAGATATTGCATTATCATGCTCGCGTTGGAAAAGACTTGTAGAAGAAGGGAAGATGACGAAACACAGTATTACCTACATACAGCTATATGAGGTTGGATTTCAGAAGAGCTGGTCATCTCTTTATTAGGAGACTTTACATAAGTCTCCTCACAACTCTGTTTTTTTAAAATTATACAAGCATGTGCAACTTTGTGTGCCAGTGAGGCAATACCTCACTCAGAGTGCATCCATAGGCTAATTGTACTGCAACTATATTTGAGTTTCTTCCACAAGCTCAGATAGAGGTCACCCATGCCATAGCCTTGTGTCCTCTATAAATATGCAGCTATCAACAACCTACCCTTGCCTGTGTCCCCACTGGTAGTAGTCTAAGAGCCTCACTTGCAGACAGACAAATACAGCTGTGGCAAATCTGATTCCACCCGATCTTTCTTTTGGAGCAGATGAGGGACATCTCTTACTTTGCCCTAAAACCAGCAACTCCTGCTCTAGAAGTGTAATTCTGATCTCTCTCCAGGGGTTCTTGCTGCTTACTTTTAGTGCTAGTGTTTACAAGTGACTTTCCAGCAAGAACAGGGGTTCTTTCCAATCTGAAAGGTACGTATTATTACTTCAGCATTATGCTTCTTTACAGTGTTATTTATGGCCATAGACTGTGCTCTAATTTTTGTTTTCCTGCTTGTGCGTGACCCCAGGGGAAAGGCAGGTTCCCCTCTTGCTGTACGCTGTCTCTCACCTATTCAGGGATGGCAGCTCTGAGCACTGGTGCTGGGTTCTGACAGGAAGGCAGAATATGCATGCCTCTTTCAGAAGCTGAATGTGAACATTTTCTGATACATCTGAAAAGGTTATTCATAGTCACTGCTCCTGGAAGGGCTGTTTGATCTGGATAGGGCTCTTCTGAATTGGATTTGGCTCTGTGAATTATGCTTTTCTGACTGTTCAGTGGTTTAGTTCTCATCTTCTAACACCTCACTCCGTCCTCTCTGAACTTTGAGCCTGACTGATGGGGAGGATGGAAAACTGTTCATTGCAGGCCATTCAGGTTCCCTGTAAGGAAGAAAATCTTCTGCAGACCAGGTGATGGGCCTTGCAGCCTCAGTTTAGGCTGCAGGCTTACCAAGCCTGAAGTTCTGACCCAGAGAAAGCATTTTTGATGTTTCCTCCCATCTCCTTCCCTCTTCCTCACTCTCCAGAAGATGTTATTACTGTTTTGGAGCAACAATATCTATAAACAATTCTTCCTGTATACTATCTCATCCATCAGACTGTAAGCACCTTAATTTAAGGATGTGTAATTTGCAGACTTAGTCCAATGAGTAAAAGACCTGAATTCGGTCTAGACCAGCTGTATGATAAAGACAAAAAGTAACATTACCTACCAGTTCCGCTGCCTAGCCCAAATTGACTGTGTTTAATTGAACAGTGATAAATTCCCTGTACAGCAGACCCCCTGCTGTACCCTGTACAGTAGACCCTCTCTTCTTTCCCAAGCATCCATCAGTCCTCCTTCAAACAATTTTATATTTATGGGGATTTTAGGTATTCACCATACAGAAAGATATAAATGGGGACAAACTGCAAGAGGAAAGACAAACTGATAGATTGTTAGACAGACTGAATCAGTTTGTAGAGTTGACAATTATATTCATTAACTCAATCAGCCTTCCGTTAATAGTGTGGGTTTGATTGCCGTCTTGCCTACAGGTAAATCTCCATCAAAATTACAACCATCAGTTAGTCCCCATTTTTATAAACTATATGTGCCTGGGAAGCAAAAAAAAAAAAAAAAAAAAAAAAAAAAAAAAAAAAAAAAAAAAAAAAAAAAAAAAAAAAAAAAAAAAAAAAAAAAAAAAAAAAAGAAAAGAAAAAAAAAAAGAAAAATATGTTGCCTTTTCCTTTCTTCCAGCAGCAAAAAGCTGTTCCAAAAGCAGCGGGAGGCGCGGAGCCACAGTGACCTCAGCCGGTGCCGGAGAGGCTGTGCAGAACCAGCATCCACAGCTCTGCCTGACCCTGTTTCCAGCCGGAGGGAGCTCGGTGCGTTCCTGCCCCCTTCAGCCATGGTACTGCTTCTGCTGGCTGTCATAAATCCAGGTGCTACAGCCCGTACTAGACTGAGATATTCTCCATCTCCCTGTTCTCATCCCCTCTGGAAAACAGGGTTCAGGATGACCGCGTCTCTTTTGACAGTGGGTAAAGATGTGTGAGAGCGACTAGGCAGATGTCAGCTGGCCCAGGTGAGAAGGGTTTTTTCTGGATTAAAATTAATTTTAGAATTATTTTTTTTTCAGGCACTTGTAGGAGGCATTTTGAAGCAGTGTCCCCAACTTTTAGTAATATAAGCAGCATACATCTTACAGTGATGTCAGTCTCAAATTTAAGGGCTGTGGTGACTTGAAATAAAAGGAATTTACTTCATAGAAGATTTTACTGCAAATTATTTATAACCATTGCTATGCTATACAAAATTTTCTGTATCCTTAAATTGTAAGTTGTGAAGTCACAATCCACAGGAAGTACAGCTTCATGAAAAAACAATGCTGTGAAGAGATTATACATGTATGTTCCAAGGTTGATAATCCAAAGATGATAATCTCTGTCAAAGAGCTCACTTTCATATTTCTGTCCACATTCTGTGCTAATTTAGCAAGCTGAGATCGTTATGTTTACAAATTACAGAACTGTCATTTTCACCAGAAAGCAGCATCTTTTAGTCTCCCTTGTTTTAAAATCCATCAGTTGTTAATAAAGCCACATAAATGTGAGTGATTCTTAGTTTCATGGATAATAGAGACTCATTTTTTTCCATTAATAAGCAGTAAACCCAAGATCTTTTATTTATTTCTCACAACAGCAAATAAATCCTGTGTAACCCCAGAATCTACAGATTGTACGTCTAGCCAAAAAAAAANAAAAAAAAAAAAAAAAAAAAAAAAAAGTTGTGGTGGCATCTATTAGGTGACATAGATTTGCACTGAAAGAGACGAACTTTGTGTGTTCAGGGGCAATGACTCTGTAGTCTGCAGTCCTCATAAAACCTAAAACCAGTCTCTTGCTGGGCCAGGTTCACACGCTGTGAAACAGAAAGCCCGTTGTTGGGAGCTGGAGGAGGTTGCAGCACCGAGCTGTGCTGTAAGAGAAGGTCGCCGGGAGGGCTGGGGACCGAGGGCAGTTTGGGTTAACAAGCGGGATAAGGGGGCTGGGAATGGGGCGCAGCCAGTGTTCACAGTGTATGGGTGGTTCAGGTCAGCTCCATGATGGAGCCTGAAGTTTCCGGAGAGCCACAACTTCAGCCTTGAGCTGCTTCTCATTGCAGGAAACTGTGTGAAGTGATGCTATGTCTCTTATTCAGAGGAAATTCTCTTAAAACTTAAGCTGCTGTACAGAGACATTACTTTTTATTTTGTCTGATATGGTGTATCTGGGTCCTTTATGTCTGACCAGTTGTGTCCAGAAGCTTTAAACCTGAACTGCATTTATTTCACACAACCATAAATAAGTAGCACACTTTTCCTTTTTCCCCTTTGAAGTTAGCATGGAATGTATACATACCCTTGGCTTGTTGTTTTGTTTGTTGTTGTGTTTTTGGGGGTTTTGTTGTTGTTGTTTTTTTGGTTTTGGTTTGTGGTGGGTTTTTTTGGTTGGTTTGGTTTGGTTTGGGTTTTTTTTGCTTGCATTATCTGGAGAACTGGAAAGAATCCAGAAGTTGTTCATGTATCAGAAAAACATCATTTTCTAGCCAAATCCCACCACTGCTACCAGTAAAATAGACATGTCCATTCTAGCTGCAGCCTGGAATTAGTTTTCTTTTGTGTGCTCTAATGTGCTTCAGACCAGACAAGTTTTTTTTGTTGTTTTTTTTCGGCAGGGTGGATGTTGGCTTATTGGTTATGAGAGCCTGTACAATCACTGCGGTGGAAATAAAAAGCCCTGACACCGGAGCAGTAGAAATAACAATGTTGGTTTCTTCCCACTAAGTGGAAATAACATGCTTTGTTCCACCAATTTGAGGTACAGAATACCTGACACGAGATGGTGTATAACATTTCATATGTTTCTGGGAAAATGTCTTGGCATCACCACACTACGCCAGAGCAAAACTTCACCAAAAATGGCCAGGTACGAGGTCACTGATAATAGGCCAGATTCTCAGAGCTGAGGTAAATCAGAAAGGCATGAGGCTACAAGGATTTCTATAAACTCATAATGTGGCCCAAAACAGTTATTTCACTGGCTAGCTGAAAGTCAGTTCTTGGGTATTCTGGCCTGATATCTGCATGTCAAAGTCTTTTAAAAGGATGTCTCTAACCTCCAATAAATAAATATATAATGAGTGATAGGCACTTACAATAACTGATCACGTTTAACTGACAGGAAAAAATTGTGACCCTAGTTTAATAAATCATGCATCTTGCTGAACTCAATAGCATCATATATTTTTAAAGTAAGCCCTCATAGATTTTGAATAAAAAAGGAATTGCTCAGAAAAAGGCATACTTTTTCTGTTCGTTCTCTTGCTATGTTAAAGTAAAAAAAAGCCAGTAAGCAGCCAGATTCACCAATTTCTTCCACAGGCCCTTTCGCAATGCTACATGGTCACAGACAGATTGAAAACGAGCCAAACCTTTCTAGTAACCACAGGTAACATCGTTGTTAGTATACACTATATCTTAAAGGACTCAAACAATATCTGTAGTTGAAATGTAATGTGAGTTTTGGAGGGACCCTAGGTGTGTATTTCCATTGCAGTTTCAAAATCCCTAGGTTAAGTTTAACACAAAAGCAAGGAAGTAGAACTGTCTATTTAGTGGACAGTGAATCGGGACTGGCCTACTCTGGGAGAGTCTGAACAGGCAGAGAGTATATGAATGAGCAGTGTTTTCATGAGGAAATTTTAGAACATAATTATGAAAAAAAGGGAAACATAAAAGCTTCTCTTTAACTAAGGTTTTTCCTTTCCTTTTTCTCCACAAGTATTTTTATATTTTCATTTGGGATGATTCCTACAAAGCTTTTATGCAAGACTTTAACATTAACTTATTTAATTTTCCTTCACAATTTGTTGGCTATTTATAATGAAAGTGAGTGTCATTGGGCGTAACCAAACATCCACCAGGGTCAGCAGTAGCCTTTATTCAGACCCTGAGACTCGGCCCCAGCTTTGCAAGGACAGATATGGCTGCACAATGCGGGAGGAGCAGCATTGCTACTTGACTGCCTCTGTCTTGCGTGACACCAAATACAAGCAGGGCATTGGGCAGTGGAGCTGTGGGAGCATCTTTGAATCATCCTAAGTCATGGGACTGGACTGCTGTTAATGGCATGGTAACAGATAGTATATTTAAAATCAATAACCATTGACTTTATGTAGCGACCTCCATTTGGCAGCTCACAATGCAGACATTTCAACTTTTCTGTGTTGGTTAAGCTGGAGTATAAATAACTGACTTTCCACAGATTATTGACAGAGCCTGTATTGAATAACAGAAAGTGAACTAGGCAGGCAGAAGTGGTCTGAGAACTGGGGCATTAGCCCAGCACAAGGAAGACTCATGCTCTTCTGATATATGTTTCCTGTGTATCCTTAAGCAAATCACTGTGTTGTGTCATGTATGACCAAACTGGACAAATAATCCTTCCTTGTTTCATGAGAGGGTTTGGTGAAAGGATAAATATATCAAAGATTAGAAGAGCATTTAGCCTGTTTAACAGGAGTGACGTGTCTTCCTGTACAATTATAGTTGTGAGCATTTTTTTGAACTTTGTATGTTCTGATCATCTTATACTCTCCCTTGAAATAAACTGCTTTGTAGTCATAATGTCGTTTTATCTGATATTCATAAAAATCTCGTCATGATATTTGTTTGATATTTTCCCAATGTTGGTCTGAAGTAAAATAGAAAGACGCATGAGGGGAAGTTGAAGGTATACATGGATGCATTTCTTTCTAACTGACTGCTACAGCCCCTGGATCAGATTCTCAGCTGACAGAGGTACATAGTTGCATTACAGTTAATGTAAATCTCCTGATTGACACCAGCTGAGAATTGAGTCCCATCTGCTAAAATTAGACACTTTTTCAAAGGACTACCATCCCTATAATGTTTTTCCTGACCATTTGTTACAAGATGTAATGAGAAAATAGAATGAGCTTTAACAGTGAAGTTCTGAGCTTTTCTGAATTTAAGTTTACTCTTACTGTAATATCATTTTTTATGTCACAACCAGACTGCAGATCGAAAGGCTGACTGTGTCGAGGGAATTTGGTCTTTTACATTTAGAAGGAACATTTAATGAATTATGCTGCCCCCAGATAACCCCTATTTCATTTGTATATAATGCTCAGGGCTAAAGATTGTCTTCCTGATCCTTCTCAGATGTTCAACAGTACAATTCAAGAGTAGTCACGTTACTACTCTCGTCCTTACTTCAGAATCAATCCTGCAAGCACTGAGTGCCTTAACGCCCACTGAGGACATAAAATGGTTTTAATACAACAATAATCTTAAATGTATCAAAGGCATAAAGTTCAGAGTAGAATACAATGCTTAACTTCTTTCTCTGTGTGGCTAGTGGGCAAAACATATTATGTAAACATGACCTTTTAGTAATTTAATATTTAGTGCTTTTTGTATTAGTATCTAATTGCTAGATTTTTAAAAAATGAAAACTACTCTGAAACATTAGATTGCCTGTAAATATTCTGCTCCCTTAATCCCTGGAGGTATTACTGACTCAGCTCCCACTAACCAGGCTTGTCAGTTTGCAATTCTGCATCTTCAGGAGGTACAGACCTTTAAATTGATGTTGGAAATAAAGTAAGAGGAACACACCAAATAGTATAATATATCGGTAAATGAAATGCAATTGGTCTTCTGAAGAAACTATTTTACTTCTTAAGAGTCATGCAATGCAAAAAACTTGAACAACTAATCAGACATTAGGCTTTAGGGTGCAAGTTTGTCATCCGTCAGGGTCAACAAAAAGATTTCTTGCCACTCCCCTCTGTCAAGGCACTGGTATAATTGACTCTGTGCATTATGGAAAGTAGCACCTCTCCCCGTGGCACAAAGCAACTGTCAGTCGCCTCTGGAAACGGGCTTTACCTCCAACAGGCTTGTGCGTTTCACATCGTCCATCACAATCGTATGTCTGCTTTCACTTTATTTTCAAAAACATAAGTGATTTGCAGCCTATAAATGCATGTGCATATCTGTATGTATGTGAGATATCTGGTCAGCTGAGAAGTTTCTTGTTTTCATCTTTGACGTTAAGTAGGTGGATGAAAAGCAGCAAGTCCTAGATCCGGCTGCAGGGACCTATCAGCTGAACTTGCAAGCCTTCCAAGGGGCTGGACCTTCACCATGGCTGTATAGTTTAGTTAGCACAGCCAGTCTCCAGCTGCAGTTACACATCTCTGTAAAACTAAGTGATCAAAAATGAACCAAATTCACTCTGAAAATAATTTACATTTTTTTGTACAACATGCAACACAGTTTTCTTTAACACTTCTGAAGAGTTACCTGCGATCTACGTTTGGCCTCTGGTTTCTATGCCACCTAGATGTACAGATAGACCAGCGGCCTCTGGAACAGTGACATGTTCACATGCTGTCAGCCTGAGCCTTGGCTAGGAAAAATTGGTGTAACTCCAGTGAATACAGTATAGAGTATTTCCTACAGTGGAACTGTGCTAATTTAATTACTCAAAGGCCTGCCCTGTGTTTCGCCAAACAGCCCTAAGTGCTTCTTTTGTTCTGTTTTAGTGTAGTTTTGTTATCATATGAACAAGCCCTAGAAGAGAGGAAGAATCGATGATTGCAGGTGGCTTTGGATCATACTCCAAGAGCTCCCATTTCAACTAGTGGCAAAACTCTTCTTGTCAAGAGTGGAAGTAGGTCTGGGCCTGGAATGGTGGGTTTGCACGGGATTTCCTGTTCCCTGGGATTCTGTACCAGGTCACTAAGCGTTTCCGGTTGATACGGTAATTTTAAGAAGAAAACTTGAGTCCAGCTGTTGGAATAGGAAAGGAATGTTTCCCAAGAGCACGGACGATTTTTTCCCCACCTGTTTTCCACTTACATTCCCTCTTTGGTAGACCTACAAAATAAGAGTCTTTTGACCAGCAGCACTTGTTGCTGCTCCAGGGCAAAGAGCGTAGGACACAACCAACATACACTCTCTTGCCTGTAGAGTCCAGATGTTATAAAATGCAGCAGAAGCCAGGCAAGCTGTGGAATAGAAATAGACAAAACATTCAGAAAATCCAGAGTCACTTTCTTCCCCAAGGACTTTTTCATGTATTTGCACATCAAACAAACACCGACCTGATGTGTTGGAACTGAGCTTTTGGCATTGATATCAGCAGAGGATGCAAAACAACTCTGCTGAGGCCAGCAGAGCTGGGTGCCTCCACTGCAGCAAAGTGCTTGTACATGATGAATGGCAAACAGCTGCTCTTCAGTATCACCAATGGTGCATGAAAAAACCTGAGGGAAGCTGCAGGTCTTTAAGTTTCTCCTCCTATTGACCTAGCTGCCTTTAAAGCTAGGAATTCATGGTGTGCATAAATCAACTGGTATTATGGCAAGGTATTTTTTTGATATAAGGAAACTGGTTACAAAAGATCTTTCTGGAGTTCCTGAAATCTTCCACCTTGACTAGAAGTAGCCAAGTGCAAATGAAACTTTGTCAAGAAACTTCACCACTGGTGAGGTTGCTACAGCAGACAACGTTAGTATTAATTCTGCGGTATGTTATTGGATTCAATCTCATGAATTGCTCCTGCTAGCAGGTATATTCATTTACACATAGTCAAAGATTCGGATATAGAGGAGAGAGATGAATTTAAAACAGCCAGATATATAGCAGTCTTGTCCGCATATTCCAAAATTGGTTTTGCCAATGACCAGAAGATAAGCTTAGTTTGGAAGCATGAAGTGGTATTCACAACACTGTTAATTATAATTCAGCTATAGAGATTCCTGATGAGTAGTAAATACTAGTCGTTTTGAGCCTGTGAACTAATACGCTAAGGCTGTGAGCCCAACCTCCAGTAGCTTGAAAATTGACTGTGTTTTTTTGATACTTTTAAGATACCTGAATTCCTTAAAAAATGCAAAGCAACTGAAGATATTGTTAGCTCTGCTGAGTGTTCGTCAAATGACGACATGTTCTCCAAGTTGCATAGTTAGTCTTTGAGATTGTATCTCAGCCTCTTTGCTCTCTTTATATAAACACTGCATCTTTGTGTAAAGACGATGCAGCACATGAGGATATGTGTTAAAACTCGTAGATTCACATCAAAATCTCAAGGGAAAATACAAAGGTTTTGCATTGTGTGCAGTAGGCATGCAAGGAAATGCTCAGCAGGATCTGTAAGGGTTTTGTTATCCTATTTAGGAAGATAAGTCAATGATAGCTGCATCCTAGCAGCACACCCTTATTCAGGCAAAGTTCTGCTCTGTTTAATGTCATCAAGAATATGAGGACTGCTGAGTTCTAACGAAATGATATGGTGTCACTCTGTCCAAAAGAAACAATTTTACTATGGTTTTGAATAACTGAAACTTCCAGAGTTTTTTTTCTGCTGATGTGTCCATGAAGTTAGTACAAGACCATGCATAAACATCTATGTAAACCACATATATGCAAGCCACTAGCTCCTCTGCCCTGATTGCCTATGTGGATGCTTTTAACCATTAAATACATGATATCTTATTCCACTCCAAAATAGATGTTCTTAAGACATGGGCACATTTTGAAAAGTTATCCCAATTACAGCACCTGCCCCACTCTTCTGACAGCAGTTTTCTTCACTCAGCCGGGGCAGCAAACTCCAACGTGGTTTAGCTCTTCAGACTTCTCCAACAACAGCTCAGCTCATTAACACATATCTGCCTTCACTGGTAATTACAATGAAGGCGGCAGGCTGGATGGTGGAAGTGTGGCCGTGTGCTCCTTTCTGTCACCACTGGAATAGGGGCCATAACCTCCAGCAAAAGCACAGGGCAGATATCCAGGGACAGTGACCCCTTATGCTACCTCAGTGAGTGCCGGTAGAGGCCCCCTGAGGAAGCCCTGAGGGTTCACCACTCTCCTCATGAAGAACGAGTGCAGACAGCTACTGTACCATCAGTTTTCAGCCTACCTTACCACATGCTGATGTCCACATATAAACAGGCCTCCGGTTGCCCTTCAGAGTCTGCTTGCTCCAAAGGTATTTGTTAGTCAACTTTAAAACTGTGAGTGGTAAGAAGTTGCATGAAAGGTGCCCCTGTTATTTACAGACACTGCTTCTGGACCCTGACCATATTGAAAAGCTAAACATAAAATCTTGCTGACATCTGGCAACCAAAAATTTTTGGGTCAAACTGCTTTGTGTTCACTGCAACGTACTTATGATATATTTAATTAGTCTGTACTTCAGGGCTGCTGTCAATCCATTTCCTCTGAACACTGGCCACAGATGGGGCTGTAGTGCTGGTGGAGGTGGTGGATGTTCCTGGCAATATTGAGGAAGATCAGTTATTTCTTTAGCATGTCTTTTTCACACTCTTGGGGTTAGATCTGTCACTAGACACAACAGTAGCAAACAGAAGATCTGATAACAACACATTTCAGGATGGAAATTTACTTCAGGAAATTAGCTGGGAATACCCTTCCTCCTCCGGAGCTTGGGGCATGGCACATAGTCCCGTGACTTTTTGGAAACATCTGGAAACATTGCCTAAGAAATTCCTGCTTCATCCAAAATACTGGCAATGCCCTTTATTTAATCTCTTCCTTACCTCTGATACAACTTTTGAGGGTTTGAACCTTTATAACAATTTTACGTTATTCCATTCAAAGGACTTACAGGGTGTTTTATAAATTTTGATTAGTTTATATTACAGGACTGCCTGCAGATATAAGACACTGAATTTCATGACACAGAGTTGGTTCCTTTACATTCCTACTTTCCTAGATGAACACGAGCTTGAAGCTAGGAAGCACTTAATCTTTCCCAAACTACAAGGAGCTTAAGTTCCAGGTTTAGTGAATGCCAGGCAAACAATGCATGTACTTTTATTTACCGTGGCAAATGGACAGTTGATGTTTTTCTTCACCAAGTCTTTTCCACTAAAAGATCTCAAAGAAGCAGCCTGTGTTATAAATAGTGGAGAAAAATGATAATCACAATGCTGTCTCCTGCTTTCAAATGATGATGTGCAAGGCACATACATAACTTCTTGGCAAGGATCCATTTGTCAAAATAAAAGAAGCCAAATGCGTAAGGGAAAGAGATGATAGATCTTGACAAACTTGTAGATGCTAGCAAAAATGTAAACAAAAAGTTGCTGTGACTGATGTATTAATGTAACACTGACAGAGTACTTGCTTCAAAAATTAACAACTGTTGATGTTTTTGTGACTAGTCAAAAGAGCAAGTGTCATGATTTCTGCTATGTTTGACATTTTCTATAGTTTCTACTTAATTTTAAGCTCTCTGTAATACTCAATACTCAGCTTTCTACAAGAAAGGCAGAATAAGTAAGATTCCTACAAATGGGATAATACATTTGAAGACAGCTGACCTAAGAAAAGAGATAGCAGAGATGAAAATTTCTTGACATTTTTATGAACTCATCATTTTTGCCATTTAATATATAAAAAGAAAAACCTATTTCCACTGATTGATTACTTTAATGAATAAATGTACTCAATGATTTGGTGGCTTGAGTGGATTAAATTTCCCTTGCTGGCAGGAACTGGCCTTAAATGAAAGTGTTTTGAGGGTTTATTCATTTTCACACACCAAAAAAAAGATAGAAAATCAGTCTGAATTTCAAGCCACTTTGATCTCTGTGTATATTTTATAAACTATTGTCTGAACCTCTGTGATCTCCTGTGGAGTAAAACCCAATTACAGTCACCCAGATTTTGGGCTCAAATAATTTTAAACCAGATTTTTCACAATGCCATTGATGTGTTGAACAACACCCAGCAGCTTATAATCATAACCTTCTTCTTTTGCATTATACTTCCTTCCTGTCATCAATTCAAATACTCATCATCACATAAGCCTCACTCCTCACCTCCACAAAATGCTTTCCAAAACACAGCAGCAAATAAACAGTTGTTAAAAAAAGTCAGCATCCCTGGGTATGGTTTTGACAAGTTTTGGATGGAGACAGGAAGGAAGTGTGAGGATCATTCCAGAGAGCAGCAAGGAAGAGGAGGAGAGTTCATTACAAAAATATAAATTAAAAACAAATGAACAAACAAATGCAACAAAAAACAAAACCAGGAAAAGGAAGAACTGTGTTATTTTGTAGAGGTGCCAGAGGACAGGATAATCTTCTATTCGGGGCCCTGTTTTCTTCTGGTAGATCCTTTATCAAACTCAAAGGTTATGGTGCAACATAACCTAAAGTTCTTAAACTCATAAGCTTTTTGCATAATTCTTCCTCAGACCTGGGTCAAGTATCATTTGTCTTAGTAGAAGACCACCATGTGACATCTCCACACTAATACAGATTTTCCTTTGGGTGGTGTACGTACCAATGTCAAAAAAACACACTTGCCAAAAGCTAAATGTAAATTCCTTCTTACAAAGGCAGCCTCCCACAGGCAGAATTTGTGTTGGCCTGGGTCTATGATATACAGGGTGTTTCAAAAAGATGGATCCAATTTGAAATTGCTGTATCTTTGAAATTTGGTCCATCTTTTTGAAACACCCCGTATATTCTAAATGTATTTTATCTTTAAGAAAGTTACTTCAATGGAAAAAATGCATTTTAAAAGTTATACAACATACTACTTTAAGTACAATTTTGTATTTCGAATGTTTACTTGTTTTGTAGATTTACAGCTCCAGCAGTTAAAGTTGAAAGATACTCCATAAAGAGAAGCAAAGAACAAATGAAGAAACATAACATTAATTTTCACAAGCAAAAGCAGCTTCAAGGTGCTTTGCTGCAGATAAACCTTGTGATTGCATGTACATGGAAGAGAACTCAAACTACGGTGAGTCCCTTGCTCCATGCTTTCATTTGTTTAGTTGTGTCCTGATATTTGCTCCCGTTGTCCTCATGCAACTTGTTTCAAACCATGTTTGGAGGAAAAGCTGCCACTCAGTGAGGGACCCTCTTGGTGTTCATGTCTGTAAAAATACAACTACCCATTCACTGTGTCATGCCTGTATCATTTTTTTCCTCATTTCTCTATTCTGCAACATTTCATAGTTTTATTAAGTGGTTCCTCATTGACTCAAAAACATCAAAGGAAAAATGTGCTTGTGTGTTGTATTTAATAATTCCTGTCCTATTAGATAAAATGTACAGACAGTCTAGGAAGTGTCAGATGGTTAGATCAGCAACAATGGAAGGCAGATTCCTCTTGTTATTATTACTGATTTAACCAGTGTGTTCTCTAAATGCTACAAGGTGCAATACTGAAGGCCACAAAGGCTTTTTATCTGGGAGAGAAGCATAAAGGGAGAGGCAGAATCCTCTCACAATGATTAATAACCACACTGCATCCTGTACCCAGCAATAAAGGCAATACCCACCCTGGAGAGCCAGCAGCGTTGGTATTTCATTCGACACGCCTCCAAAACAAGGTGAACAGCTTTGCATAACCACATAGTCAGTGCAGATGTATGGGATAAAGCTGGGGTTTTCCCTGGAATAAAGCAGGTTTTCCACCATTTGTTGTCTAGAGATGCTCTGAGTGGGTTTAGAGGTACCGGCAACAAAAACTATCTTGCTTCTATGGAAGTGCTCTAGACCAACAACAGATAAAGCAAACTCCCTAAAATCCTCAGTATAGACTTGTTTTATTTGTGCTAATATTAGCATGAGTCTGACTGTAGCGTAGCTGTGTCCTTAAAATCTGGAGATTAGTTGGTAATTAAAATCAGAAGAGGTGCACCAGTTCAGGGATTCACATACCGTAGCAGGAATCCTAACTGCATCTGATTGCAACTCCAACACTGAGGAAACTTTTTGTTTGAGAAAAAAAAGCAATTGATAACCCCTCATAGCATTCGTACGAACATCACTAATGGAAAAACAAATGAACAAACAAAACCACCAAAGAAAAACAAATGAACAAACAAAAACCAAAAAACAACAACAATAAAAACCAACCAACCAACAAAAACTATTGGGAAGACTATTTTTAAACTGTGGTTTACTTTTAAAGCCCTGTGAGACTCACCAATGACATTAGCATAACCTGATAGTGGTGTGACATCTTTCAAATCTGTCCTTTCCTCAAGGACATCAGGAGAGGTGAAAGCTGACAGCATTTCCGTTACACTGACAGAGCTGTGGGTCAAGTAAGCACCACACCAGTTTACACAAGGCCTGAATTTCTCCTTGTGTCACGACAGCTCCCAGAAGATCCTACAGTAAGCACTGCCGTATTCAAGGCTGTACATGCTGGCATCGCAGCGAGATCTCCACTTTAAGGGCAACGTCGAGGGCATCTTTCATCCTGGGGCCAACACAGAGCATTGGAAAGATGTTCTGCTACAAAAATTTTGCGACAAGCTGCCATCAGCTCCTGCAGGGCAAATACAGGAGTCTACTGCTGCAGACAAGTCATCAGAGCCTGCCTCAGGTGCTGACAGCACTTCTTTAACACATCCACTCCTCTAACACAAGTCTTATTCTCAACAACAGCTGCTACTGATCCAGCTGTTACTGATCGGGCATCTTCTCCTTGTCGGCTAAAAGGCAAAAGCAAATCTGTCGGAAACAACATCTTGTGGGCAGAGGGCTAGATCAGCTTCTAGTCTGCTAACTTGTGTGCTCGTAGCCAGCACAGCGAGCCAAATGTGCTTTCATATAGGCCTGAGGAAGACCAATTGATCTTTTGGAGGCAGGAAAGAAGGCTGAGTGGTGAACAGGCAAGGCTCCCTTCCAGCCATCTGACCCGCCTGCCATCTAGTGTGTGCTCAGGAGGGATTTCCAGCTCAGCGCAGCGATCCCTGCGACCAACGGAGAACAAAGAACACAATTAGTCTGGACTAACGTGGCGTGTTCCTGATAGCATATGCTGAAATAGCTTGGCCTTTTCATCCCAGGACCCTGCATTATGCAAATAGGGCATACTCCCAAAAACCAGCTTGCCAGCAGCGGTTCAGTTACAATGATTGTGTTTGTCCTCAAAAACACAGCAGACAAAACCCAGCACTCAGGTGTACAAGAGGAAGCAGATCACATTTCAACAACCCAATGTGCCACATATACACGTGATAAACCAGGTGTAGGGTTCTAGGTATACCACTTCTAAAATTAGTTATCTGATTCATCTATTTAGTTGCCTTTCTGGAACAAAACTGCCTGTGCTAGATATGTGCAAATGCTGAACTAATCAGCAGTAGCCCTCTGCCACACCAAACCCTAGTGCTCAGATTAGTGTGTAGCAGGCATCGGTTCATTACCTTCTGTGCCAAACAACCAGTCATTTTCAATAATTCTTCATTTCCCTACACCCATCCATTTCAATTGTTTTTCTTTAATGAAATCATCTCATCTGGAAGGTGAGTAGCAAAGGATAGTAAATTTGACTTAAGAAACAAGGGTGGAACCAAGAGTAGAACATATTTCTACAGATCTCAGTAAATTTTCCATGTGGGTCCACATTTTCTTGTCTCTGAGAAATCAAATTTGTGACAATCAGTTCCTAAGAGCTGACTCTCTCCTTATTGAACAGTAAAGTTCCTGGGCTTTCTGATAAAAAACACTTCAAAGGAAAATGAGAAATTGTGTATGTATATATATATATATATATATGCATGAATAGATACACACTCCTTGTTGATTGGTCTCTAAGTCCACAGAAAATAGTCAAAATTCTTTGGGAATTATCAATCCCAAACTGACACACATGTTCAACAGTTGCTTAATCTTAAAACCAAGTCACGATGCTTTGGAGATCCAAAGGGAGACACATCTATAACAAAGTTCAGAAAACCCTCAGCAAGTCAATTCTGGGAACACACTAAAAACAAGCACAGCAGCGTGGAGCTAATTGCTGCCCACCCAGGCTAATTAGCTTTTGTGCAGCAGCACAGTAATGCAGCTACCCTACCTGTGGATCTGGCAGTGCCTTGCAAGTAAGATGATGACCTGAAATCACTGTAATGCCAGGGCAGTGCCGTGACTTGCAGTCATCTTCCACGAAACAGAAGACAAAAAGAATTAAGTGAATTTTGTAACAGTCCGTGGTGAAGCCTGTTGTTGCTCCAACTTCAATGGATATAAACATAAGCATTTTTGGCTAAGTTAAGACATACATGTTCATGAGATCAGTCTTCTCAGGAACATGACAAGTCTCCCTTGCCCCACTTTTGGTACCGCACTATCACAGCAGTAACATCATGGCAACTTTCCCTTCCCTGCTTCCTTCAATATATGCTTAAGCTAAAATCAGCTGCTGGCTGCTGGAACAGGAATATCTCTGAGTCACCACCTGCAGAAAGGCTCCTAACTACAAGTCGTTTTGTCAGTGTAACCTAGCATAAATGAGACAAAAAGATAAAAGTATTGCGACTCTTAGGTTTAAAATATTGCTTTTGAGTTGTTTTCTGCCTGACACAGACAAGAATGGCTAAATTTTAACACAGACCTAGGGCTTGTGTTTCTGTTGTACGGCACCGGGTTGAGCAGAAAAAAAGGGAAGCTGAAGCAGAGGAGAGATGGCTGATACAAGAATAATTATTTTTTTGTGTTCAATTTTCCAAGAGAACTTGAAAAAAAAAAAATTATCTTTGCTTCATTCAGCCACCGCAGGGACCAAGAACACATCTGGAGCTTTTAGCTGGACTGCACATGTTCCCCTCTTTCCAACTAGTGGAGTATCAGATACGAGGTTTCAGCCTCTTTTTTTCACTCTTAAGCTGAAGGAACATCTCCGCTGACAGGGGCTCTAAATCAGACAGTATAACAGGTATCAGTCATAAACATTTAGCCAGCTTGTTACATGTATTTAATAATTAACTGTGAAACTACAGCAGTGAAACCTTGCTGCAGCACTCTGCTATTAAATCTTTGCTTGGGAAATTTTTATGGGGTTTGTATTAGGAAGGTCCTACTGGTCCTGTTAGTGGGAAATAATGTGGATTATTGATATTTTTATTTCAAAAACTGTGTAACAGTGTCATCTGGGCAAAACAGCCTTCTCCACTTCCCCAGAGGTACCTGTGAATAAATAAGCATTAAGGATTATTTATTCATAATAGTTCATTGCGCAAAGCAGGGACACAAACTGCAAAAAAGTGAAGAAGGACCCCTTTGCTTCTGGTTTGGGACAAGGGGCGGAGGGCATACAAGAGAGGGTCTCCATGCACTGGAGCAGTGGGCTGGGTAAGGAGCGGCCCATGCAGCTACAACTCAGACCTCCTGGTGGAAGGGTGCTACAGGACTACAGCTGTGGCTCCTGAATTTAAGAAGGTAGAAGGAAAACTGGATTCAAATTGTAACTGCAGTGCATCCAGGGCACAAAACCTTCTCTATGTCTATAAAATATAGATTTGTATGTAAATATTCAACAATAACTTATCTAGTAATGAATAAGAAATAAATTGCTTATTTGATGTATGATAAAACCATAATTTTGCACAGATGAGGCAGATGACACTTGATTTATATTGTCTTGCAAAAGCTTCAGACAATTAAGGAGGAAACTGTTCTGAGACTTATTACATTGACAAAACTCTGGTACAGCTAACAGCAACATGATTCACAGAAGGATTGTCTGGCATGTAAAGCTCATTTTAACAGATACCAATGTGACATACATAAAGCTGTCAGGCTTTCTCTAAAGGACAGTCATCCACTTCATGTTTCAAGTGCCAAATTAATTATGTTTGACATTTAATTTATAACCTAAGGTATTTTAGGTTTGGAACTTGGCTATGATAACAGCAGATTAGAACAGTGCTCCATTTGACAGAACCAATTTTTCAAGTTATTTTCCTTGTGTGTGAGGGTCTTGATTCACATTTTTGTGTATGGAGCTTGTGTACAGGACGCTGATACCTCTAAGCAAAGTGGGCTTCGTTTGCCTCCTCCCCCAGCCATTCTGTGGTGAATTATTTTGCACTTTGAAGCAAGTTTCTTCTGCAGTCTTAATCACAAAGCTCCACCTAATGGAATGAGAGGAGAACTGTGCACAGAAAAAAGAAAGGGGAACCCTGCTAAGCATTGTTATGAAGGGAAAACTGCTACACAACTGTAAGCAGTTCATCTTCTCCACCTAATTTAAAAAGTCTCCCCTTCCAAGAACTTTAAAAATTTGAGGTGGGAGGAAATACAAANAAAAAAAAAAAAAAAAAAAAAAAAAAAAAGCTTTATCTTGTCATGTGACTGAAAATTTAACCTTTTTATTGTTACTGATAGATATTTCAATCCATTGATACTAATATTTCACACTGATATGTCTCACCTTCTAGGTTCCAAAGCATTTTTTAAAATTAATATATAAAATAACCCTTAAATGTATGTATATATTTACTGATAGATGGTTCATTAGTGAACGTGAAATTTTTCAATACTTAAACAATCAACCAGCTTTTTAAAAAACTGGCAAAACACTTCCATCAGTTCATCCACTGAAAAAGAGGGCTTTCTGTACAATTTTAGGTCATTCATTGATATCACACTGGAAAACAGTTGGAACACTAGCATTTAAAAATATTGCTGCAGGGAAGGAGCTGAAAAACTAAAAAGACTTCACAAAGAGCAATGCCATTTTCATGGCAGAGCATTTTTTTTAAATTAAGTGCTTTGCAGGTATTAATATAAAAGATCGGACAAACTCCTGCAAAGGCTTAAAAATCCACTCACGATTTCAGAATCGCTCCTCACTCAGAGGAAGGCTCTGTGGCCACTTTGAGACTTTATGCAACAGAAGGTACAAATCTAAATGTCACCTAGTATCAAGATAAATGGTTTCATTCAAGAACCAGGACATTTGTCAGGATCATCTTATTCAAGATGACTAATGCAGTGATAGCCCTGAGTCTGTATTTTGCAGTCATCAGTAGCAGGACAAGACTAGCTTGTTGTTTCTAGTAAAAACGCTAGTTTGGTATTTAATAGCCTTCTATCAAAAACTGCACTTTGATATTCTGCACAAATAGACCTGGCAATCTAAAATTGTTTTTATTTCTAACATTCATGAGCAGATGTAGAGGTATGACATCAACAGCAGAGTATCTTCAATTACAAAGGTGATTAGCTCATGTCTTGAACAAATTAATATGCATTTAGGTTAGGTTATTTTATGGCCAGCTCAGATTTTGTGGTTTTTTTATCTCTTGACATCACTACTAACATTAACCATGGTTCATGGACATGCTTTGCTTTACTTCTATCGGTTCCCTTCCTTTGATGCCCTCGATCTGTGCACATAATGGCTCGGCTCTGCATGGTCATCCTTCCTTCATTTCACAAAATCTCTAGTAATGAAACGCGCTCTGAAACTTCACCTTCTCAATCTGGCTACGCTTGGACAAGAAGTTCAAAATTTACAGGTTGGATGAAGGCAGGCCTGGTAAACAGATGGATAAGCACTTGTAATGCCGTTAGCCTCGGTTCCTGAGAAACCCGAGCGGAGAGACGCGCACTGTGCAGTTAACACACCGGGCGGTGTGCAGCCCCAGCCGCATCACAAGACAGCACGTTGCAATTGCGCAGAGCGACAGCACCGACTCAAGAAGCCGGCAGCGAGGGGCCGGGCTGGCCAAGACACCGACGGCAGGGGACCCCCGGCTTGGGGGGTCGCCCCGGCACGTCCCCAGCACCCGAGGCACCGCGGGGCCGGGCGGTAGCGCTGGCAACCGAGGACGGCGTGAAGCTTGGATCGGGGGAGCCACCGGCTTTCCTCCTTTTATTTGCCTCCGCCAGAGACACAGCGACAAACCCATCAACAGATGGGCGGAAAGCGGA
Organism: Pampusana beccarii; assembly: GCA_013399365.1. NCBI lineage: Eukaryota > Metazoa > Chordata > Aves > Columbiformes > Columbidae > Pampusana > Pampusana beccarii. The sequence continues at coordinate 796,754 of VWYH01011081.1, read as the reverse complement.
GGGAGGCTGCTGTCTCCATCCCCAGTTACGAACTCGCTGCTTAGCCCCCACCACCGATGGCCTGGTCGTGAAGCGGCGAGGAGGCCGCGGCCTTTCCCCACGTTCCTGCCGGGCCGAGCCAGGCAGCCCCATCCCGACCTGCCACCCGATCTCCTGCCCCCGGGACTGCGGAGGCGGCCCCTCCCTCTGAGGACACGCCCCGGGGGCGTGGCTTATTCACGTGTGCTGGACCGTGTCCGCGGCTGCGCATGCGCTATTGCCCACCCGCATCTCCTCTCCCGCCTCCGCGGGGTTTCAAAGCAAAAGCCGAGCGTCTCATTGGCTGGCTGGCTCCTTCAGGCCAATAGCAGCGATGGTTCCTTTGGCGCTGTGGTGGTTTCGTCTCCCCAATGAGGCTGCCGGTTGTTGCCAGGTGGCGGCTGTCTCCGCCCTTCCTCTCCTTTCCCAGGCGGGCCTGCCGTGAAGATGGCGGCCGCCGCGCGGCCCGGCGTGGAGGAGCTGGCGCTGCTGGAGAAGCTGCTGGGGCTGCCGAGCGGGAGCAAGTACGGCGTCCAGGGGGAGCGGAAGGTGAAGGGAGCGAGGAGGGGCCGGCAGCGGCCAGCGGCGCGCGGGCCCCCACTAACCCCGCTTCCCCAAAGGCTTCTCACCCCGCCGCCTCCCTCCCGCCTCCACGGTTCCCCGCACCCCCCGGTGTCACGGTGGCCGGGATCACCCCTTCTCTTTCCCCTGGGCGGGCGGGCGTTGTGCTGGCCTCAGCTGCGCATTCCCGCACGGTCGTTTTTTCCCTTGGGCTGGGGGTTCCACAGTTTCCTCCCTCGGCCTCTTCCTTCACCGCCCCCCTTTAGTTGTGGCTGTTGGGCCTCGCTGTCTACTCGCAGGTTCTGGAAGTCTCCTCACTCTACCTGTGGAAAGGTTATCGTGTGTCGTTGGAGGGGTGTGGGCTTAAAATGTATACTTGTCCGCACACTATCCCGTTTCTCCCTGCATTTTCCTGGTGCTAGTGTGGTTATATCTATGCGGGTGCGGTTAAATTATGTTTAATTTTTTTTAAAAATACGTTTAAAATACGTTTTGAAATGTTTTGTTGCCATCAGAAATGTATCTGTAGTGAAGAACTGGTGCTCTTAAATGCTTCGCTTTTTTTTAAAGTACATAAAAATACATAAAGTACGTATTTTTAAGTTCTTATGGTGACATTGAATCCTATGGTTTAAGAGGCACCTGAGGCATGAAAAATGTAATGTGGGGCTGAGGGTGTTATAAATGTGTGAGGGCTTTTATGTGGTGATTCTCTCAGAGAAGGACACTAGAGAAAATAAGCTGTTCGATTGACTTATGTTTTTTTCTTGATTTTACTTACTGTTTGTGATTAAAGTCCTGAATAGCAACATATATGTTCATTGGTTGCAAAAGCTTCGTTAATTATTTAACAACCTAACTGCTATTTTAATGCTATTAGTATAAGTCTGAAAAATCAAGTAACTACATCTCTGTGTAGTTAGACTGCATGTTGAGTTGTCAAAGAATCTTGGTACAACTGCAAAATGAATATTATGCTTTGAACTTGCATCTTATGCTAATTAAATCTGAACATAGGCTCCTCTGTGTAGTCAAACACTTAAAAAAAAAAAAGTATTGCATTGTAATCACTTCCTCTTCTATTATTTGATGCTATAAAAGACTGAATGGGCTCTAGTATGTTGCAGTGACTTTCAATTCATTGACTTCATTTCTGACTCTCAGGGGCTCGGTTTATTTTCCCACACTTTAACGTGCAGTGATATCACTAACAAAGACCTGTTTAAAACCAGAAGTGTGTTGTGTTGTCCTACCCTGAAACTAGTGAACTACTAACTTCTGTTAGAGTATTTGGCAATAGAAGAGTAAGTATGAATAAGCATTTCAGTAAGTCTGGCTGCTGCAGTCTGCTCAGAGAAAAATTGGATGCTACTGATTTTACAATCTTAAGTCAGAGTCTTGAATTTGAAAATGAGTTAAAAGTTAGTTAGTAAGATTTCTGCCAGTGTTAGAATGAGTAGTACTATTTCTTGATTATAATTGCAGAATTTGCTTAATTGGAGTTAAAGGTGTCTTGGTTTGTCTGTGCATGTGTTAAATAAATTTCTTCTGTAAAAACTGAAAATAAACCACACCAAGGTGTAAAAAGATAATGTACACTTTTTCTGATATATTGCTTTTAAGATCCTTTTGAGAGGCTATAATAAAACAATAGCTATTCTTAGAGACTGCTTTTTGAATGAGTTGTTTAGTATTGCACTTCTGTTTCTTCTCTAGGTTCCTGTTCTTCAGACAAACAATGGTCCTGGTCTGACAGGATTAATGACCATCGCTGCCCACCTAGTTAAACAGGCCAAGAAGGACCAACTGCTTGGAAGTACTGCAGAAGAGAAGGCTGTTGTTCAGCAGTGGTTGGAATATAGAGTGACTCGAGTAGATGGAGGCTCTAGTAAAGAAGATACTGCAACAATTCTGAAGGTAAGGAGTACTTGATTGCCACTGAATTTTGGAGTGACTAGACCTTGAAGAAGATTACAGTGCTGATGTGTGTATGAACAGCCAATTAATAAAACTGAGCGAACAGTGAAGACTTGAGAGTATCCTTAAGTATTGGCTTTTATTCTGCTTGCTGCTTTTCACTTTTATTGACAAAAATACCCCAACAACATGAAACAGGAGGGAAAACAGCTTAAACTCTGAAATACAAGAAGCAGAGCTCTTACAGTGTTTCATAGCTCTAATGCTGTAAACTAACCAGGGTGTTGCAGATAGTTTGGAAACCGTTCAGGTGTCTCATCTCCTATTAGCTGGTTACTTAGTATCTTCATAAAATCTCAGTTATATGCAAGTTGCATTGTATTTCAAGATAACACTACTGTGATGGTTTTAAGAGCTCTTCTTATTGATTTGGTAGTTATGGAATAAAGGCATACTTGATGTTGTGGTAATAGGTATTGATACCAAAAGGAGTTACTGGGCAAAATTGTGTGAGAAAAGTTAAATAATAAAAGAACCTCTGCAAAACTGTCCATCATACCCAGCTACTTGGTATGGAGGCTTTGGTCTCCTGTATTAAACCTTTTCTTGTAGTCTGAAACTGACTTCTTCTTAAACAGGTGGAAGCAGAAAAGAGAATCTCAAGGGTTACCTGGTTATTTGAGCAGCCAGATGGCAAGGCGTAGATAGAAAAAATTATTCTATTTTCCTTCTTACTCCTTGTGACTGGCAATTAGTATTTTTGCAGTCTTGTGGGAACAGAGCTTGAAGAGAAAATTTGCTTTATGTTATTAAGTATTAAGGGCTCTGTTTATTAAGTGTGGGTGATACAGCAATGAAATTCAATCAAATTTTAAAGTGTTTATTTTGTATAGTTTTAAAAGTATGTTTTAGATGGAAAGTACACAATGCTCAGTGCTACTGTTGAGTCTGGGTTTAGAAATAGCTTTGTATGCTGTGAAGTATTAGGAAGGTTGACTTTGCTTGGGGCTTGCAGAGTCTTAATTTATACTCCTGACTTTTGTTAAGTGTGATGACTCTGAGTCAACTAGAACTATTGCAGAAACCAAAGATAAACTGAAGCAGCATTCAAGAGTTAACATATTTGGTTACTTAAAATCAAGGAAAATCTTGCATCTTAAAAAGGTGCAAAGCAAAACCTTGTTAGTAATCTGTTGTCCTTTTCAAATTGGCAGCCTCCTTTATCGTGAGGGCTTGAAATATCATGCCTGCTTTTTACAAGGATCAACTTGGTGAAAGCCCTCAAAGAACCATTTCTCTCACAACCCAGATAATCTGAATTATGTTGATCTCATTGTAATTATGGAATTTCTTCCATTGGTTAAAGCATGAGTTTGTTTATATTGCTTTTTTTTTTGGGGGGGGGGTAACATCTCTGGTCTTATCTTCTACATGCAAATGCTATAGTGCTATAGTCAGGGTTACGCTAGAGATATTGCATGAAAACTGTCTATACTTTGGAATTTTCAGAACTTGATTGAAGGAGGCATTGACTAATTAGGATTTAACTTCGTGTTTAGCTGTACTTTGAACAGGTGGTATGACTAGGTGGCCCGCAGAGTTCCCTTTTGTCTAATTAATTGAAAGACAAACCCTTATGACAAATATTGTGTGAATTTCAGTGGTTTTCCAAGCAAACTTGTGATGCTTTTTGTTTTCTCCCAAACTGTGGGAAGACCATATGAGAATAAGTAACTTGTATTTACCTTTCTTACCCTTCTATCACATAAAAACCAAAAGCAAGTTTTCTGTCTTGTTATAACAAAAGCCATCTGTTCTGGATGGCTTAAGTGATGATACTAGTGTGTGGTGACAGAGCAGGTATTTGCAGAACTGCATTTGAGTATTAAAACTAGACACAGAGAGATGACGGTTTCATGCTGAAGCTGATATCTCTTTTCAGTTTTAGTTTTATCGTCACTGGCATTGTAGAAAAGACAGTATACCAAAATATGAATACGTAGGTAAGTCAAGTTTTTTTCAAACAAAATTTTCTTATTGAGAAGCCGGCAGTGTCACTTGGAAAATCTTTGCCTTTAAGGCTATTCTAATAGATATTGCCACTTTAAAATTTTCCTGCGGGTTTTTTTTCTTAGCAGATGTTGAATGGCCAGACTTTTTTTTTTTTTTTTTGACACGGGGCTGCTCTGGAATTGTTCCAGCACTAATAATTTCATAGTATAGCAATTAAGTTGTTTTTTTTTTAAATTTGTTCTCTTGCCACCATGATTAATCAGAAGAAGATGCAGCCTACCATTAAAGTGTACTGCTTTAAAAGGGAGTATGGGTGGAAAAAAAAAAAAAAAAAAAAGAAAAACTAAAATGGGGAGGAAAGTCTGAGATTGTAAGTTTTATAACGTGTCTGGAATACACAATGGAAGTCTTGGGACAGTTGCAGCCTAGAGCCACAATATATAATAAGCCGTGCCAAGAACAGTTCAGTCACTTCTGCTACAAACTTTAGGCTGCCTCTGTTTAACCCTTAACTGAGGTGATGTGGTCCTGAAAAACATCAGTGAATAATTGGTTTAATGTTTGTTAATTTGAACAGTAAGGAGTTTCTGTTGGCCTTAGGAAAATAAGTTCTTAAATTGTTCTGGTTGACATGTTGACTAAAGTTGTTACTTGACATGAACACATTCATGAAGTAGTCAGAAGACCATCTCCACCATGCTGCTTATATTTATTCAGAGCAAATGCCTTACTCTTCAGAACTGGTCAATGAAAGTGGTCTTTGAGTTTTGTCTAACTTTGATTTGAGCTCCTGTACGGGACAAAATTTGTCCTAATTTCCTGTGCTGTATGGCTGTAAGTGTGAAATCCAATTAGAAATCTGTATACGAAAGCTTCAGTTATTATTTAATGTGCTTGCTTGAAGATCACTGTTTCCGAAGTATGTAAGCAGCTTAATCCATGCTCTGTATGTCCTGTTGATTCACAGTTCTTATACACTGCTCATTGAGACTTCTAAATGGGATGCCTGCCCACTTTGGCAAGTTTGTCCAGCAAGCATTTTTAAACTTCGACTTTCTGTGTTGATTTCTCTCCCTCTTCTGTTAGCACCAGGATATTTTTGTGCACTTACAGGTGTAGAAGATTTGAGTTTTTATTATTTGAGCACATTGTTTGACTGTTTTCTTCCGTCTTTTACAGGAAATTCAGTTTGTTGAATATAATATTTTCCAGGCCAGGTTTAGTTCATAGTTTGCCAGTTAAACAGAGAAGTCTTGCATTAGAATTAAATATATAGCTATTCCCCAGCAGTGAAATTGTGCTTTGCTTGGATGTGGCTGCAGAATCCTTTTCTCGGGTTGTGCATTTGTCAGAGGTTTGCCTGAGGCATTGGAGAGTGCTTAGCTCTTTGTCTTTGCATGGTGTGATACAAAGGCATTTAGGGCATAAATGACCTTGAGAATATTACTGACTGAAAGGATGTGCTTCTGTATGTAAGGGAAGCACATACACCAGAATGTTATTCTGGACAAAATATCCAAAACAAAGTTGGAGTATGATTAGATCAATTGTAAGCTATTTAGTCAATGTAAGAAGCAACTGTTACACACCCAAGCTGCTGTCTCAACTTGCTGTGACTGGAAGGGATTCAGTTGCCTTAATGGATGAATTAGATTATAGACAATTAGGTTGCATACTATGAAGATAGTAAGGAATACTGTGGGGTAGCCAGAAGTGTGCTGTGGATGGGGTGTGTTGAGCTGCCACTCTAAATATGGGCTGCAAATTGGATTTTTTTCCATAGAACAAGCAAATGGAAATCCATCAGTTAGGCTATAAATAATGCTGACATCTTTCTGTTGCTTTTTCACCCCACCTAGCCAAAAATGGAATTTGAATTGCTGCAATTGTTCAGTGCATATAAGTGCATCAAACTGCAGTTATGCCTTAAATACCTGTCTGAAATTTGAGAAGGGTTTCCTGAGGGTTGCAACGATAAGTTCATATAGTTACAAACAACTTGCAAGACTGTTTCAGTCATGTAATGCTAGGATTATATATACCTAATCAGTTTAGGTAGTGTCACTCAGTACATGAAAGACAATGATACAAACGACAGCTGACAGACTCAATTTCCTGAATGTAAGAGAAATTCAAATACAGGTTTGTATTCATATTTTCATTAATCTCTCCAGGACAGGAACACTATTTCAGTCTAATACTATGGTAACTTAAAAAAGCTTGATCTTCAGGAATTTTAACACAGTTGGCTATTAGCCAATAATGTAATAATCTACGGGAAACATAACTCATGAGGCAAAAATACCTAGATGTGCTTAGTGCACATGAAAAAAAAATGGTACCGTGGTGTTTCTGAATTAGCTTGTCTTAAAGAATGAAATTGGAATAGCTGTATATTTTATGGGAGGAAAGGACATGTTTAAAACCAGAATTTTAAACTAATACTAAGTTGTCCAAGACTTAACCATGTTTGTCAAATTTCACTTGCTCAATTTACTGAATCCATAAAATTTGAGGAACCAGAATAAATAATTTTTCACACCGTAATGACTTACCTTGCCTTCAAAGTTTTAGGATTTTTTAATTGATAAATATTTCGACTATACACGTGCAGTACATTCAAAGAACAAATTTATTCTTTATATTATATTAATCCATCCTGATAAACTGGGCAAACAATATTTCTATATAGAAACTAGCCTACCTCTTGAAGATCTATAAAACTAAGAGTTAACATGCCATAACTACTTTGATGCAAAAATCCAAATTTTTTAGCGGGGAAATAAGTGTTGATTGTACCTTCAGCAATAATGAACTTTTTACTTTACAAAATCCTGATTCTGTAGCCTAGACTAAGAAGAAAGAGGAAGTGATATAATTTCAGTGGCATTACTTCTCATTATAATGCATGTTGAATTTCTGGTTAATCAAAATGAAAAATCTAGTCAGAGAATGTGTCAGAATAGATGAGTTTATGATTTTTTTTTTTCTAGTAAACAGATCTCTAGATTTGTTTTTCTTCCTGCAAGCTTTTTCTTTGTAACACTGCATTTGTCTCTGTTTTGTGTGTGTGAAATTCCACAGAACTGTAGTTACATGTTTAAAGTAATTTGAGAGCTAACTAAGATGAGCAAAACAGTAAGCCGGTTTAAAGAAAAGAAGCCACATAGCCAGGGGCAGATGACCTTACAGAATTTTAACTATGTGGGGGTTAATATTTTTCCCTGATTTGCTCTAATGAAAGAAATCAAGGCAGACGTGAGGATGTTTAAATATTACAGAAGTACAGGCATCCTGTCATAAAGTGGTAATCAGAGAAATAGTAAGGTGGCATAATGGAGTCAAACTTGTCAAATTCAAATGCGAGGTCAGATGTCCTGAAATCTCAGCATTTAAGTTTTGTGGTTTGGTTTTATTTATTTATGTCTGCCCTGTGGGGTACCTCCATATCAGTAAAATTACGGAACCACAAAACCTGCAATATGCTTAAGGCTAAATGTAATCTTTAAATTGTTTACTAATTATTAACCCACTTGCCCTAGAATTCTTGTTTTTAAATAAAAGGTTATCTTAAAATGAAACATGCTGTAATTGAGACTGAAAAAATATTTCAAGGATGTTTTGAAAAATGTTAACTATGTTTAAGCTGCTTACTGCTCTTTCTGGGCTGGGGGATAGAGGGTGGTTTAAGGAGATCTTTGAGGAAAAAGGAGTGCATTTACTACAAGCTTTTTCAACCAACAGAGGAGTACCATCAGGGAGAGTTTCCAAATGCAAGGAAAAGCTGGGATACTGTCTTCCTACATTTCTGAAAAGAATGTTGTAAACCTAAAGCTGCTTTGTGCTGGGACAGAGTTAAAGTACATAATTTTGTTTGCCGTTACATTTATTTCTTTAGAGAGAAGTAGGGGGCAGACTGGTGCATAAATTGGATAAGAAGTAGGTAAAGTGTAAAGAAAAAGGGCAAGAAAAGAGGTAGAGCTGATGTGTCATGGCTGTGTTCTCTAAAGTAATACATTTGAGCAACAATGAGTCTGTCAGCCTCCTGTTTTCTGGCAGAGAATGACTGCATACAAAAAGCCATGAAAAAAGGTCTTTCAGTAATACGTATTTGAAATATTTATTCACTGAACCTGAATGGAGGCCTTTTACTACCCACCATTATAGCCTCTGATAGGGAATTGTTGAGAGATGATTTTAAAATGCTGAAGCAGTGCTCTCTTCACGTGGACTTAGCAACTGGAATTGACAGTATCAGTCATTAAGAATTGCTAGCAGTTATTTAAACATTAATAAAAGCAGATGTTAGATGATACCAGCTGATGGGTATCAAGTTTCTGGCACTGAGCTTGAAACATGTTATTTGTCTCCCGCCCCTTTGTGTTTCCCTTGTCCTTACGCATTTGCAGTTCTAGAACCTTGCTGACCACCTGCATCCAGTGAGCCCTGCAGGGCAGGAGAAGCTGCTGCTGGAAGAGCAATATGCTCTCCTTTGATTGTAGGATTGCATTTTCCATGTATCAAAAGTTAAACTTGTAACAGCAGTGCTTCTGAGTCATATGCACTAATAAAAAAATACACAGGTCTTGCATTTCTTAATTCCAGGAATTTGAAGCCAAGAAGAGACAGATTTGAAAGTGTTTCTGTGGAGCCAGCTTAATATATAAAATAAATCAGTGCTTGTATTTACAAAAATTTGAGTGGATCTAAGTGGAGGGATTATGAAAAAATTATGTGCCAGCAGCAGGCTGGCTAGCACTTTGTTTAGAGACTGGTATTTAAACTTTATCGAACTCTCGCTGTCAAAGAATGATGATATTTTAGTTTATCTTGACACTTCTTATAGGTTTGGTTTTTTTCTTGTAATTTTTTTTGCTTCTGCTGAGTTGGGATACATTAAAACTGGTGTTTATTTTAAATGCATGGTATCCAGAGGAAGTTTACTATTATTTTTAACTACTACCTTAATATTTTGTCTTACAAAGTCAATACTACAGCACTAGAATGACTTTTTCATTTTCAGGATCTTAACATACATCTTGAAGATAAAGTCTACCTTGCAGGAAACATTTTTACCTTAGCAGACATTTTGATGTATTATGGATTGCATCATATCATGGTAAGTGTTTTTTGCATTATTTTATATATACTATTGTCATAATTGTTGTTTGTCTAAAGGGCAGTTTATTGTTGTAGAAGTTGACCTGCTAAATTGATCAGTTACAATAACAATAAAAATTGAGAGATTTCTTGTAAGAACTTCAAATATAGCTTGTTTTTAAGTTGTTCATTTTTTACTTTTTAAATATTTAGCTATAGATCTGTCAAAAGAAATGTTGTATCTGTAGTGTCCAGAATGCTTTAGTTTCCTCTATGTAAAGTAACAAGGAGGATATTTATCCCTGTGTTTCTAGGTATGCGGACTCTATCTGTTCAAGTCTGAAACATGACCTTAACAGAACTACTTGGGGAAACAGATAAATGAAACTGAAAGAATGTGTCCCAACTGGAAGTACTAACTATGTTAGTATTGGAGAAATGCTGCTGGTGCTCTGAAAGATGTAAATTAAGTTCCTGAAGGGTGAATGCATATAAGTGTCAGCCATAACTAAATGTCATTTGTTTTTCAAGACTTAATGATAAGACTTGATAACATACAGAGTATGAGAATAACGTGGGGAGCTGGTTCTTAGGAGTTGAGGAAGTTTGTACTGAGTGGAGAAGACATTGAGATTCTTCCTAGTCAGCTCAGGGTTTACTGCAAAGTGCATCTAAATCATTGACCTCAGTTCTGAGGCCCAAGTGGTAATTTAAAGATGAAGCAGTGGAAGTTATTTGTATTTTGGTGGCTGGAATGTGATTGTACATGAGCAGTCCTTCTCTGGAGTAGGTACTATTAAACAAACCAAAGGACTTCTACAAAAACATCTGCTAAATTCTTGGGATATGATACGATGGGTCAGTTCTACATTAGAAAATTGAGGAGGAGGGGGATATACAGAAAAAGGTGCCTCTAACAAATGCATGTATGTGTGAGAACTGGTGAATTCATTCAACTGGGTGAATGGTTGCTTTACACACCTAAAAGCAGGGATCTGGGAGAGGAGTGCAAGAACTTCAAAATAGAGGCTGAAGAGGGTAAGATACTACAAAAAATGAGAACTTTATATAAAATCTTGACTGTCCAGGAGTAAAAGTTCAAATGAGGAAATCTCAAGCAGGTAAGAGAGGGAACGGAAGCTTCATTTCAGAATGTTTTTGAAAACATGTTAGAGTAAGTCACTTAGAATTAATTCTGTTAAGTTATATTTGCCTTGTAAAATATCTTAAGTAGTAGGATAAATGTGTTGACTAGAGTGTCAGAATGGCTTACCTTTCACACATGATATGTAGACATGAAAAAACATGTAAGTACTTTCTAAAAATATGATTGTATGTGTTGTAAGAGAGTACGAGTTCAAATGAGACTTTTTAAAATATCTTAGGCAGGGGAAAAATGAAGCGTATTTTAAATTTAGAGTTTGCTCTAGAGTAGACCACCTAATCAAGAAGAAAAGATACAAGTTATTGCTTTGGGAAATAGAACAGATGGTAAAAAACAAATGACTTGGTGTGCTCCTGGGTGCCTGCAACTATCCAGACACTACTTGGGACAAGTTTATAGTACAACATCTGTTTCTGAAACATTTGATTTTTATGGAAGATAATTTTCTGAATTGGAAGGGTATAAAGGGCAAATAATGGGGCAGCTATCCTAAATAAAGAAGAAAATCTAGAAGCTACTAGCTAGGAATTACATGTATTTCGAAGGTTTCAGAATTGATTAATATTAGTACTTAAGTATAGCGGTAACATCTTGACCTGTAGAATCCTGTGATTTTTATTATTTTCCCTGTAATGAGAAGAGAATATATCCAGAGCTGCTTTTCTACCCTAAGCTTTAAGAGATGGGGGGACAGGGAAGGCTCCTGTATCTCATAATGTGATATAGTCCAGGGTAACGGTTGTATCCAGTGCTGTTTCAGCTAAGCCTCATGCAAAATATCAAAAAATGTTTCCTATAATCCTTTAAGGCATGAGGGAGAAATGGAGGCATGGGGAGCAGACCCATAGTTCTCGCTGTCTGTCAGGCTGCCTAGAATATTGATCTGAAAATGTTACTGATAGTGACCTTTTGGATTAATCTCTCTGCTTTTGATAAACTGATAACTACATGCTAACATAGACATTAGGCATAGACTACTGTGAATATTAGTGGTGTACCATGATTGGGCTGAATGAGGCAAATATTATTAAAACTTTAAAAATGTTCTGATGCACATTTCATTTGAAATCTTTTCAAGACCACCTGATCCTGTTGCTCCCTTTTTCATCTGGGCTTTCACCTGCCTGTCTTAGTGTTTCTGAATATAAATTGTACCTCTCTGTATTCCTCATTTCCACCTTCATTTTGCCCTTCCCATTATCCACGGGGGATTGTAGAACCTGATTCTTCGCTGCCCAGGTTCATCCAGTTGAACTTACTAACCAGTTTGTCTACTGAACAGTGACAACTCTTAATTTTACAGTTGTATGCCTGCCTTTCATTCTTCCTCTCCTTTATGGTTACCTTAATTAGCACAACAGTACTATGTATCTAAAAATCCATATTGTGGGAAAGGAATTAGTATTTCAGTGAGTGGGAATCAGGTTCACAGGTAGTGTTTCAGGCTTCTTGCAGACTGAATCTGTTAATTAGAAATATATGCTTGTAATAATGAGGCAGGAACTAAATAGTATACATTGCTGTTGTTCATTGTAATATAGGTCACAAACACCCAAAAAGTGTAATGCTTGATACTAGGTGCCCAAAGGAGCTTTTCAGTGTGACTTACATTGTCATGTGTAGTTTATCTAATATAAATATTGTTGTCTTTAGACACTTTCGTTACTTAAATACATATGTGGGTAAATATGATGAACAGTGAAGTTCTACTAGGGCAAAGCGTGGATTGCAGAGAAAGCGTGAATTTGGAAGTGTTGCTTGAGGATAGCGGAGGCAATCAGTAAGCGTTAAATCCCCTCTGTGGTAATTAACTTGTTTTCTTTTTTCTTTTCTCATTTGAAATAAAGAGTTTCCTTATGGTTTTTATTCTGCTGTTTGAAAATCCTTAAGAGAAATAATCAATACAAAGGTTGATTTTTTTTATTTTTTTTTTTTTTTTTTATTGCTTTGAAAAATTTTGTCAAAACCAAAGTAGTCGTCTCAAATTTTTATGTCTGACTTGGAAATTTATTTAATAAGGGCTGGAAAATAACTTATGGGTAAAATTTATATCTGCAAATGGAAGAAGCCTCAGTCAAAATTTTGGGGTCAAATCAAGTACAAATCAAAGTTCTCCTCAGGTCAAAACTGCTAATACTGAACTATAATGAGACTGCAGTAGTAGTTTATTTCCCAGTTAATTTTTTCCATAATGAATATTTCCTTAAATAAACAGATTACCATGAATTTTTGTTGATATTCACTTATAAGCTCCGTATCTTAGTACTGGGATAACAGGCTTTCCTTCTAAAGAATTATGCTAGACATATTACTTAAACTGAATTTAAAAAAAAAAAATATATATATATACAACATCAAAAAAAGCACCAACACACAACAGTTTTACTTCAAATAAAATATTTTCAGTATGTTTCTTTAATATAAAAAAAATAGTCAAAATTACATCAAAGTACATGTATTTTATGAAATACACAATTCAGCTGTCTTTGTGTTTTGTCTTTCCCTCCTATCTAAAGGCTAAATTTAAAAAGAGAGATAGTAGTGAGAAGAACTTCAGATGTAGACAGGTATTTTTACATTTCCCATGCACAGGCGGGTTGTGGGAATGGGAGTTTATGCCTGCATCCCCAATGCTACTGAAAGCAGATATAATTAAAGTTTGTGTATTTATAGCCTTTCTAGAAGCTCTTTTAGCTGCATTGTATGATGACCACCTTGGTTACCCTTTGTGAGCTTTGTGGTTGAAGAATAAGACTTCTTTTTTTTCCATGACATGAAAAAAAGCCTTTTAAATTGAGTGTCTGCTTCTTTGCTATTGAAATAATTGCTTTAATAGCAAATAATTATTTCAACAGCAGAACAGCAGCCTTTCTTAACTTGGGGGAATTATCTAATTTAATGAGGAAGAACAGAAAATACCCATCTAACAAAATGTTGTAAAAAAAAAATGCCATGGAAGTGATCTCTAAACAATTAACCTAAGAGTTATGTTCCAAGTAAAAAGTAGAGCATGCCACAGAGTGCTTTTTAATATATTTCACTGATAGAGTACATTATGTAAATAAGTAAAAATATCTTGCTTGTTGTGCCTGGAGTACAAAAAGGGTTTTGTTATTAGAGTAGCTGTCTGTTTTGCCCTTCAGATGTTTTTTCACTGTGCTAACAGAATGGAGGAGGACTAGTTTTCCAGACTTCGTTTTTAATTTACATCAGAGAAATGTGAAGATTGAGAATTATCAGTCTAAAATTACAAGGAGAAAATATATGCTCCAAAATTGGTTATGAAAATGCTGAACTAAACTTCCAAGTGATTACCTATTTAAAAACTGATAAAGGATATTGTAATTATAACTTTACTGTACTGCACTCATGGAACTTAAAATTACAGTATTTTTAGTACATGCTCATATTTAAATACTTTCAGTAATTTTAGATGGCTTTAGGATATACATGTTGCTCTTTTCATGTTCTGTGCTGCTTTGTAAATGGTTCTGCAGCTTCATACCAAGCAGCAGCTTCCAACTACCACTGTGTACAACAAACTCCAGGTGATCAGAATTATCTTCCCCTATACGGTAGTGCATGGGCTTTTTTTGTCCTGAGTATACTGTACGTGCAGAAGCTGAGGCAGTTTGTGAAGCATTCAGGTGTTGCATTTTAATAGCTTCCACTTATTGTTTGTAATGCCTTTAAAAATTCTGGAGTTTTTCCCCTTATCAGTGAGTTCCATAGGAAGAAGAGCTACTTGCATTTAGAAGCAGCTGTGAGATCCCTGCTTTTCGGTTGTTGGCGCAATTACTATGCTCTTAACTTATTGTTAATAGAGCTCTAAGATTATGTGGCATTGGTTTAGAATTCCTTCCTGCAACTCCTTGAAATTCTTCTTCCTCAGTATTTTTCCAGTGGTTCATCTTCTAGTACATATCCTTATCTTCTTTTTATCTCTACATGTTTAAAGCTTTCCAATTCTAAGCCCAAGTGCTGGGCTGTGTGAGAGAACAGTAAAGAGAAGCAGCAAATGTTACAGCCAGCTCTTGAAATCGAAAAGGATGGCATGTTATGAGATGTAATTCATTATGAGGCTTAGTTTTGAACACCAGCTTTTCACTCCTACAGCTGAGTAAATGAGTATGTGATTTAAAGTCTAATGGAACATACTTGTTTCCAGCTGTCATGTGCCCAAGATCAAATTTGAAGTGAACCTGCATTACCTGTGAAATCTGGTGTTCATAGAACAAGACAAAAAGAATATGCTGTCTGGCTAGCTTTTCAGGAGGGGGTTAACCTTCCTTGGCTTTAGAAGTCTAAACTTGAAAAATATTAGGCATGTCTAGTGATTTGTCTCTTAAACTATCCTCTACAGGTGTGCCCTTTTTTGTTGACTGCAGGCATTGTCAAGATGCCTAAGTTAAGCCTGATGGCTAGCTTAGCTAACTGAAAATGAAGTGAGGTGAATCCTGCGCTGATTGATTCAAGCATTGGTGAGATAAAATAGGGTAGTTCATGTGAAGATGGCATTCTGTTCTGGATGCAGTTTTTGTAGTCTGTTTTGAGGCTTACCTCACTTACAATTCAGTTGTAGTAGGTTAATGTGAGGAAGTCAATCATTGTCTAAACTGATAAGCTAACTTCATTCCCGAGGAGTGAGGAGACCTGGAACTGCTCATTAAGGAATCGTAATACAGGTGATGCAGCATGGGAATAGTTCTTCTACAGCTGTCTCAAAAGACTCCAAAGTAATGAAAGACTTTGTAGTGAAGCTTTGAGGATGTTGCTCATTTAACTATGCCCTTCTAAGTCTATGTTCAAGATGTATAATTGTAGATGACTTTAGCTGAGCCAGACCTCAGACAAAAGTAAAGGTAGGCTTGAAGCCCTTCATTAATCTCAGCCACAGTTCCTGTGGCAAGGAGCTGTTGCATTTAGATCTGGGTTAAAACAAGCATGTGCTGTTGATTTGAGAACTCTGGTGAAAAACAGGACCTCAAACTGTAGGAGCGATGGTATTTTAAATAAATTTATGAAATATGGACAGGTTTTCAGTTTGTCGTACTGTAGTAACTTGAGTCATGCCATTGCTATCTTAATGTGAGCCAGTACATCTGAACAGTTCAGTGTTAAGCTGTGCTGTTTCTTAGTAACTATTGTACAACTATTGCTCAAAATGGGGAACAACTTAAAAGTTTTCTATCCAGCCTGAAATTGACTGAAAAAACTTATGCTTGTACTTACAATCCATCTTGAAACACAAAGTTGTCACTTTGCCTGTGAGGCAAGACCACACTGCTAGATTAGAGTGAAAGACTTGTTCACGTTGTGGAACTCTTTCCTGTTCCCCCCAATACTGCATGCTAATCCCATAAATATATAGATGCATTAAATTCAAGCAAGCTAAGGCCCATTTTGCCCCTCTCTATCATACAAATGTATGTTCCACCCTCCAGGTCTGTTCATTGGAGTAAATTAAAAGTAAATATGTATTTTGGGCTGTGAATTTTAGTATGTGAAATTAAGATGGAATACTGCCAGACTGTAACAGCTTCATGTGAATGGAAATCAGCTGTAAAACTGCACACTTTTATGTTAGTCAATGTTATGATTACAGTGCCTTGTATTATTGGTGCCTTGTATTTCTTCCCCGTGCAGGTGGACCTCACAGTGCAAGAAAAGGAGAAATACCTGAATGTGTCACGTTGGTTCAACCACATTCAACATTATCCAGGTGTGCGACAACATCTGTCTAATGTCATCTTTATCAAGAACAGATTATACACTAATGCTCATTAAGGAAAATCCTAATGTCATGTTGGGTATTTCAGAGTTTAGAAGTTAAACTGTCCAAAACCACTCACTTGCAAATACTGGTTTGTAACCTTCTGTATGTGAACCGAAACTGTTGATGCCTCAAATAATACAATTGCATTGGATCATTATTGTTCTTTTAAGAAACTGAACTAGTTAATGAATTGTATCATGTATCTGCTTAAATGCAACAATAGTAGAAAAATGGAAATAGAGTTTTAATTCGCTATTTTTTAAAAATGAAAAGTTACTTCAAGTAAACATTCAAATGTAATTACATGGTCTTTGTAGAAAATAATTACTTTCCTTCAATTATTGCCTCCTTTTGCTATTTATTGAATTTTTACATGTGTCCCGCTCTATTTTCGTTTTATTTACCATGGATGTTTACACTAGTTTTGTAAAAGTTAAGAGCTATATTGTGTGCCAAGGATGTGTAAAAGGGAACATGCAAATGTTACAAAGTATTTATGTGACCGAATAAATTATTTAAAAACTGTAGTCTTAGTTTGGCTGTGAAACGTTTCAGTTTCTCTTCAGTAAACAAAGTGAAGATTGTAAAAGGTTAGTTCACTTGCTGCTTCATTTTGTGGTGTCTGGATTTTTATTTAGATTCTAGAAGCATTTTCTTTCAAATTGGGTAACAAAGCGGGCATTTTTCAAGATTTTGCGTGTCTCACATGTGCAAATACAAGTTTCAAGAACCTGACAAACCAACTCCAAACAAACAAAAAAAAAAGGCAAAATCAACCAAACCCCACTTCCACAGCTTAAGACAATAATGAGCTAGTCTGTCAAGTTCACTTTAAATGTTTTGAAGTTTGTTTTAAAACCAAAGACACTGTTGTTGAATCAGACATTTGGACATGTCATTTCACTGTACAATAGGATCCCTCAATTTTTTTAAACAAATTTAAAAGTGTTAACATAATGCCCTAAGGATACATCCTAGTTGGGTAATTAGCTTCTGCACAACTTGGTTAACTTTTTTATTAAAAAATAAAAAAAATAAAAAATAAAAAAAAAAACAGTGGAAGAAATACAAAAATATTTTGGTATTTTAGTGGATAAACTTCTGTGTTGGTTTCTACAAGTGTTCAGTAACCAAGGTCTCATTTATACATTCTTTTGTGTTAACTCGTATGCTACTTCAGAAGCCTCCCACCCAGTAACGTAGATAGAAAGATATCTTGAATAGCTGTTTTGAGTGTCTTGAATGTTACAAGCCCTTTGGAAAAAGGTAGGTAGATAATGAGATGAGGTAATTAAAATATATCCTAACATGTTAAAGGACAGAAAAAAATCACATGAATAAGCTGAGCTTAGACATTTCCAGTCTCTCAAGTAGGTGTTTTCTGTATATATGGAACTTCTTTAGAGGGTTTACAGGCACACAGTGTTACTTTTAGGAATGTCTTATATTGTTAAAAATAAAAAATATTCTTGTTTGGTTTGAAAAAGTTGTGATTTCCCAGGGAACTTAATTCTCAGCTTGTACCATTTTTCATGTTAGTTAATCTTGTTCCTTGCTATTCAGAAGCAGCCTTTATGTACTTAATTATGAAGATCTTACTGAAACCTTGAGATCTGTGCAAGAATGATGGAGTGGGCTTTAGTGCAAATGTATACTAGAAATTTCAAATTCCAAACTTTTCAAATTTGACTACTGCAGGACTTCAGATTTTTACTGTCAGTTCTCTGGTCCCAATTTCTTCAAACGTTTGTTATCTAGTAGTTTGTATATAAGTGAGTTTGCTTTTTCCCCACTTACGACTGGGAGCAAATGATGGTGAGACTTAGAATTCAGTGGAAGAGCAGGTATTTTTCTACTGTAACAAGCCATTTTGTGTTCCCGAAGGGGAGTATGAGTGGGAATCATCAGTGCATTTGGTGAGGGGTTGGGGAAGTTTCGTGTTCATCTTAAAGATTGTTTGTTTAGACATCATATTACACATGAGAATTACTTTGGTTTTGTAAAGTGTATATGCAAGCCTTCATCCATGGACATAGCAGCTTACGTTACAGCTAAGAACACTAAAATAGAACCAGGGCTAAAAATATTGCTGAGAATAATACTGTCATCTTTTCAGGCATGTTTTATAGGGATGGTGCTACAAAGTGGTGGGGCTTTTTAAATCCCAAACAGCTGCTGTTGCCAAGTATCAGGATTTCTCAAGGTGGCTATATGCTACTGCTGCAGTATCCCCTAGCCTCTTGTGCCAGTTTTTTTTTCCTCTGGTGTAGAACAGAAGTGTTACTTGCTGCTGAAATGTTTAAAAAAAAAGTTCTGCTAACAGGAAGGTGAGATGTTTAGAAGTGGATTAGCAAAATTTAACTTTATATTGCCTACAAGTCATTTGGTTATTGTCCGATGCTAACTTGACTAATTCAATTTTTTTCTCCTCTGCATGGGGAAGCAGAAAGGGGTAGAGGATAAAAGCAAAGGGACTTTGCTTTTAGGAAGATGACCAGGAAAAGCAGATGGTATTGATTTTTCTTCACTCTCCCCGTCTGATGCCTTTTAATCATCAAGGACAACTACATCTGTAAAAAAACTTATGAAAAATCGTAAAAATGTAGCTTGGCCTATCTGAGACTGTGTACATTTTTTAAGATTATGCTTCCAGTTATTCACAGATGAGGTGTATACATGAGCTCTGAAATTAACATTGATTGTCTATATAAAGAGTGTGCATGGGTAAATGTTCTGCTGTTTTTAAAGCTACTACTGCTTGTCTTTCTGTAATATTTTATTTCACTTGAACATTACTAAAAGTGACTTTCCTCCCTTGCAACCTCCTTTCTTAAAATTTCAGTTGCTGAAGGGCACAGTAAATACTGTGATGTTGTTTTACTTTTGTTGCTTCGCAGTTTGATGATGATGACGACCACGGTGATGTGTGGAATTTATTTTCACAGCATTTCATGAAGAGTGACACTCATTTGTTAATGTATCTCATCATTGCAGTATTATTATTTTGCATAATTGTTCTATCTAATTTATTCAAGGGGCCTGACGTGTTATGGTCTTTTAAGTATGTGCCTCTAGGACTTGAGGTTGTTGCCATATGGTGAGATAGTGCCGCATGACAACCTTTTAGCAACTGAAGAATTCAACAGTGAAACAAATAGGATAATCGTAAGTGTTCAGTGAAATCTTACGCTTACCACATTGACTTGTCTTTTTCCCTGTGATGCCAAGATGACCACTGCTTGCAGGCAATCCAGGTGGAAACAGATGTTTAAGTATTGCATCAGGCATGTTAGAAACGTGCTGATGATTTTTAGTCATCTTTGTATGTGTAACTGCACTTTCAAGTGAGATGTCAGAGTTCACTTTGTCTCTAGGGCCAGTTCTTGCACTGAGACTTAAAACTGGGCAACAATGATTTATAGAAAAATCCAGGTTTAATATGGGATTAGAGAAGAGTGAATAGGAGTGAGAAATTTGAGATGATCTGTGTTACATTGTACAAAAAAATAGTTCTAGTTTAGACCCAGATACTAAGAAAATTTGACCATTCAGATGGAACTGAATTGTAGGCTTTTCAGCAACAAAACTGTAAGGAATTTTTTTTTTTTTAATGATAGCTTAAATGCATAACATACTTTTTGTCAAGTTCTTTTTATGTCATCAGTGATTTACCTACCAGGTTGGCATCCAGGTTTTCCACAGAGAAACAAAGTTAGGAGATACCACTTCTGGTCAGCAGTTGAAACAGTCCCATCAAGCAATTCCTTACTACCATCTGAATCTTTGGAAGAACATAGGCATGGAAATGGGGAACTTATTTTTTTAAGGTAAATCTTAAACTTCCCAATAGGTGTTATAGCTCACTGAAGTGTCTTGATAAGATTATTCTTCAGCTTTCCTCTCCTCCTCTCCTCCTCTAAAACTTGGGCATCTTTATTTTCCTCTTGGTGAAAAAGCAATAGATGGATCAGAACTCTGCTCCTTAGTGCTGTGGATTTGGAAGAGATACAAAGACAAGATACTTAAAAGAGATACAAAGACAAGATACTTAAACAGGGATTAGCTGAGAGAAATTAAAATAAAGGAATAAATAGCACCTATGAAATCATTATCAAGAAATCCATTGTAAGCTCTTTTTTCGGAGGTCTGGTTCATATTCTTTCTGATCTGCTAGCATCTTCTGTTTGCATCTTTGCAAGTGATTTATGGTTTATCAGCTACATGAGTGCTGAAGTTGGGAATAGAGACATTATCTTGATTTTATGGTTGTATGTGTATAGAGAGACTCATATGTAATTTTTTCACCTCTGTGTTTTTGCTAGGAAGAGGGATCTGTAAGCCTATTTGATGATTTTTTTTTTCTTTTAGTTTTCTATTTTATCACTTCTTTTAATCTTTGGTCTGTTTCACGGTCTTTAACTTCAAAGTGTAATTGCAATGAAGCAGCTGCTTAATGGATTCATACATTTAATATTTTCCTCCTAAGAGCAGCATTTCTTCTTTGCATCTATAATTGGATCGTGCTGCTGCTGTCCCTAATGGAAACGCCAGGTTTCTTATTCACCATACACCTTAGCACATGCTTACTCACTTGGTAATCTTAATTTTCGTTCTGGATTTATCAAAACTGAGTTGTATTTCACACATTTTTTTGTGCTTGGGTGTTACTGCGAAAGACATGTGAGGGGAGTTGCCATTGTGTGCCTCTGCTGCTCCGAGCTTTCGGATTCAGGCTGGGTCTTTGTATCCCGCCGCTGTACATCTCGAGTATTAGATTTAGAGTACTTCAGAGCCCAGCTCCAGGGTGACGTATCAAGATATCAGAGGTTTGGAGGGAAGAGGAATCGATTTTGTAGCAAGGGTTACTTGTTGCTGCTCTGTGCACGTTCCTGCAGGCATGGCCTTTATTTTCGGTGCTGGTGGTGAATACAGCCGCTGCAGAACACCGCGTGTCCTGTCTCTCACTCGGCAGGCAGGCAGGGTGAGTAATTTTTCATTGTTGCTGGATCTGAAGGATTCCCTTTTCCCCTCCCACATTACCTTGGCCCCTTTAGGAAGATTTTCATCTATTAAACTTTCCCTTCTCTGTTGGAAGAACTAAATCTCTTTCAGCGTTTCCAGGCTGGTGATCTAATTTGACAGCTCGTCGGTGATGTCTATTCCACTTCAAAGAGGCAGGTAGCCCGGGGCTAGCCAGCTGCATTGTGGATTCTGCAGATTTGGCTTGCTACTCCTGCTGGGTGTCATCTGTCTTCTTAGTCTCGGCGCTGGATAATTTTTGTCCTCCCTGGCATCATCTGCCTGAGCAGTTTCTGCCTGGCAGGCCTGTCCGTCCAGCTCGAGCATCAAATACAGTGGCCGCACGGCTAATCTGACAAGGCACCTCCTCCAAACAGCCCAGCCTGGGGCCCGCTTTGGCCGGCATCGCAGCCTGCAAACTTCCAGCCATCACGATGGCGGCCTCGGTCTCCCATCTCGGGTGCAGCCCGTGGAATTATTCTGCTGGCGCAAAGCCTGTCCACCCTTCCCCCCGCATCGTCCTCTTAAGGGTCCATCGCTCCGATTCTTCCTGTCCGGGCAGACGTCTGCCTCAACAGGTTTGGGTTTCCCTGCCTGTTGCCGGCGTTTGACTCGGACCCCGCCACTGGGAGGAAACAACCCTTTAGTGGATTATCGTCGCCAGACAGCCCGTGGGGGAAATGACAGGACTCAGCACGGTCAGCCTGAGATTTTTGCAATTCGGAGTGCGGCTGACGCTAATGGGGAGTGGCAGGGTGATCCCTCAAAGAGAAAGCGGGTTCCATTGCACGGCAAAAGTGACAGAGGTTGTTTAGCCTAGCTTCCAAAAAAATACATGATGACTACATATGTTGATTTTCATGCTCCGAGCCATAGCTGTTTCCATGTTTTTGTGATTTGATCACTACTTCCTACAAACTGACAGGTTAGGGGCCCTGTAAGTATTGTCTTTTTATAGCCGTCACCTCTTTAAGTCTTTCTTAATTTTTTTAAATATGTTTTGAGAATAAGCTTGACAGGGCAGTGAGTGTACACAGGCAAGAAAAAAAAAAAACCTGCATAAATGCAGCAAATAAAGCATATTCCTTAAAAAAAAAACAGAGCAAACAGTACTGAAACAAAGAGGAGAAATGGTTTCAGGACAGAAGTCCTAGAAACCGATGCACTTATCTGCCACAGGATTTGCCCTTGTTGCAGTCCCGTAATTCTGAGCCTGACATTACTCATGATGTAAAAAATCTTTCCTAGAAATGCCGTAGTTATAAACCCCCTTTGCCACAGGATTTCCTCCTTGGCAAATACAAAGATAGCTGGAGTGCAGGGCTTAGAGGGGGAAATAAGTTGTCTGAGAGACTAAGAAAGGATGGCAGCTACACTGGAAGGGAATAAAATTAACATTTTAACAATTCTACCCCTCGTTACTAGTGATCCTTAAGCCAGCTGGAATGTCCTCCAGATATTACTAATATATGAGCACTAATGCCATTTCTTAGTGATTGTCAAGTGCGTACGGGCTTTAGATCTGAGTGAAAAAATATGAATACTGATCTGTAGATTGCAAGAGATGGTTACTTTGTGAGACAAAAAGATATGTGAAAGGGAACATATTTTTTCTGTGCTGATTATTGTCTAATTTAGTATTTGCAGACTATGTAACAGTGAAGGAATTAAAAACTATTTTGGATTATGTTTATACTGAATTTAATAATGTTTGGCAAGTGTTGAATGCTTCAGCAATGTAAGATTCATTTATTATTTATTCAGATTGTAACCATATTTTTACTGATTTGGGGGGAAACATTTCAACAAAACTAGTTCACTCATTCTCAAGGCTGAGTTTAGAAGTATTGTCAAAAAACATTATAGTGATTTCAGTGAACAGTTTCTGAGCTTTGATGATGGGACACAATTTAATAATAGGATCATTTTTTGTGTGTCATAATAGCTTCATGCAATTAAAAAAAAAAAAAAAAAGTTTTATTTTCCTCAGCCAGGCAATTGTTTTTACTTATAAAAGCTATGCAGAATACAACATGGGCAGAACTAATTTCTAACAAAGAAATACTACTACTCCTAGGTTCTACTAATAAAATAGGAATTGTTCCAGATAAACTGGCTCCTTCCAGGTCACGACACTGTAGGTTGTAGCAGCTTTAGCTGAATTAGTGGTCCAGTTCTTCCTTCATTTACAACTGGTACCAAACAGTGCAGGGTATGAACTACAAGTAAAAAAATATGTAAAAATATCTAAATAAAAAAAAAAAAAAACTGCAATAGATGCAATGACCGAAACGCAGACCAAGCTGTTCTATTGAGTACACATAGTATGGGGAAAAAAACAAACAAACAAACAAAAAAACCCCACAAACCCACACAAAAACAACCCAGCAAAAACAGCAACAACAAAAAAAAACACAAACAAAAACCAAACAAAAACAAAACCCAAAACCAACAACAACCAAAAAAAAAACCCACAACAAACCACCACTAAAAGAAAGTCAAAATACTGTAATTTGTGGAGGGGGGAGGGAAGTATATTGAAAATATCCTGACACTATCAAATCGTTTTAAAAGAAATCTATAGAGCTTTTAAGTCTTTTTTGCCTTTTTTGTTGTTGTTTGTTAATAGTTACCTAAAAACTCCTACTCTTAATTTTTGTAGACCGTAAGTCAAACAGTTGCCACTCACGTTCGCAACACCCAGAAGCAACCCGATTTATCTGAACGCTCATCTCTTCTGCTGAAACAAAACCCGACAAGCAAGCAAGCAATCCCTGGTTTGTTTCGGTGGGGCTTTGTTTGCTCGGCTCGTTGCCGGGTCGGTTGTTCCGTTCTTCCCCAGCGCAGCTCGGCGGGCGCCGCCGGGCCCGTTCCGCCGCCGTTACCGCAGCAACGGCCGCCGAGGCGGCGGGCGCGCTGCGATGACCTCACACGGAGGCGGTGGGGCGAGGCGGAAGTTCGGCGGGCGGGGAAGGGCCCGGGCTGCCCTGCGGCCGCCGCCGGAGCGGGGGCGTCATGAGCGAGGGTGGCCCCGCGTCCCCCGGCCGGAGCGGGGCGGCCCCGCCACCGCCGCCCCCCAGCGACAGGAAGCGGGAGACGCTGGCGGCCGGATCCCCGATTCAGCCCATCATAAAGGGTGAGGAGTGGGACCGGCCCGGCTCGGTAGCGAGTCCCTGCGGTGGCCGAGCGCAAGGTGTACGGCGGGGTGGGTGTTGAGGGGCTGCCGGGCCCGGGGGGAGCGCGTCCCCTGAGCGGCGCGGGGTGTCCCGGCCCTGACGGGCGGTGACGGGCCCCGCAGCCGCTCCCCGGCCTCCTCGGCGCCCCGAAGTGTGACGGTAGGCTCCTAGGAAGCTCGACGNCCACTAAAAGAAAGTCAAAATACTGTAATTTGTGGAGGGGGGAGGGAAGTATATTGAAAATATCCTGACACTATCAAATCGTTTTAAAAGAAATCTATAGAGCTTTTAAGTCTTTTTTGCCTTTTTTGTTGTTGTTTGTTAATAGTTACCTAAAAACTCCTACTCTTAATTTTTGTAGACCGTAAGTCAAACAGTTGCCACTCACGTTCGCAACACCCAGAAGCAACCCGATTTATCTGAACGCTCATCTCTTCTGCTGAAACAAAACCCGACAAGCAAGCAAGCAATCCCTGGTTTGTTTCGGTGGGGCTTTGTTTGCTCGGCTCGTTGCCGGGTCGGTTGTTCCGTTCTTCCCCAGCGCAGCTCGGCGGGCGCCGCCGGGCCCGTTCCGCCGCCGTTACCGCAGCAACGGCCGCCGAGGCGGCGGGCGCGCTGCGATGACCTCACACGGAGGCGGTGGGGCGAGGCGGAAGTTCGGCGGGCGGGGAAGGGCCCGGGCTGCCCTGCGGCCGCCGCCGGAGCGGGGGCGTCATGAGCGAGGGTGGCCCCGCGTCCCCCGGCCGGAGCGGGGTGTCCCGGCCCTGACGGGCAGTGACGGGCCCCGCAGCCGCTCCCCGGCCTCCTCGGCGCCCCGAAGTGTGACGGGAGGCTCCTAGGAAGCTCGACGGGCTTTGTTTTAACCTATTTATTTATTAGTTTGACACTCGGGTAGCCGCGTGGCTTTGTTTTGGGAAGCTGAGTCCTCACCGCTTGTGCCTTGTTCACCCAAGCACCCGTGTTTCGCCCTAGCTAACCTGTACACAGGTCCCAGCTTGGAAGTGGTTCAACCTGTGCTTTGTTTACTGTAACCGTGTTATTTCCCCAATCTGAAATCATCGTTCACAGCACTTTCTTTTTGGAACGGGGTGAGATTCAGGTTGTTGAAGAAATCCGTATCGGTGCAGCAGACAGGGAGAGTCGCAAGGCGGGAATAAACAGCTGGTGGCAGGAGAAAAAGTTGGACTGTTTTTCAGATTTTGCTGCCAGTTCAGTATCAGTTTAAAGTGCTTCTTTGAACTACTACTTAAAGTGCTACTTTGAACTACAGTGTATATTTCTTTAAATGCTACGCTATCAGATTGCTTTTAAATTGAATAGGCTTTTTTTTCTGTACGATAGCCAAGACTATATCTCATACATATTTATGTTGTTAATACTCTTCTTCAAGAGTAACTTTCAGATCTTTGACCCTGGAATACAAAAAAATACTAACAGACTTCCCTGATAGTGAGCTTTCTTCTTGTCTTTCACTGCAGAAAACTCCCATATCCTAAACTGTGAATCTCTGTTGAGCTGCAGCCTTTAGTTCTGCTCTGCATCCAATTTTTACCACCGTTGAGAGTCAGATATGGAAGCTGTAATAAAGAAGACTGAAACAGAGGGTGCTGAGAAACAGAGGAGAATGTTTTACAGAAAGGTGTCTATGGCACCTAAAACATTGTTTCATTGCATTTTATCTAAACCGGTACTTTACTGATCAGGTAGAATAGCCTACAAATGTTATTGTGGTGCTCTTTTGATTTTGCATGTATTTGATGAGCAGTAGTGCGTATTGCATTGCAAGTATGTCGTGCTACCTGGTGTTGTTCAGCTTAGTATGGAGTGTGAGAGAAAAACTAAAAATCTGACTTTCATTAACCTTCTAGATGTTGGGGAAATCTATTCAAGACTACTGGATCACAGACCAGTAATTCAGGGAGAAATACGTTACTTTGTTAAAGAATTTGAAGTAAGTATTTGTATATTGCTGGCTGCTGTAATCTTCAGAGTCTGAGACCTTAAACAGTGTTAGCATCTTTTTAGAGATTATAATATGCACGTAATTTTCTTCAGAAACACTTGAAGTGTATTTCTTGCCCAAAATAGCACAACTGTAGTATATGCCTACAACTTTAGTAAACAAGACAATAATTTAAGTGTTTTTATTTAAAAAGTTTTGAAAGGGTCATAAATGTTTTTCCTGTGAAAGACTGGCAAGAGTATTGATGTAGGAGAGTGATGTAATTCTTAGAGAAGTCTTAGAGAAGTCTAGTTCATTTAAGGAAAGTGTCGTTGGCTGATACGGGTTCACATTTGATTAAGGAACTACTTTCTGCTTCAGCTGGATTCAGCTGGCACAGCTATGATTTAATTTTGCTTTAATTTTTGTTCTGTGAAAGAAAATAATAGTTCTGGAAGAGAAGAGCAACAATTTATGAAAAATGAGAAAATCATTACAAATTGAATGAATGTTCTCTGATCAGCTGCAAATAAGGCTGAAGTACAGAAGGTGTAAAAGTGTTTGCATCCAAATTTGCTTGGGAAGTGTAATATGGTTTCCACAAGGTGGCAGCAGAAGTTCAGAAAAGTAGAATCTTGTGTCAATAAAAGGCTATTTCACAGTAGATTTTCATTCTTAGAGAAACTGGAATTTGAAATCTTAACGTTAGTCCTGAAAATACAGTTATACCTCAAACTTGGAGTGTGCAGAGCTGTTTTTTAATGAAAAATTACATTAAAATGTCTTCCTCCCACCCCATGGCTGATATTTCGAGCACGTCTCGTTTGTCTCTATACAAAATAAGTATGTGAACTAAACTTTTCTAGAAAAGTTATAGGATAGAGTAGATAAGTTTCACATGGTTTTCCATAGAAAGGAAAATTTTAAACTCAGTCACAAAATTATAACTCATATATTTATCATTATATAATACATATATTTCTGTCATTGCACACAAAGTCTTGTTGTATTTCTTAGACGATTTTTTTTTTTTTTTTTTTTTTTATTTTTTTTTTTTTTTTTTTTTTTTTTTTTTATTTTTTTTTTTTTTGGCAAAAGCAGAGGGTTATGTACGTTTTTGCAACTTAGAGTTTCTTCCAAAAAATACACGTTTCTGACTTTGAGACATCAGATATTTTTTTGTTGTGGTAGGATGCAAGCTCCTTCTTTCAATGGTCAGCATCTAGTGAAGAATGTAGATTTGCATTCAGGAAGCTGGGAACCTGTTTGCTTAAGTGGTTATACTTGTCTGTGCCTCTGAAGTTTTAAAATGGGTATGGTGATCCAGTTGCCCACTTCATGTGCTGAAGTATTTTTTTAATCATCTAGAATTGCGTTATGATTAGCAACTTTTAGTACAGGAATGCTTGTGTGCAATTGTGCTCGTAAGTCTGAAGAAGGGGAAGGGGGCAGGCAGCATCCTGCAGCAGATTTCGGAATCTTTTTCATTATCTAAAGGAAAGTGCAGGTGAAATTTAGAGTGGAAGTAGTGCTGTGACTTTGGAATTTTTTTTTTTTTTTAATGTAAACAATAAAGCAAGAGCTTTGTTCTTCATGTAATTAATCGTGATCAGCAGTGAGCCAGAAGAAGGGCTCCCTCTTTAGTCAGCTGTGTTATGTTGACTTCGTTGCTCTACTTCAGTAAAAACAATTTTTCTTGCATTGTTTTAACTTCATGTCATGCTATATCTGGAAGGTCAGACATCAAGCAAGCAAAATCACTGCTGTATTATTTCTCTGTAACAGCAGAGTTATAAAATGAAATACTTTCAAGTTGTGTTGCTCTCCGTTGTTTTTGATATCCTCTAGATTAGGGGTGTCAAACTCATTTCCACCGGGGCCACATCAGCCTCGCGATTGCCTTCAAAGGGCCGAATGTAGTCCTAAAATTACATTCGGCTCTTTGAAGGCAACCGCGAGGCTGATGTGGCCCCCGGTGAAAATGAGTTTGACACCACTGCTCGAGATTACCTATACAAACCTGCACATTTTTCCACACAATGTTTTCATTAGTAAATACTAATTAGAAACTAACTAGAAAACGGTATAGTCTTTGAGTTAAAGGTATTTGTTTATCAACTGGGAAACCATCTTATTTTGGAGAGTAGAATTCCTTTTTTGCCACTCATTTTCTTTCATTTCTTCTGACAGGAAAAACGTGGCCTCCGAGAACTACGAGTACTTGAAAATCTAAAGAACACAATCTTTGAAACAAATGAACACGTTCTTCCAAAGTGTGAGCAGGCCATGCCTGGAAATTTGAATGAAATATTCAAGAGATGTAAGCACATTGCTTCTTATTCTGGCTGTATAGCTTTAGCTGCCAAATTTATGTAGCTGAAACATGCCAGTGTGAATTTTGTTGTATTTTATGTATAATATGTTGAATAAGCATTTAATTTCATATAACTTGTTTATATGGCATCTGGCAGAATTACAAATGATAGATAATGCTATGCACATAAAGCAATGTCAGGAAAATATTTGAAAGTTTAGCTATGCAATTAATGCATATGTTCTAATGCCTTCTGAATAGAGTACTACCTGACTTTCTAATGGTCAGCTCTGCAATAGATCATTAGTAGAGTCACAGAGCGGTTGAGGTGGGAGGGACCTCTGAGGGTCATTTTGTCCAACATGACTGTGCAGGCAAGGGCAGACAGAGCTAGTTGACCAGGGCTATATTTGGTTGAGTTTCGAATATCTCTACTGATGGAGACTCCACAACCTCTCTGGGCAACCTATGCCAGTGTTTGACCACTCTCACTGGAAAAAAAGTGTTTTATTGTGTTCAGATAGATTCTCATGTGTTTCAGTTTGTACCCGCTGCCTCTTGTCCTGTCAGTGAGCACTGTAGTAAAGAGTCTGGGTGCCTCATCTATATTCCCTTCGATCAGATAATTACTCACAATGATGAGATCCTGCCTGGTCCCTCTTTTCTCCAGGCTGAACAGTCTGAGCCTCTCCTCATATGAGACATACTCTACTCCCTTAATCATCTACATGCTGGACTTACTCCAGTAAGCCCATCTCTTTCATTTACTGGGGAGCCCAGAAGTGGACACACTTCCACATGTGCAGCTTCACCAGTGCTGAGCAGAGAGGAGGAATCACCTTCCTTGACCTGTTGGCAATGCTTTTTCTAATGCAGCCCAGGATGCTGTTGGCCACTTTGTTTTGCTGCAAGGCTGTGTTGTTGGTCACTGATGTGTCTTCCTGCCTGGGATTATTTCTCCCCAGATGCAGGAGTTGTCATTTCCCTGTGTTGAACTTCAAAAGATTCCTCTCAGCCCAATTCTCCAGTTGCTCAAGGTCCCTCTGGATGGCAACACAACCATATAATGTCAGTCACTCCTCCTGGTTTTGTATTGTGCAAACTTGCTGAGGGTGCACTCTGCTCCAGCATCTGGGTCACTGATGAAGATGTTAAACAGTATTGGCTGCAGTGCTGACTCCTGGGGTTTTCCATGTTCTTTGTCACCAGCTCCCCTGCCCCTTTCAGCAGAGGACCTGTATTTTCCCTAGTTTTCCTTTTGCTGTTTATGTACTTGTAGACTCCTTTCATGTTGCCCTTCACATCCTTTGCCAGATCCAACTCCAGATCAGCCTTGACTTTTCTAACCCCATCTCTGCATGATCGAACAGCAACTCTATATTCCTCCTGGCTCACTTGCCCCTGCTTCCACCTCTTGTACACTTTCTTTTTAAGTCTGAATTCAGTTAGGAACTTTTTGCTCATCCATGAAGGCCTCCTGCTCCCTCTGCTGATTTCTTACTGGTTAGAATGGACATTTATTGAGCTTGGAGGAGCTGATCCTTGAAAAGTATGCTATGTCCCTTCTGTTATCATCATCCCAGACCCTTGATTTGCCTACGCTATCTCCAACTTACTCTTTTTTTTTTTTTTTTTTGAGGCAACTCCCTCACCTGTCATTTCTAGTTTAAAGCTGTCCCTACCAGGCTGGCCAGCTTGTTGGCAAAGATACTTTTACGCTATTTAGTCAGGTGGATTCCATCTCTTCCAAGCAACTGTTGATGCTCAGAATGGGTCTCATGGTTGTAGAAACTAAACCCCTGCTACCAACACCAACTGTGCAACTAGCTTTTAACCCCAAAGATCCATTGAGTCCTCCTCGCCAGGAAGGAACCCCCTCTGCCTTTGACCACTGTACCCAGATCCCTGTAGTCATTCCTGATATTTCGCAAGTCACCCTGAGTACCACTGGTGTCTACATGGAAGAGCACCAGTCTAAGCCTCAGTAGCCTCTCTGTGACATCCCGGCAAGCCTCCCTAGATGATAGACAAATTACATCAACAGATTTTTTTCCTATTTCCATTGACAAATTTTCCTAGGCTTAGGAGGCTGGCTCCATCATAAAGATGTTCTCCATGTACATAGTTTATACTAAATCACTTTTTACATTTGATAGGGAAAAAAATAAGAAAAAAACCTCAACTAAACGTAGAGCCTCATCACCTGTTTGTACTTAGTGACTTGGGGTTTTTTTTTCCTGTCTTCTGAGGTGCTGAGTAGTATACTCTAGCTCATCAGCAACACTAAAGAGTATGGGCACAAGGGGACGTAGCTGCTTTTCTTTTTTTTGCTTCTAGAATGCACAAGAGTTGAACTTGGTGTTATGCCCCCATGCAGTTATCAGTGTAAAGCATTTCCAGCAAGTACTGACAAATTTTTTTTGTGCAGTTAAGTGACACAGTGGAATATAGTCTTTGACTTGCAACTGCCTCATGTCTTTTAAATCCCTTTCAGGCAAGTTTCTTTGATTTAGAACAGCAGACTGATGTACTGCAATTTGTTATTTCAGTGCAAGCTGCCAACGAAATGATGCATAGACTCCAAGAGAGAGAGCATGAAGAGAGGAAGGTAAAGGATGGATGGCTAGATTCTTATAATGGGATCTAACTAAGAGTCTTGTGCTTCTACAGCAAGTCTATCTGCCTTCAGTACTCTAAAACTTAGAAGTATATAAAATATACTTGCAGTAAAACTTCTTTTGGGGTGATTTCTACACTTATAAATGCGTACTGCAGCACCATATATGTACTCAACTGCAAAGTCAAGGGATTGCTAGCTCTTCCTGTAATCTCCTGATGTATGGAAACTGGTTTTTTTTTTCCTTTGCATTATTTTCCCTCCAAGCTCAGATTATAATATTTGTCACATAAAGGGAAAGCTTCAGTATAAAAAAATTATTTTCTGTGGAACAAAGAGCACCTATTAACCTACCAGAATGGAAATGTAAATCTTTCCTAGTTAGCTAAGAACATTGACCATATTATATATATTGCTTGCTGAAAAGGAAGTGTGTTTTTCGCTTGTGGATGGGTTATTTAATGAAGGGCTATATTATAGGAACATGTGAATCATTGGAATCTTTTCAGTTGGCTGCACTTTGCTCATTTGAAATACATGTGTTCTGAATCTAAAATTTGGAAAATTATTCAAGGAATTAGTTTTATGTTTTCCCATTACTCCTTCATGATTGTGTTCCTGTGTTATCTTTTGACTTGCAAAATGTTATTTACAATCATTTAGTTCAGAAAAACCAAAGACATTTCTGTGGCCATCACGCAAAACAGGCTGCACATTGATTTGTGTAAGCCAATAGTCGTGTTTTTCTTTCCTTTTAGTAATCGATGAAGATGGGCAGTCCAGTTGCCATTGAATACTGGTACTGTGCGAATAGCACGCTGCTGAACCTTGACAAAGTTTGCTTTTGTCTAACACTAGCATAGATATTGGTAGAGAAGTAAAGTAGGAAATTCTTATAGTTCTGCCACTGTTTGTTTGAAGTAAAACTTTAATAAAAAAAATTATAACTTATAAAATGAACACTCAATAAGAATGGTAACTGTTCCTTTTTTTTTTTAAATTGGCTGTATATTTCCACTCTTTGGGTTTTTTTTTATATGCAGTGGAAGAATACTAACAGCTATTCAGGATTTGTAGCATTTCTTTAAGCTTGTATAGTAGAACTTCTTGGCTTGAAACTTTCCAAATGTGAGTTGGAACAGGTAGGTAACTTTTTAAAAATTATAAATAAAAATTGTCATGGTAGTGGAGCCACTTGAGGAGAAATACTTTTTCCTTTCTAAAATCATGTGTTATGAAAAAATTACAGGGTTTTGGTAAGATCTAGTGTCAAGTGATTAGTGTGAGCAGCTCTCAGTGAAATGAATTCAATTTCTGCTGAATAGAATGAGTTTTAAGATTATTTGCTTTACTAATTCTTTTTCGCTTTGCAGTTCCTTTCAGCTGCTGGTATCAGCCAAATAACAAAAGAGAAATGATGTTGTCCCACGACATTCTCACTTAGGGTAAAGTAATTTGAGATTACAGGAGTGTCAGTGTAAGAAGTATTCTTGGAATCCCGTGTCTCGTTGAGTAGTCTGCCCATCCAGATCAGTAATATTTACTTAGTAGTTCAAGATGTGGGTTACTTTAAGCTTGTGGGAGAAACTAGAGAAGACTTAAAGAAATATTGTAAACATGTTTTTGTGTACTTAATTTTTTTACTTTAAATATTTTTATGTAGAAGGATACAGGCTTATACTGGAAGCTACCTAATGCCTGCCATATGGTCTTATCTCTGAACTGCTTGTGGCATGAACTAGTATGGTAGCATTTCTCAAAGCCTGTGTCTGCCTCAAGTGGTGGGTTTTTTGTTTTGAGTTTTGATGTGTGTTTGGTTTTTCTTTGTGTTTTTTAATTTCAGCAAAAATAGCCCAAGTAATACTAAAACCAAAATTTACTGAAAAACTTTATGATTTTACAAATGTTAAGTTTTTGCATAACTAATGACAGTAAAACAGGGATAGAAATAAATGCAACCAACTCATGTCAGTCTGTCCTATATACAAGGTGGCTTTACTTTCTTGCAAGTTCAAGCAGTATGTGCTATTGAGTGAAAAAATGGTTTCATAATCAGATTAGATTTTTTCCAAATAACTCATGTCTGAACTTAGATGTTGGTATAAAAGGAATTAGAAAGACGTCACTGCCAAAATATGTAAATTTGCTAACATACCAAAGGGAATTCCCAGGACAGGATAAGCTGATAGCTATGTTTGTAATTTAGACAAGCTTTGGTTTATATCTAAACCAAATTATGAAACTTTAACTCAAAACTAATTTCAGCTTTTTATATGAATATGAAAGCTGAAAATGTAATAATGTCTAAATAACTTAGAAAACAACTACTCATAAATGTAATAGGCATTGTTATGAACAAAGTTTAGTTTGAATTTCCCAAATTATTGTGTTTATGTAGTTCTACTAAAAGACAGTGATGCCAACTATTCAGGTTGTGTGTGAAAAGTGAAGTTTAACAGCTTGCTATGGCTTATGTTTGGTTGGGTGGCTGAAGGAACATGTAGCAGAACAACTGAAATGCTGTTTGGAGAAGCGGAATTGCTGAAAGGGTGCGTAACCAGCAATCAAAGACAGGCAAAAGCTCTATCAGTGGGGTCTGGAGCTGGAAACCTTATCGGAGGATAGAACTGGAGTTCTAAGAGTGTTTGGGAGTGAGGAGATGATTCTCTGATTAAACAAACAGACAAATTATCCGAATTTTGTCAAATTAACAGTCATAGAGAAATATAATTTGTACTACCTTGTAGATCTTTTCAGGTGGGGTAAACTTGTTTTGTTTTGTTTTCTGTGCAGTAAATGGTAGTAAATGCCAGTCAGTAGCACAGTAAAAGCCTAAAGCATAATGTACTGCTGCTGGCAGTTAAACCGTTTTTTGGTTCAAATAGAAATCTACAGCATGGCAAGAAGTGTTGGATTGTTTAATGCTTAAAACATTATAATTTATAGGTAATTATTGAGACTCTCTTTTTGTTTCCTTTGTACTGATACCATGAATTGCCTAAGGCTTCCTCTTGGTTCAGGTACATCTGTCTGCACGCTTTAGTTCATTCAGCAATTTTCCTACATCACAAAGGTTTTAACTAAGAATAAAATGTGTTGTGCTGAAGCCTGTATGTGGTATCATAATACTGGCTTCTGTTTTGTTATCTTGCACTGGTGTATTTATACAATTAAATATGAAAATAGCTTCTTAGACACTTCTTGACTGGCTGAGGAGAACAGTGGAAACTTACATGTTTTCTGAGGTGCCTGTGTTTGGTTTATTAGCTGCTATTTTCTAGATAATGATTAAGGCTGTTGGAGGAGACTTCTATGTGGTTCGGTTTTTACTTATGAGTTTAGACTATAGTTATTTTACGGATTTGTTTGCTTGTTTTAGCAGTCATTTGAAATCACAAAAGGTAGGAATTAAGATTAGGCTATCCTCTGAAAAGTTGTTCTATGAAAGTATACTGATTTTCATGTCCTGTTCTTAGTGATACTTTGTTAGTCTACAAATTACAGTTTCTCCAGTTGGCAGCCCTGGAAACAGAAGAATGAACAACAGCAACAGCAAAAAAACCCACTCGCACACCCCCCAAACAAACAAACAAAACAAACAAAAAACCCACAAAAACAAACAAACAAAACCCCACAACCCACTTGTTTCTGTTTTTTTAGTCATTACCCTGTTTCCCAGAAAATAAGATAGAGTCTTATATTAATTTTTGCTCCAAAAGGTGCTTTAGGCCTTATTTTCAGGGGGTGTCTGATTTTTCCATGGACAACAACCATCGTTTATTCTTGAACAAAAAAATCAACATTTATTCACATATAGCTATATCATCATAACTCTCCAAACCTTGAATTCTGTCATGAATTTCATGTGAGTCTATTTCCTTTAGAACCGTTGGCCCCAATTTCTCATGTCTAGCAATAGCCCTTTCCTTAAATGAGCACCTCTTGTCCATGTAGACTGCTCATAGCACATTGACAACTGTCAGTTGTCTGTCAGGTGTCAGGTTTCCTTGGTGAAGGGTCCGTCTGTCCTGCTGCATTCTATTGCCAATTAATTTTACTTTTTTTACACATATAGCTGCCTAGACACCATTTAAATTGACTTTTTAAATGAACTGTAACTAGGGCTTATTTTTGGAGTAGGGCTTATATTTCGAGGCTCCTGAAAAATCATGCTAGGGCTTATTTTGGGGGTAGGTCTTATTTTCAGGGAAACGGGGTACCAGCCATGCAAAAGTTGTAATTAGTTTTCATCAGTTTGGGAGTTGTATAAATATTTATTTCGTTTTAAGTTTTTTGCTGACTCTGCATGGGCCAGAATTTATTTCAATTTATATTTTACATAGTTGGGTTGCTCTTACAAAGTTGCAAGTTTAAAAATAATGAAAATTAACACTGAATTACTGTTTGTCCAAATGTGGTGGGGTTTTGTTGTTTGTTTTTAAAGGAAAAAAAGGAATTGCTTTCTCGTGCAACTGCACCTTCATTTTCAAACATGCGGGAATTATTTCCTTCTTCATGACAGTAAAGAAATATTCATTTTAACAGGTCAGAAGTTCTTTATTACTACTGCAGGTGCATTCTGGATTTCAGAAAAAGCATTCACTGAGGTGATACAGATCTCTAGAAACTTATTATTCTTATTAATGTTGTCATACTTGTGTCAGCAAGCTGTACCTACAGCCTTAACTTTTTGTTTCAATTTTCAGTTCATATTTAGCAAGTGAAGGTGTATATTTCAAAGATTGCTCCTCTTAAATGATGTTCATGTGCTTTTTTCTACTCAGCATGAGTTTAAATGTGCAGTGGATTAATGCTTTGTAACTAGGGATCCTGACGCTTAAGATAGTAGAACCAATTTGTATTAATATTTAAACTGATTAAGGTTATTTCTTTGGTTTTAAGTAGTCAGGCCTTGAGGAGTGAGAAACTTAGTATGGCATTTGAAAGCTTCCTAAATAACAAATACATGGAAAACAACCTGAAGTTCTGTTTTCTTAAAATGAAGATGTTATTTTCCTCACCTTCATGAAATCACCCTGGAAATTAATTTGCCAGGCACACTATCAAATTTTATGTGTATTGTTGTCTGGAAAACAAATTTTTGCAAATCTATAAATTTGGAAATTACTGTTATAAAGTATAAAATACACTCGGTATTGTCTCTACAGATCATTAATATACGTAATAATGCTGACTTTTGAAAACTGCTTTTTGAGAGCGACTTTTGATTAACCAACACAAATCTATGCCAAGATGTCTATACATCTTGAAAAACTTTGCATTTTAAAGATTTTTCGTTACTGTCAATGGCATATTGAACAAGAGAGATTGTTCATCTACCTGTATGTACCTCTGTGTTTTCTAGCTCTGCTACAGCTACAACTATAGTTAGGGCATAATATTTTTTGCACAGTGTCTTGATTTTGTTAGTTTTTCCTCCTGTGTGTTATGGTCAATTGGATAAAGCATGGAAGTTAATAGCACTGGGGGTGAAGAGGATGTGGTAGGAGTAGAGAGCATCACGGTCAGAAAGCACAATATAGGGCAAACCTGAAGGGTACTTGCAGAGCTGCATTGTGAAAGTCATCTTTCTGTCTTGAGAAACTGAATCTTTTTGCGGCTGGAGCACTAGATGCCAGTGTCCTGTGTGGGAGCCTGGGTCCTCAGGAAACTGTTAGTGATGTTCTGCTAAGCAAAAGGCTGTACCACGGTAGCAGCTGTTAAGAGTCACCGGAGAAGACTTGGATGGGGGAAACCTTTTGGCACCTCTGCTCCAGGGGTGGTATCTCTTGCAGCTTGGGTCTTGCAGTTGGATGCGGGCGTAGGAGGAACCTGTCTTTGGTCAGGATTTCTCTCTCGTATTGTTCTGTGATGCCTCATGAGACTGAAGTGCCCATTGAAGTTTATCCCACAGCTATAGCATTCACAGGTCTCTCTCTCATGGATTC
This sequence comes from Pampusana beccarii, assembly GCA_013399365.1. Classification (NCBI taxonomy): domain Eukaryota; kingdom Metazoa; phylum Chordata; class Aves; order Columbiformes; family Columbidae; genus Pampusana; species Pampusana beccarii. The sequence goes on along the minus strand of VWYH01011081.1, from coordinate 759,188 downwards.
TTTAACTTCTAATAAGAAGCAAGTTTACGCTGCAACATATACTTTGGTGGAATGGTCCGTATCCTAAGGCATGCATCCATTAAGAATGACACTTCATTATTTTTGCTGTTCACGCGGTTGTTCGGCTGGTAGGAACAGGAATATTGATTTCAAGATGATGACTGTCTTGCACACAAAAACATAGGCACTCATTAGCCATCGGTGTCAATGATCTGGAGGTGCTGCTGGGAACAGTTGGGTTTGAATTTGTTTTCTAGGAAGGAGGGAGCTGCAGTGCCTTAAGTGTGCACTGAACTTCTGCGGTGGGGTTTTCCAAATCATTACCAGTGTGGGCGAGTGAAAACTGTATTCAAATCCTTGGTGTCTTGTGCTTGGTTTTCTTGTCATTCTTACTTGTTTGCTCTAGCATATCTTAAACACTTTAGAAATTAGAAAAATAAAATTATTAGTATCTGCAACTTTTTCCTTTTGTTCAAGGTGTAAATTGCAATTATATGGAGTTACTTTATTTCCAGTAAATCTTACTCTATAAAATTAGTTACTCTTTCAGTGGAATGCTGATCATCTTTTTGTATTTAAAGAATAAGCACTTACAGCAGTTGCTTCTCACTATTCAACTGTTTATACGTTTATTTAGGCATAGATGAGGCAACATACATAGCCTGGCTGTTAGTATCCCTTTAATTCACAACATTCCTTCCCCTATGCCAGAGCGAGCTAACGACTGAGCAGGGGAAGCCAAGAGGTTTTCTGGGAGAAGAAAGGAGTTAGACCGCAGACTTTAGATAAACTAAACTTTGCTATCTCGTGTTCTAGAAATGTCTTAGGTTGTTTTACCAGGGAAATGATTTAAATCCTGCAGTAGTATTGTGCAGTGGAAAAGGAAAATAGAAAGTAGTAACATGAGTTTCATGTTCCTTGCAAACTGTTCATGTTGTGAGGGGTATGAGTTAGTCCAGCTGAAGTGTGGTTTGGGTAGCTGCTGTGTCATCCTGTCAAAAAATGTGTGATGCAACAACAGTTTTGAAACCTGTTGAATATCAAGTAGTGTACTGGTCAAACTATTAGTGTACACTGGTGTATATTTTTAATAGCTGATATTGCATCTGTTGCAGACAAGTTGTATCTTGGCATAATGTTGTTACAATGTACAGAAAATGCTGCATGGCCAAAATAGTGCCTTTAACCCACCATATGTGATCTTGCAGAGCAATGCTGAGACAGTGTTAAAGAATACGTAAATGCATTTCCATTGTCTTGAGTTGACAAAAATACCAGATGTCTGTTAAAGGTGTATGATAATATTTATTCCTACACAGAAGTACTGTATATAGAAAATAGTCATTGCTGATGTATTTAAAAGGGGGGGGGGGGGAAATAAAAAAAATGAATCCTTTCTTTTGCTGGAAGACGGAACAAATATAAGAACAATTGCCTAGATTTATTGTGACTTCAGCATCTATAATAGGAGGAGGCCAGGCTGTTAATACTGTATGCAAGGAATCCACGGAAGTACATCTCATTTTGACATGTATATTTGATGTGTGTGTCTCTTTTTCCAGATAGCTAGATAATTAGTTTTTTTCAAGATAAGAGAGTGAAAGAAATCAGACTTATTAGAAGTCAAGCGATATGAAAGTATGAGGGGAAAAATAACGTATTTATAAAGGAAGGCATTAATCACAGTGAGAGCTAGATGGCTAAAGCAGAAACACTAACTGCCGGTTTCAAAACATAGAATATCTAGGTCGTTATATTGTATTTCATTCTTTCCTTTTTGTATTAGAGGCTGTACCTAAGCATTGTGGCAAAATAGAAATGCTGTTTGTTTCTAGTTTTAAATGTATTCAAGAATGTAGAAAACACTTTTGTTTCAACAAATGACATTCAAGGGGAAAGTAGCAAATGTCAATAAAAGAGGAAAGATGTGTTGAAGGATTGACTGACATATAAGTTATAGGAGTTTTATTGACTATCATAATTTGGTTTGAAGCATAGAAGCATTCTGTTTGCATGTAGTTGACATGAAATCTCAGGTGTGGTCTTGAGTGTTGAAGTGGATCCTTTAGTCTCCAGTAATGCATATGTACTTAAATAATAGACATACATAACTCTCTAAAATTTTTTCTAGCACTCACATATAGGAAATATTATGGGCTTGGTGTTTTCCTCGTAACTGAGATTCTTCCAGTGCGTTTTTTGTCTGTGTCATATATAACACAGGCCTGCCCCATACTCCTTGTACTAGATGCAGATTGTCATTTAAGACTACTTAATCAAAAATTAAATGTATTTTATTTAAATTATTTTTCTTTTGGTTACTTTCAGTACAGTGGACTCTGAGTCTCTTCGTGACAGTAGGCGGCTTCTTTCTGTGTGAACAGAAGAAAGGAAGGAAAAAAAAATTTTTTAAAAGGAGGAAAAAAAGCAGTGTCCATTTGCTGATTGTTTTTCCCTCCCGCTCCCGTAACTAAGGGGCTAAAAACACTGAATACTGTGTTCCTGAAATCAGAAGTTCATTTTGAAAGAAAATTTTTGTGTTATAATATGGATTTGTATCAGCTACTTACAGTACTTTGAACATTGTCAGTAATCAGAGGAGCAAATAATACAAGAAGAAATTGTCTTTAGAAACTAAGAGAAGCGAACTAAGTGAGGTAGTAACTTTTAAGTGTCTATTTATTTACTTATCACCAGACTGTAGCATAGAAAACCCATTGTTATTAGTGCTATCACGTTAATACTATCGTAGACATTTTATCATTTGTTTTGGATGGAGTATACTTTATAAAAATCAATGTTTTCTTTTTAATTTCACCTTTTCATATGTTCTCTTGCTTGTTTCACTTTAGTGAACTTAAAAGTCCGGTTTCTCTGATACTGTAACATTGTATAGCTCTCATTAAACCCTCTGTTTTTATATGGAAATGATTCTTAAAACTTTACATTTTCATCCTTGCAGCTGGAGGCGGACAAGCAGATGGCTCGTGAAGAGAAGCACGCAGCCCACTGGGAGGAATTCATGAAAGAACAACAAAACAAACGAGCAGAGGTGGATGAAGAACACAGAAAAGCTATGGAGCGCCTCAAAGAGCAGTATTCTGAGATGGAGAAGGAACTGGCCAAATACATTTCTTTTTAAGACCTTTCTTTTCTAATAATGCTGGGTTTGTGCCAATACTCTGTTGCTTCTGACTTGAATTGAGATTCTTTTGGAAAGCTGAAACAAAGAAGAAAAAAAGGAGAATTTCCTCTACAGGTTTAGTATGGGAAGAAAAGTTTTGCATACTTTCAACTTAAGTGCCTCCCTATGCTTGTTTCGTTCAGGGCAAGTGGAATGCCAGTATTTCTTCCTTTGTTGAAAGGTGGGACTGGAAATTACCTTGTGTGACTACATCAGCTCAGGGAGTTGCAAACAGGAATTCTCTTCCATCTGAAGAGGAGAGTATCTTATCATTTGGGAAAACAGAGACTAACGTAACGTTAGCTATCCCAGTGTACAGCCACAGCCCTTTCCCAAAAAGTCGGTGTAAAAGTTTCCATCTACTTGGAAAACTGTAACTCCCGTTCATAGATTTCAGGAAAACCAACTTGTTTTATGGAATATTTTACTTTGAAGCTTCAGCGATGAAAGGTCTCTACAGACTTTTAAATCCAGTTGTAATTCCAACTTTTGGGTTGAGAGCTGGAGTTGAGATCTAAATGGTTTTTGATAACATAAAAGTGGCTGAGCTTGGACAACAATTTCCATTTATTTTCTCGCCCTGTAAATGTCTTGGACCTCTCTTTTTAAGCTTTACTGTTCTAAGCAAAGCCAAAACAAGCTTAAAAGTAATCATGAGAAACATATCAGCCTTTGTATTAGCTTTGTAGCTAGTACAGTATTTACCTTAAATATTTAACATGCTGTTGGTTTACTTAGGATAAGCTTGTCAGAACTTTATAGGGCAATTGAGGAAAGATTTTTGTTTCTTTGTCAGCATAACAAGTGAGCAGATTAGTGGTAAAATGCCTGTAGTACTGATCTGTTTTCTTACTAACTGTTACTCTTATGGGGTATGTGAAGCACCTGTATTGCTTTCCTTTATTTACAACTTGCAGTTAACACCAATGTAACTGAAGAAGTTAACTTAATCAGCTCATTAGCCAAGCAAAATGAGACATAGTACCTTAATGAAATTTGCTGCAAGCTAACCGGTACTACAGGAAATATCTTTCCATAATATAACTAGTGTCCAATATAGAATGGAAACAGGTAAAAATAAACAGAATTTATGCTTTACCTGTCTTGCAACAGTAATATGCCAACAGTGGTTACTTGTCTAAGTTTATGGCTTGGTGTCAAGGCTCCATTCCTGGCAGCATGTTGATAGTGTGATTAAAGTTAGTAGAGGAGATGGAATAAGTATTTGAGATTTCTTTCAATAACACTGAATTCCTGCCAAGCTGCTCTGCCCGCTACTGTAGGCCCAACAGCTTCATCAATCATCGTGGTGTATCTGGATTGAAAAGAGGATTTGCCGACACTGGGGCATGCTGGAATACTCTTAATTCTCTGCTGTGGATGGAAAAAACGTAGATGTCTCAAAAGTATCCCACACATGAAGAATAGGAAAGCCTCTTGTAGAACAACCCCTGTTTGAATAGAAGATGACCTCTGTAATATTTTTCAGTTTATGTACCCATGATGAATGTGGTAGCTAAGCCCAGGCTTTAATTTAAAAAGAAAAAGTTAGTTCTGGCCTGTCTTTAGAATTGAGTGTGGAATAGTTCTGATTGTTTTGAGCACAGCGTGAAAATGGCTTCTATCTTACCAGATTATTTGATGTGTATGCGCTCAAAGCCCAAATATCTTTATAACAAAATGCATTTAACTGCATACTGATTTATTTTTTATTTTTTGCACTGATAACTTTTATTAAGATATCTAATTAACTGTGCACTGGAGCTGTAGATTTTAGTATTTCGTCAAGTTTGAGGGCTCTTAAGCAATTATACAAGTGTTGCAAGTTGGATATTCACTGGAAAATAAAGCTGTATTTCCAAAATCGTCTGGGGTGTGTGCTCCTAATTCTTTGAAAAGCTGCTGAATATTAACACTGAAAATACGTTTCTCTTTTAGAATCATACAGGTATTTTTATGCTGAAGAGCCTTGGAAAACACTTTTCTGTGTAGTCTGTGTCTGCTTGTTGGCCTACATTTATTCATCGTGGGGACTGCCTGAAAACTATCCATTGCTAAATTATTTTATTCAGTAACTTTCGCTTTTTTCATATGAGGCACTGTAGGTTTTGAGGTACTTGGAAATGCTTAATTGTCTTTGTAGCAACTTGCCAATTTTGCAGAAAAAACTATTCTTTTCTGTCCAAATGCCTAAGGGGGGGAAAAAAAAAGAGAAACCACTAATAGTTTAAAAGTTTGGTTTATGTCATTGGTGCATGAAGGAAGTGTTTATATTTGCAATATTTACATGACTGAAATGTCGTTGTTTTACAAACCTTGAGATGTATTTAATCCCTGTTAAACTTGATGTAAGTTTGCATTGGATTCCAACAGGAGCTGGAAAGGGTCTTCAACACTTAGGTCAACTTCTGGTGTGGCAAGTGAGTTTTGAAAATCTGTGTTTGTATCAGACTATCCGTAGAACTTTTTGCTTAACTGTTAGTGCTGTTTATTGTACTGAACAGTAGGTTTAACTGTTGTTCTTTGTAAGTGGATTTGGATGTCATGTAGTCACTGGAATAGTTTCTTAGTCTTTCTATTCTAATGCATATGTAGCAAGAAACTGGTATCTTCCTTGAAACTGCTATATGAAATCTTCTGCTGCGTTTAGGAGTAATAGCAAACTGAGGAACTAAAGAAATACTTAATGGTTTGTTTTGGTTTTTTAACTGCCTTGTTTTAACAATGAACATATATGCTGTTCTCCTTGGAACCTTTTATATCTAATGCCTATCCTATCAGATTTTTTTAATCTTAGCAGAGAGAAAGCTGATAGATTTGTTCTTGCTCTGTTTCTTTCAATGCTAGGTGTCCTGGTTTTGTTAAAAACAAGTTTCTCTTTTAGTGAATTTCCCTGTCAGCTAAAGTCTTCTTACTAACTGCAGTTTTCCTGAAGGTTAGATACATGTTTTGGTAGACATAGCAGTGGAATGTGAGGTCAGTGATAAGGATGGATGCGATGCATCCCGCGAGAGCAGTGAACTGAAACAGGTGACCAAAAACTGACCAACAAAAATATTCCATCCCATTCACGTGATACTTCATATAAAAGTGGGAGATCACGAGGATCTTGTCCCTTTTCCTTATCGTCGACATTGGGAGAGGACCTTGTGAGTTGTCCCTGTAAACTGAGGCCTAGTGACAGACTGAATCCAGTTCCGGTTCGCTGCAGAGTCCAGACCAGGACTTCGGGTGCCGGCCCTACATCTGCCAGAGCAGTTACCAGAACTTTCAAGATTGGTTTTGTATATTTTGCATTATTTTCTCTATTTTTTATTGGTAGCATTAGTAAAACATTTTTAATTTTTCCAACTCTCTTTTCTCTGTCCTTCTTTCCTTCCCAATTGCCTGTCCTTAGTGGGAAGAGGGGAGAGGGAGGGGCAAAAGGGGGAGAGGGCGTTAACAATACATCTGCCACGGTTTTATTGTCACCCCGCAATCAAATCATGACACTAGGTAATACTTTTTATAGAAAAATTCCTTAATTACAGCTGGAACATTGCATCTTCTGATATTTTAATTTATGGCTTGTTAAATCTTTCCTCAAAAACTGGATTTTTTTTCAGTAGTCAAATCAAATACCAAGTGCGTGGCATAATCAGGCAATAAATTGAATAATGTATAGCTCACTCCTGAGCTGAAAAGCTTCCCGTCTCAAGGCTGTGGATATTGAGATTTACAAATATTCCCCGGTAGGTGTCAGTGGAAGCCTGAGAAGGAAGGTTAGAAATTCTGCCTGTCTGGTTTTATGCGAGGTACAGAATGTAGATGCTTATGTTCAGTTTGTAATACAGTATTTTGTACAAGTGGATTTTGTACATTTTGTGCATGAAACCACATGCTTTTAAATAAAAAAAATGACACTAATCAGCAGCATTTTGCCCCATTAGTCCTCAAAAAAGCTTACAACCAGTCACTCTTAAAATTATTTATGGAAGGTCTGCCGATCTGAACAATGTCATTCACAATATTTATATGTTCTAATTAAGATTTATTATAATCTGAAGTTATACTCAATGACAGAGATTAAAACCTTCAAGAGCTGCATTGTACTGCTGTTCAGTTTAGTGGATCAGGTTTTCTGAAGGTCTGAGGCAAAAGTTTGTTCTTATTAATAAAGATTGTACCATAATTTTAAAAAATCGCGAACAAAATTATCATACCATGCACTTTTAAACATGCCCATTATTTTAATTGTTTAAATGAACTTCTCAAAGTAGTAAAGAAGCAGAACGCTCAGTGCTGCTGGTCTGCCGTCTACTCTGTGTGTCAAGATACAGCAGAATCTGCAGGAAGATGGGAGTGCAGCTGCTGCAGTAGGATTTTAATGAACAACACAACTTCCCAAATAGTTTAGTCATACGATTATTCAGAAATTCCAAATAACGTAGACACTTAAGTGTTTTTGACTTCTCCCTTTTCTTTTAAATCTATTTTGGGGGAATTGATGGAGTTTTATAAGGGTTGAAAGAAATATTTTAGAAATTCGTCGCTCCACATAATATGTACCTTCCAGTTCTGAAGAGTGTCTAGTATTGTGTTTGTGGTTTTCTATATAGTAATGAGCAAAGTAGGAACAAATTTATTGAAGACAATGGTGAGCATTAGAAAGAGCATTAGAAAGAAGACAGGCTCGCAGAAGTCCTGCTAGGGCTTAAATCTAGTAGAGCCATCCACCTAGGTTTCAAATTGCCACCTTAAATGCTTTATCTGGACGGAATCAGAACCTGGGTGGCTCAGATTTTCTTCACTGTCTATAAAATTATTCCAAATAAAAAAGCTGACCCTTTCAGTATGAACTTTCCAAACAATTGCACTGAAGGATGGATAATACTGTATTTTAAAACTGTGGTTTAAAATAATGCCTTACATTTCCTAAGTCTTCTCTGCTGATGACTCACTGGGTGGATACAAGGAGACCTGCAACTGAGTATCATTGTTTCTTTTAACAGACATTGCATTTAACTTGGTGTAATGGAATTTAGTGAGAACCGAAGCACTATTTATGGCTTTCACTTGTTACTCATTACTAACATTTTGAGATGCATATAATCTGTAAATTTATCCAGCATTTCATGACATATAGTCCCTATATTCTGTAATCTGGAGAAAAATAACATTCCTTCTTGCCACAGCAAGCACTGCAGGACCTGGAGAAGAAGTTTTAGTTGTCTTTAATTGTAAAACGTATTTGCAAAGCTTGCGGGGTGGTACCTAGCCAGTGCTCTCCCAAGCTAGGATATAGCAAAATGCCACTTGCTATAACGTGTTCTAGAATATGCAAGAGCACTTTTCAGTAGCTTTAGCTTCGGGAAATTTAGTTTCGGATTGCTTGAGGTCATAGGAAATCCTTTATGAGTGGACCCAAGTTTGTCCTTTCCAGATGTTTTTAGCCCTCATTAAATAAATTCCTGTTCCTGAAAATCCCCTCTCCAGATGGTTCTAAATCTGTTCCAATATTTGCTATGTCACCTAGAAAGTTTCTAAGCTGAGTTACATAAATAGGAAATACTGTGCATCCATCCAATGTATTGATTTGAAAGAAAATTGAGCATAATTAAGAACGTATTTACTAAGTAATGTTTAAAAGTGTACAGTATAAGTACAGTAGTACACCTAGGTAGCAGTTGGGTTTCAAACAACTAGTTAAAATTTGGAATCCTAAGGAGGAATTATTCTTTAAACTATCAAAGTCTAGATGGCTCAGGTTTTTTTTTTTTTTCAGAATAAGCAGCTCACAATATATCGCAAGAGTGGAAAACAGGAAGCACACACAGGTAGTAGGACTTAGATATTTGTGTCCTGAGCAAGTTTAGAAGTGCTCATTGTATTAGGTAAATGTATTGAATTAGTTGTCTAGGACACCTCCGGTGCAGAATACAAACGCTGCACAGATACCTAGTGTAGAACAGCACCTTTCTCTCATTTTGTGTAAGGCTTTTTGCATATCTGTGTATCCAGAAGTGGGCACAAGGACCAGCTGCCATTCCTGGTTGTAAACCCCACTCTACATCCTGCACACCCCCACCACCCCTTCCCCCCCCCCAAAAAATATATATAGATATACTGTGGGGTGACCAGGATGGAATTTTCTTGTGGCCGTGATTTGCAGGAGGTCCAGCGAACACAATCTCCCTTAAAACATCCGTGAGCAGATAGATTTTTATGTAATGAGGCTGTTTAATTACGGGCTTTTTTGTTTCCTAGCCAGGTGTTGAATTAGGGAGGATACGGATGGTGCAGCCCACCATGTCAGGTTGCTGTAGGATGGTGGTTGGCATTTGTCACCGAGGTGGCAGTCGCCACCTCCACAGGATCACAAAATGCAAAATCTTTCTTGAGTTTGCATGGTTGTAGAGGACACAAGATCTAGAGAGGTATGTCCCAGTCAAACTGGAGCGTGAAAGTCATAGCAGAGTTTCTATATGCTGCCCATTTGTTCTTTGCAGCCCCCCCTGAAGGGGAAACAGTAGTTCCCTCTTTACTTTTTTCGGGGCAAATTTTACTTTTTATCCAAACATAAATTGAAATTCAAAAACTGAGTTGATTTTTTGCCGTTATCTTCAGTCAAAATAGAGTGAGAGGCTCCAACTGAGCCTCTGGTGTTAAAGTGTTTCAGTGCTGATCACATTTTGCTTGTCGACACAGAACTGGACTAAGACCACATACCTCTGCAAAGAGGTTATCCAGCAGCTATTGTATTAGTGCTACTGTAGGTCATTGCCTCAGTGTGCTCCCTTTGAAATGGCTGCCACAAAGAGAAACTTTAGCTGAAAACTATTTCCAAATAATTTTCACACGGTAAGAAATTATTCTTCATACATGATGTGATTTCCACGTGCACCTTCTCAGTGCTTTCAAGTTCCCAGGCTAGTTTGTCCCACAGAATCCAATAAAAAGGTGTAATTTCTCCCTAGGGTCTTTTCTGGTCATGTTTGATATCACTTAACATAATGAGCTTCTTAGTCCCACATCATAAAAGGTTTTGTTTTAGCTTTTTTTTCTTCTTCTTCCACAAAAAAAGTTGCTTACATCCCTTCTAAAGAATGCTTTTAGTTATGTGAAATGTGGACACTTTGTCTGGGCCAACCTCTTATCTACACCAGATTCAAAAAGTCTGGTTCAGTACAGTGGCTTAGACTGCATGTTTTTGTTGTGTTTTGTTTCTTTTAAAAATATATATGTATGTCTCTCGTTAAAAAACATTGCTGCCCCCGTCTAGGAACAATACAACACTCACATCATTTCCTGAAAGAATAGAGTTGGAAGGCAATTATCTGCTCGCCAAACAGGCTAAAACAACAGTTCCTGATATTCTTCTCAAATATTTCAACTTCCCAGGAATCCGGAAAAAATAATTCCATGAGACGGTGTTATGAATGAAGGTATGACATTTCAGTTTCCTTCACTTGGAATCAGACATCCAGAGGTAATAAATTATCGGGCACTTGGCACTGCTGGGAGGGGGGTCTGGCTGTGGCAAATTGTTTTTCTTCAGAGCAGGAACAACAAAGTGCTTTTACATCCTCCTTTGTTGGGTGACGGGCTCAACTTCTTTCTTAATGGGCTTTAGCAGCAATTGCTTGAATAATACGTAGAAGAAACAGGAACCTGACAGCCAGTACCTTGAACCAAATCTGTTTAGAGATAGGGAAGTATAATAAAGTTGGGTTTTTTTCACCTCTGTGAAACGAAGTCAGTAATATGGTCTGAGCACTGCACCGTAACAGGAAAATAAATGGGGGAGGAAGGGGAAGAGTAGTGAAAAAGCATCCTTAGCACTTTCTCTTGTGCTCTCAAATAAAGCAATTATTACCAGCCTTGTCCTGGTTCCATTTCTGTCACTCAGGAAGGACCAGCTACATCTGCTACCCATATTCATTTTATGCATTTTTTGTTTAGTATATAGGAAAGAAGAGTAAATACACGGAAGAGGATTCAAATACTGCTTTCACGGGTTCTCTGTCAAACGTAATTTTCGGCTTACCCATTAATTCAAGTTTGAATATTTCTTAGCTGGGACTGTAAGTTTGGATTATACGATAGACATTATATAGGCATATAGAAAAGTGAAATGCTGCTCCTGGGAAAAAAAGTCAATGCTCTTGATCTTTGAGGAGCTCACTTTTGGTATTAAATAAGCAGATGGAAAATAATTCTGAAGAAGTGTATCTTCGGATCCAAAGCAAAGCGTTTTAGCAGGGTACTATTAAAAAAATTTCAAAATCTTAGCAAGAAGACCACAAAACAATGCACATTAGAATAAAATACTATTTAGCCAGAAGCTCTTAATGGCACATGCTCTTATTCCTGCTGCTGGATGAAGTTTGAGGAAAGTGGTCATGAATGAGAAATATATAAATTATATTTAATTGATTTAGAAAAGTGATCATTCTGATTTAATGAGAAGATAAGCATATCATTTAGCTTTTCTGAGAGATATTTTTCTTTTGCTACTTCCTTGCGAGAACTTGACTGAGTAGTCCTACCAGCCTCCTATGTCAACACTTGCCACATGCCAGCAGAGGTTGCCAAGTCTAGTTCTGTACTTAATGTCCTGAAGTGGATTCAGCATTTACAAGGGATCACTTGGCCAGAGAGACCCGCACTCAGCAGAGAGGTTTGCATGTATCCACCGTGCATTCTGTTTGTTCCAGGGAAAGAGAAGGATGAAATCCTGCTCCTGTAGCAAACTTCAGCAAAAATTCCACCAACTTCACTGCAGCTAGAATTTAGCTAGCATTTTTGGAATTGGGCATGCCTCTTCAAGGATGAACACAAGCAGTCCCTTTTTTTAGTAGTGACACTGAACTATAGTAAATAAATAATAGAATGGCTTGGGTTGGAAGGGACTTTGAAGATCCTTTAGTTCCAACCCCCCCGCCATGGGCAGGGACACCTTCCACTAGACCAGGTTGCTCAAAGTCCCATCCTACTTGACCTTGAACACTTCCAGGGATGGGGCATCCACAGCTTCTCTGGGCAGCCTGTTCCTGTGTCTCACCACCCTCCTGATGAAGAAGAATGTGATTCATGTAATCATTATTCTCATATCACTTAACTTTCATGCCCATACTAGTTAGATTTTTTCAAATTGCATCTGTTGTTGCTGGTTTGTAATTTATCTCTTTTTTTTTCTGTTTTATGAAATAAATGAAAATTATGATGCTGTTTGCTGTATCAGGCTTTAATTAGTTCATCACAACTCAATGCTAGCTTTTTCTAAGCTTTCAACATTGATAGGCATCTCATCAATTGTGAGGCCGAACACCTTTAGCATGTTTCATGGCTCATAACATACCTTGTGAACACCAGGCTGTATTGGGACTACCCGTGAAGTATGGATATTAAGAATACCCACGTCACAATATACTTACTGTTTTTTCGGTAATAGAGTGACTTTATATTTTAAAAAAAAAAAAGGAAGTTTAAATTTCATTTACCATTAAATAGAACTTTTCCTACCTGCCAGCCCTGGATGCATAGACAGGACTATATGAAGGTGAAATTCTTGTTTTCATTTTGCTTTCTGTACTCTCACAGTGAAGAGGTGATATGCTCGTTGGGCTCCACCAAAAGAACCATGGAACCTACAAGCTTTACCCCTCCATCCTCTCCGAATGGTCTCAGAGATGCTTGTGACTGATGATGGGATTCAAGCCTTCTGTAGGACTTGGGCTCTGCTTTTCACAGGTACTGTTCCTTCAGCTTGATTTTTGGCTCATTAAGTTGGCAATGTAATCTTAAGAGTAGAATGTAGTAAACTATCTCCATTAGTAAAACACCTTCAGTGGCCATTAAGCTGGTAACAGATGTTTAACTGAAAAGTCAGATAATTTACAATGTGGAACATAATTTCAGTTACTACCTTTCACAATTAAAATTATGTTGTTTACCTACATAATATTCTGAGTGTTTGTGACCCCATACAATTAGGTGTGCATGAAGGATTATTAGCTAAAGCCTGGTGTGAGAATCACATCCTCACTCCATTACAGATTTGTAAAGAAGAGGGACAAAAAAAAAAAAGACCCAGAGAGCCACATGAGCAAGCTGAGAGTCATTATTACATCTTGATATTCTATAATATTGATATTTTACTAAGCCCTTTGATAAAAGAAAAATTAACTTGGTGGTAACCAGCTAAAGATTACATTAGAACACTCACATGTCAGCTTGCATGAAAACAAAGTATATTGTAGGATATATGGTCCAAAAAGCTTAAGCAATCTTTTCTCCTTCTTCTTGTTTTTTGTTTGTTTGTTTGTTTTTTTAAGACAACGTGGAGTTGATGATCTGTCGTTTTAACGTCTGTAAAAAAACAACATTGTCACCTTTTCTAACACTGCAAATAACTGAGTAATGGAAGCTCAAAATTTATTTTCTATAAAATTGAAATGTAAAGAAAAGATAAGATCTCAAATCATACTACTTTCCAACAGGTAACTGTACTGTGGATCCATGGGTATTAGGGTTTTTTGGGGGTGTTTTGGTAATTTTTTTTTCCTGCATATCTTATTGGAGTAGTTGTGTTTTCTGATAAGTGTGATATCTTGCTCCTGGGATCTGTATAACTTCTGTGTAAGTAAGGAAAAGGATAAAACTAAAGCTGTAGGGACAGTGGTGCTACAGATATAAGACATTTGCAGTTAGATTATTTTCCTGTAGTACTTGCTATTAAATGCTATAAACAGAGAAGTGACGAAAGCTGATACATATCCAGGAAAAAAAAATAAATTATTTTGCCTACCAGATGGATGTTCATTTAATTTTTAGATCAGTGGTCGAGCCAGCATTCAAAATAATAATTTTAAAAATCGAAGTAAAAATTTACTTTCTGGGGGCTGTTGTGTTGTCAGCCAGTGGCCGGATACTAGGGCGGACTTTCCCCAATTAGCAGGTTGCGTGGCCCATCTGGTTGGCCAACCTCACCGTTTATGCGTCCTACGCGTTACCGCAGTCGAGACTCAAAACAGTAAACACCTCGGAACACCAAAAGTGCCAGAAGCCACCCTATTTTTGTTGTTATTTTGTTTAATTATACCTGGGAGGACTGGAGAGTTCTGGCACTTTTATTTTTCCCTCACATTTTTATGACTTGTTTTTTTTGCATTTCATAAACCCGTGGCAATGGGTACAACAGCTGCCTTTGCACTCGCAGGGGACGAGTTCCTCTAGGACAGGGGTGCTTCCAGTAATGATCAACCCCCTCTTTCACCATGTAGCCTGTCAGAGGCACAACCCAGAAAGGAGGACACCACGTGTGGGGCCTCCTCGCATGATATAGGACTTGCCCTTGAGAGTCGTTTTCCCAAGGCGCACGTTCACTTCTATGACTTTCCTCCTCTCATTTCTCATCTATGCTTGGCTTCCTGGTGAACAATGATGCCCTCTGAGCCCTGACATTCCTCTTTTACCCAACTCATCCCTCGCTGCGCTTTTCCTCAACAAGCCTAAATCCGGGTTTGCACCATTCCTTTTTTTTTTCCTTTTTTTTTTTATTTCTTGAACATGAAAAGGTCAGTTCAGATTACTTTATGGTAGAAGGTCTAAGACTTTATAATGGAAAAAGGTGGATACAAGTTGTTTTCATAGAGTTTAAGTAAGGTTAAGCAGAGTTCCCCCAAGGTACTGGTGCTGGCACTGTCTAATATTTGATTTGGAGGAAGGCACAAGCAGTGGGGTGGTAAAATCAACACATGACCGAAAAGAACTGCTCAGTCATATTCAGAAAGGATGAGAAGGAAACGTAGCAGGATCTAACAGAGAGCAGGCAATCTGACATGATGGTGGAGCTGCAATTTCAGTGTAATGTGATTTAGAGAACAATGTTGACTATTTATATATGCTAGATTTAAAATTTACTGAAACCAGCTGGGAAAAAGATACACACATTGCAGTGAAGAACTAAGTGACGTCTCTTCATCATGAAGTGTTGGCTCTAAAGCAAATAGATATATGGGAAATTAGGTAGTATTAAGATAAAAGAAGAATGCTAAACATAATATAATGTAATATCATGATGTGTACTCACATAGACTGCTAGATACAGCATGCTCCATGTCAGAAGACTGAGATGGGGAAAGGACAGTAAAAATAAAATTAAGTTTGAAGAAGTGTGTATGTAGGGAGAAACCTTTGGAGGTCTAACATGGAGAGTAAAGAAAATATCTTTAATATAGTAAACAGTGCAGAGAAAGTAAATCATAGGCCTACTTACATTTGTATATTATTCAAGAGCAGAGAGAAAAATGGATTAGATCTATTTGACTTTTACAACTGACTAAAGGAATATTTTTTTTAACATAACATACAACTGATTTGCAGTCTACACTACAGGTTGCCATAGACTGATTGCTTTCTAGGGAACTTTCTGGGAAAATTGCCCACACTTCATTGAAGGACTCCACTTGGGAAACTTTCCATTGGCTTTTTCAGGCAAATCTCATGATGACCTTTCCTAACTCTTGAGCATTATCCTTTGCACAACACTTTCCAACACAGAGGAGGGCATCTCATGAGGCACTTAGCTTTAGGTATGAGTTTTCTGTGGATTTTACTTTTTCAAACAATACATTTCACACCATGTCTTTGTGCAACAACTGCTATCTGATTTGTAATTAGCTAGGGAACTCTGGGAATGCATTAAAAACAAGAAAAACAAACAAACCTCACACACCAACACATCTTACCAGACACAAGTGGTTGTATTCTTCTTTTCTTTAGGAATACCCTGTCCTATTGTAGCTTGATGTTTTTCTGGATAGATACACATTCATTTGTCTTTCACAAACAAGTGAATGAGAAAAATCATATGGTTCACTTCTCAGTGAATATTAGTCAGTTAGAACAACTAAGGCAGTGGTGTTCCTTTGAAATGCCTTGTTGGAGGTGGGGGGGCTTTGTGTCTTGCAGGGCTTTGAAAGGTGGTACAGGGGTAACTACGTAGTATGGTGATCTGGGGGAGAGATAGTGAGCACACTTCTGTTGGGAAAATACAAAGAATCACTTTTTTTTTTTTCCTGTGAAACAAATAGATCCATGCCGTTAGAAAGACCTTCCAGGGCCTTGAAACAAATCTACCTTGCAAAGGTACTGAAAGACAAGGTGGCTGCTGTCTGTCAAACTTGTAGTACTTCGTTGCTCTTGCTTGATAAGAGTTCACTGCAAACAAGCTGTTTATCTATCTAGCTTTGCTTTATGCGGAACTTAACTGTTCAGCAGTGAGTCTCTGTCGGGTTTTGCTTCTAGTTTTTCTTCTAAAGTGTGATGTATCTATCTTGCTTTATTTTAACATCACTGTAGTTGCGTGCCTGTGTGGGAACTGACTGTCGAAGTGTCTCGTGGAGAGCAAGATTTACTTCTGATCATGAAAGAAGAGGACGTTGCTCTGGACATCTCACAGATGAGGAAACTGTGAGGCTTTCCTAATGCTGCTGCAAGAAAAGTGGTAATACTGTACTCATGGGTATAAGGAGCATTAAGTGACCCAAGAACAGCCAGGCTTTCTTTTCACCATTATAATGGTGCTGCTGAACAAACACTAAGGCCCAATCCAAATGAAATCTTCTGTGTCTCACTGTGAGCTGCAACCCTCCCCTCCAAGTCCCAAGCCCAGTGTTCCTGAATGTGATCACATACTTCTACTTCAACACAGAAGAAAATTTCTTGGGGTTTTTATACTTCAATCTGGACCTTCCTGCAGAGCAGCTGGCTTGGGCTCCTTCACAGATACAGTAGGTGATGGAATGTTTCCCAGTTATCATTGGCACACTCCACAAAGCAGAGAAGGTATAGAAACTGATATAAATTAATAATTTTAAATAGCCTACCTTCACCAGAAGCAACAGAGAAAATACTTTCCATGCTATGTAAGTAATACATCAACATTTAGGCTGATTAAAGTTTGATAAACTACTAACTAACTTCCCCGTTTTCTGATAGGAAGGCTGGCGCCTGAGATAAAGCAGTGTCATGCTAGGGAGAACAAACACCCTAGCATCCAATAAACTTTTTATGCATTTATTTTGTTAAGACCGATTCCCGTTTCCTTTGTAACTCTTTGTTTATTAATGAGTTGACTCATCCAGAGTCCAGCAGCTTGTTTCCACACCGGAGAGATGGATTTGCACCTCCGCCAAGTGGAGGCAGGGGCAGAGATAACAGCCAGCAACAACAATAGTCTTCTCCGCTCCCTTTGCCAAGAACAATTGGCAGAAAGGACTCGAGGAGTAACTTATCACCAGCACGGGGAGCGGCTGAAGCTCTGGAAGCGCTGGGGTTGCTGCTTGCCTGCCGCAGATAAACAGCAGGATGCGACCGAGAGCCAAGCTCGCGTTGCAGGCTTTACCTGGCAGAGGAGGCGGTAGGCACACATCAGTTAACACAGCGCTCTGAGATTACCAGGCAGCTATTTTAAGTGGCCTGAGACACAGCAGACTAACGCAGAAGGCTTTTTTTTCCAACTGCCAAGTCCACACTGACAAAACACTGAAGATAAGTTTGGTCCTGAGGTGAGTATTGCTCACGAAGACAAACATGTCCTTGAATTGGTCAAGCTGCTCTTCTCAAATGAAAAGCTATGTTTTTAAACATGAGCAAGTCGTCAGGTGCTGCGTTATCGGTGATGTGAATTCTGCTTGAAAGAGTTCATGTTTGAGACTTCCACCTGCTTCTCTCAAGTCTTATTCTGCAAAATGGTGACTGCCCATTCATATCAACTCAGCTGCTGTTGATCTTGATGGCTCTTTTGCTTGAGAGAAAAAAAAATAAGAACACCTGAGGCAAATTACCTTACAAAAATTATATAAAAGTTCAACCTTGTGACTGTGTCAGGGTTCTGAGAGAAGGTCCCCTTACTACCTACTCAAATAAATTCAGATTCCAGAAACTTGATGACTCTCAGACAGGTACATCACCACAGCTGTTAGGTGCATGGCTTTTTGGATAAAGCACACAACTTATTAAATTGCATTTTGAATCTAACTAAAGCACTCGTGAAGACAAGAGTTCTATGTGACACAGAATTCATTACAGTTAATGAAATATGACTCAATATGTTTAACAAAATAATACAGTGAATTTGGGGTTTTAGAGTGGAAAGTAGCATGAAATGGTATGATGTGGATTGTCTACTACAGCTGGTCTTCATACTGCTAAACTCTCTTCAGATTAAGGAGAAATTAGGGACTGTTAATTTGTTCTGCATTCCTTTATATGCTTTACCCAAATTTTCTTCATGACCCGACTCAATATCAGAAACTATCTTTCCAGTCTGCCTTGATAGATTTTTTTTGTTGTTATTCTTTCCTCTGCCCTGTCTATGCAGCTAGATCGTATTGAGATCCTTCCACTTCTTTTTCTATGGATCTGTCTTTTCCGTAACTTCAGCTGAATCTGTCATTTGAGCTTTTATTGTACCGTGTGTTGCTCTTCAGCGCTTGCAACACGCTCTTTGCAAGTGTTGGAGAGAAACATGCTTTCCCTCAAAAACAGGTGTTAAATTCAAACTCTGCTTTTATTTGTTTGATCATGCTACTTCTCGCTTCAGATCTCAGAGATGGTTTCCATGTAGCATCATATCCAATTTAAGACACTAGTAACCTTGATGCAAGGACACAAAATTACTGTTGCTTTTCAAACTCTAAATTTCCTCATATTTTGAGTTCTAAAGTTAGGCTTTACCAACCCATTAACATTATTTTTGTTTCAAAACAGAAGGAGAGGGGTAAAAAACAACGTGGAGGTGGTGGGCATTAAAATTTTTCAGACCAAGAGATGAGAAAGTTACTGATTTCTGAGGTATATCTGAGTTCAGGGTGGCAAAGTAATGATTTCCTGTGAATGAACGATATTATTATAAAATTTGAACATCCAAAATGTACTTATGCTGTAATCTTGGTCCATGAACCCATTTCAAACTTCCTGCCTTCTCACTCTCACTTTATCTGTTACACCTATAATTAGACAGTCAGCACTAGAGGAAGAGGCTACACCTTTCTCTTACATATATATATATATATATATACACACACTTCTTTTTTTTTTTTAAACTCAGCCCATTTTTGCTTGCTCTAAGAATAAACAATAGCCAGCGTGGTGCCAGGGAAGGAAAGGAAAAAGGTGCATTAGATCACAAGGAAAAATAAGAAATCGAGACTTAAAAATAAATATTTTCCTTACAAAATGCAATGACTCTTGGGAGAAATCAATGTGTTCGATGTTGTTCTGAATGCAATTCGTCTTTCTGCTGTAGCACCCCTGTTTCTGACTAAAGAAATGTGCAAGGACATGTCCATGATGTGCAAGGGTGGGTGTGGGTCACCCAAGTGACGAAGCACAGGTTGTTCACTGAAAGTCACCTTGCAAGTTGCTGGCAGACGGCAGCTGCAGGGCCAAGTCTAGAGATGCTCCATGGGCTGCCAAAATGCCAGGTGGGGACCGGCAGTGACTCCCCATCCTCAGCTACTTGCTGCTGTGGTGCCCTTCCCTCGTGCTGGGTGTTTGCCAGCAGGATCCCGATGGGCTCTGCCGGGCGAGGGTGGGCAGAGCTGTGTCAGCACCAGAGGAAAGGGAGGAGGGAGAAGGAGTGGTAGGGCCAGGAGCTGCTCACATCAGCACGACTTTCTACTTACATCGGTGTGGCTGAGTGTCAGCTTTGTCCCCAGTAGCAGCCCAGAGAAAACGTGTCACCAACATGGCTTTAAAAACCCATTGTTATTAATTTTCCTTAAAGAGAGTGGAGCTTTCAGCACACAATCTCACCTCTGGTGTTTCTTAGCATTCAGCCATCTAGCAGAGCTGCAACTTGTTTGGCATTTGATATAAAACAACTACTTTTATTTTAAGGATGTGCTATCAAATCAATTTGCCTCCTGAGTATTCAGTGTGCCTCTTTCCTTCCCATCTAGTATCTTGTAACCCTCCTTTTTGCAGCATCATACTCACCTCACTTAAGAGTCAATTCTGCTTTTTTTTTTTTCATATTAGCCTTGCCTAAGATTCAGTTCTGCTTTTCATTCAGATTCTCATTATTTTACAGGGATTTGAGGGAGCTGGAACATAGTTCTTTCTCCTGGATGCATGTTATCTAATTCTGTAGAATGTTGTAGGTTTCTTATCAATAACAAAATTTAGATACAGAACATACACTACGTTGAATTCCCAAGAGAACTGTAGGGAGTGAGAAAGTTAAACATCTCATGAGATCAGAAGGAAGCGTTGTCATAAATCTCTTTCTAAAAAGTGATCAAAATGTACAACCACTTCAGGTGCAGCAGGACTCTGTGGGGGGGTGTGCTTGGAGCTCCAAAATACTTTTGTTAACTTTCTAGCCTGGAAAGGCCAGGAAATGCCAATCAGTTCCGAGTAACAGTAGAAAGGGGACCACGAGAGAAGTTACACTTCAGGATGGAGGAGATTTGGAAGTGCGGTGCCAAGACTGTCAGTTGTTTCCACTGCAGTCAGGATTACCAGACATACTGGATTGTAGTTTAAAATTTCTCCATGTATACCCTCAGGATCTGTTTGGCAGCTGCTAGCACTTTTTAATCCTCCCACAGGTTACTGTGCTGTAGTCACACCAGAGCTATCCCAAATAGCACAAGGGATTCTTCCTACCACTAGTGGCATTGGCAGCATCCTGGTATTTCAGTTTTGGGTGGATACCATCAGTGAATCTTCCACTTGGACCCTCAGCTTCTTTAGAGTTGTTTCTTCATGTACAGCAGTAACATTGGCTCAAAGAGGACTCTAAGCAGTTAACTTATCTTTCTCCAAGCTTTCTCTCCCCACAAATTAGTGAAGATCACACCAAAAAATGTGTATCTGGTAGCTATGCCAGGTAGCAGCCTTTGTTTTTTTTACAGAGTAAAGGACTCTAGAAGTTGGGTAACACTTAGAGCTGCCTTCTCACTTCATTTCTACACAGGCAGATGTAGCTGTTTGTGGTTTTTCTTCCCTCCCTGGTATGTTAATCTTCTAACACTCAGTAAATGCACCTGGTAGGTGTTTCTGAGACTGAGAAGTAAACAGCACTGAATATGCTCACTGTGCTGGTAGAGAAAGAGCACCTGATGTTAATTCAAAATAGCATTTGAAAGTAGCAAAGCAAATAACCTTTGCTTCAACTACAAGTCAAGATCTCTTCTAATTTAATCCAGCTCTGTAGGTTTTAGCAGAATCTGTCCCCTAATAGATCCAAACAGATAGGAGACTTAGAGATCTACAAGATCTTGTAACTTTTTGACAAATATAGCTATTCTGAGCTACCTGTGGACAACGCTTTCCTATTAACAATTAAACACATACGTGAAAAAGCAGTTTCCTTTCTTGATGCAGAGGACACTGAAGACTTCCCAGAGTTTCAGACGTGGTGCACACACAGCACCACGATAGCCCCAGCAAAAGAAAGCCATGTGTGGGGTGGAAGCTTGATTTTGGGAAATGGTTCAGAAGGTTGTGGCTGGAAGCTACTGAATCATCAGCTTGAACCTGGCTTCATCTCACAGAGCTTTGCCTTTTGTTCAGGGAGGACTCTTATTCACGAACTGTGAGTAGTCCAGCATTGCAAGGATACTGTTTTAGAATATTAAAAGGTGTTTCGGTATTGCCATTGGCTGTGCAGGGCTCAGCATAAGAATAACATGTTGTGCTGGTTTGACTGAAAATGGGTTAATTTTCTTCATGCAGTTGGAAACCTTTCTTTCTCATAGCTAGCACAGTCACTATTTGGATTTAGTTTGAAAAGAAGATATAACACCCCAGCACAGAGTTAATGTTTTTAATTGCTCTGGTCTGAGAGCCAAGGATGCTCTGAGCGCTCCGCCCACAGGTGTGAGGCATTGAGGAAGGGGGGCATGGATGGGGCAGAGTTTGACTGACATCCAGACTAATCAATAAGAATATTCCATTCTGTTAGAATCATACTTCGTATTTAAGGAGAGTCAGGATCTTCTGGTCTTTCTCTTGTGCTCTTGGGTGCTTCTCCTGCATTCTTCTTTGCTCTTTTTGTGGGAGCCAGGGGACTCAATTTGGGCTGTTTAGTTGGGCCTTTTGCCGTTTTGCAGAGGCCTCTGGGCCTTTCTGGTTCTTTATCCTTTTTTCTCTCTTTGCGTTCAGCTGTTTGGGACCAGGTGCTGCTCCCTGGGACTGACTGCTCAGTGTGAACAGAGTTCGTGAGGAATTCCCTTGAGTATCATTTATTTCTACTTCATATATGTAATTACCAGTAGTATATTAGTATTTGGTTATTTTATTAAACTGTTTAATTCAATCCAAGTTTTGCCCTTCCCTTTCAATTCTCTCCCCTATTTGTGGTGTGGGGGCAGGGGGCATGTGAGTGGCTATCGTGGTTGTATTGCTAGCTCGGGTTAAACCATGACACGCGTCTACATTGTTGTAATGTTCCAAGAAATATATAATCTAGTGCCCTGACAGAGTAGTGAGGAGGCCAATGTTGTGGTTGTATCTCTGATACTGGCCTTAAGCTGTTGCTGTGGTTCCCCAGTGCATGAACATGCAACGAGGAGGAATACAAACCTCAAATGCTTTCCTCACCTCTGAAGAGATGAGACCCCCTGTGTCAAGGCTGCATTTGCAGGGTCG
Organism: Pampusana beccarii; assembly: GCA_013399365.1. NCBI lineage: Eukaryota > Metazoa > Chordata > Aves > Columbiformes > Columbidae > Pampusana > Pampusana beccarii. Next base: position 736,360 of record VWYH01011081.1, on the reverse strand, counting down.
TCTTGAAAATGCCTGTTGTGGGTAGGTCAGGGATGTGTGCCCCTCCCAGGCTGCCTCGGGGGGTGGAAGAAAATTGGGCCGTAAGAAGCAAGGGAGAAGATGCTTCTTTTGACTTTTCTGCGGCTGCTCTTCTGGGACACCACTGCAGAGTTCAGTGTCTGACAGAGATTTTACTGGGTCAGCCTGGAACTAAACACACCAGCCTTATCCTTCACCTCTCTTTCCAAGGGCGCGAAGGGAGAGAATGATTTTTCCACCTCTTGAAGCAGCTTTCATTAATTAACTTTTGAAAATGTATTAAAGATTAAAAATAATTGCAGGAAAGATTTTTTTAGTTAACATTCAGTTTTATCTTTAATATAAATAAACTTTTGTGGCCAGTGCTTTACTCACTTGAATACTAACACAATTGTGGTATATATGTATTTCTATATCTCTATAGATGGATGAATTTTAAGATATATCTATTCATATACCAAAAGAAATATTCTGCTCAGTACATTATGTGAGATATTCCAGGTGCCTGGTAATTAAAAATATTCCATTAACTTAAATACAGGCACTTGTCTGAAAAATTTTAATTATCGTATGACTGGCTGATTGAAGTTCCATATGACCTTCTCTATTCTCCACTTGTTTAAGGACTTCTGTGTCATTCGCAAATTTTGCCACGTTAGAATAATTTTTTCCAGGCTATGGATTTAGAAGTCCTGTCTGGAGGCTTTGAAATCTTAACTCATCTCAGTTACCCATGTTTTACCAGTAGTTTGTAGTGGTTTTTTGCCTTATGCTACTGTTTGTAATGGTGTATGAGGCTCTGGCCATGGAGCATGTCATGTCTGCACCACGTGCTGGGCGTATGCAGGAGCACAGGAGAACGCCCCTGTCTGTCCATTGCTCCTCTCTTCACACTGGTATGGCTTCGAGGTTTTTTTCCATCTCTTTGTTGGTTTCTGATTCAAGACAACAACATTTTTCCTCTTCCTCTGTTGGTGGTTAGTGTCTTCCATGGTCCATCGAGAGCGACTTCTGTCAATGCCTCCTTCAAAATCCAAGTACATTTTATGAACTAATTCCTTTCTCTTTTTCCTTCCTATTTCTTTGACAAAGTTAGAAAATTGTTCTTCCGCCTGCCCTTTCTACCTACTATTTTAGTGATGGTCAGTGAATGGAAAAGCAATGTCTTAAGGTGCCTGGTACATCAGAGAGATGCCCTGTAAGAATCGTTATAAACATGCAATATCGCACAGTATTATCACGTGAAATTAATAATTTATACCCTGAGACTGGGTCCGTTTGCTCCAGTGGGACTCCAGGCATGTCAGTATGAGAAATGTAGCATGTAAACCCTCACCCCCTTCTTTGCAATGTCTCATTTCGGACAACCACTGAAGATGTAAGCAGCTCGCACCGGTGCGGTACCTCTAAAAAGGGGAGCAACACAAAGCCCCTGATTTCAGTGTGCCTTCCAACTTTGTAGAAGTTTGAATATGCATCTCGAATTTACGACTCTGGTTCAAATCAGTAGTAATCATAGTCCAACTGTAGTAATTGCTATCCTAAGAGTACCCAAAATGGTGATTTCCTTTTTACCATCAGGTGTTGAGCACACAAAGGCTTGAAAGAGTGACTCACTGCAATAAAGCCAATTATGTGTGTTGACTTACGGAGCTGTATCAAGGAGCTACACTTCCTTCTTTTGGTATCTGAACTTTATCAGCGAAGAGAGGTCCCAAGCCAGATGTCACTGTGACAACAGATGTTAATAGTAACAACAGATATTTAAAAGCTTATTTATCAGCATGATTCTTCATAATTATATTTTTTTAAATCCATGTTTTGATCTTTCCGTGTACAGTAGGGATATCCAAATAGAGTTGTGTGACAGCTGTAACCTCACTGTAGTTTCAGTGAATATGTTATGAGGAACAATAAACTAAAAACTTACAGGAAGAATAAAGCAAAAGTTAATCATATGCTAGAAGTTGTTCCTATATTTGTTAGCTGAAATGCTCAGTAGAACAGATTTACTATTTATGGTATCTTTTTTACAAGGTAATTTGCAAGTATTAAAAAATTAATCCTCACACCACTCACAGAGATTGAGTATGAATTTCTTTTTTGTGAAGCAAAAGTACGGTCTTGTCACCAGGCAGTGACTCGTCAGAAACGTTTTGAGTTTGTGTCTCACCAAACCTGATAGCACTGGAAGCTCCGGTTAGGGTACTTTGGCTGACGATTAATGAGGTGGGCTCGTGCAGGCAGTGCCTGTCCGCAAAGAGTGCTAGAGGTTCAAGTCAGCTGTCTGTCAGTCACACGCTGACAATAAGAGATCCACTTGAAAAGCAGGGTCTTGCATTAAAGAATAACTTCCATTTCTAAACAAGCTCTATGCACACAGCCTTATCTAGAGAACCCTACATTACCTCCACCTTGAGACAACAGACAAATAAACTGTAACCAAGACCTTGTCCTCAGCAGATGAAACAAGTGCCCTTGTCACAGGTGCTACCCGCTCAGGTAGGATCTGTCATGCATCAAACAGGATCCAGCGCCTGTAAACATGTGGGACGGATGGCTTCTGCGTTCCCTGAGCTACAGCTGAAATGTCTTTCCATTCTGGTACTTACACCAACCTGCTGGTCCTACCTATGGTCAAAACAGTTTTTTTCAGGCAGCCTTCATTTGGATTCTTCTCGTTCACACATGGAGGAAAAAGGTGGTTTCATTGATTGTTTTATACCCTTCCATTTTAATGTGGTTAATTCAAAGTCTGAGATTCTGTTCTTGCTGAAAGCTTCTGCAGGTCCTAGAAACAGATGTGTATTAATATTTCCAAGCAAAGAAAGGCCTGTGACATGGGGTTTTAAGTAGAAATATTGCTTGACAAATAAGCCTGAATGGTGAGTATTTATCACTTCTTCCCAGTTGTTTTTCCCGCAATACATTAGAGCATGAGTACTCTGTAGGCAGGAGACCCAGTTCTGTTCTTTGCTCGAGTTATTTCTAATTTACATTAGAATTTGAATAAAATATATGCAGGATGGATTAATTATACCTGAACTAAGTGTCACACTGACTAAATGTCAAGTGAACAAGTGCTGCACCTTAACCCTGGGTTTCCTCTCTTCTGCTCCATTCATCCAAAACATCCCCATTATTGTCCTAATGTTTGTGGAGGGCAGTGTAAAACTCTGAGATACTGTTTCAAAATTGCATTAGACTTCCTCCAAAATTTTATATTTCTTTAAGATAACATTGTAATTTGGATTCAAAAAATATTCACTTTGTAGGGCATCTTGCTGGTATAAAAGAAAAAGTGCTTTCCTTTTTTTCCTAGACAGTGAGACTCACACCTGGTTTACACCACCTCCTGTGCCCTGTGCCAGTGGGAATGACTCTTAAATGCCTGCATTGCGTTATTGACTTAGCGATATGATCTACTTGCCATCATACACTCTGTGTAGTGGTATTTACACATGAAAAGTAATCAGTTATGGCTCGATTTCTGTTGTTTGCGGAGTGTGAGAGTTCTTTAGTGTTAAAGGAAGTCAGACCCTGAGCCAATTGCTGGTTTTGAGTACATTAAATCATTGGTCAGTATAAATAATGCAAGCTCAGTAAACACTGTGTGAGGATAAATAAATGTTTAATGTCATAAAAATAGAGTAAAATTATCCTCCTTCCCCTTCTCAAGCAGGAAGAAGTAGTAGAATATGTGGAATGAAAGGCACTTTATTTGTCTGGAAGTTTTGTAGAGAATGAAGCTTCAGAGAGGTGTTTCCTGGTGACTGACTGTCTTTGAGAGGAATTTTATGACCTGCAACAGCACACGAGGAACTGACAGCAGCCCCCGGTGACATGTTTTCAATTAAGACTGGGCTTGATAGAAAAAGGAATTGTAGTGGTTTATGCAACTGATCGAATATTCCCAGGCTATCCTTCATATCTCCCTGTTTTGTGATGAAATAACACGTCCTTCTGCATGAGAGGGAGGAAGAAAATAGACTAAAATGTTCAAAGGTTGGTGGTATGATGTTCAGAGCCACCAGTGACGGTCACTGTCCCAGCCTCTTTGCAAGCTAGTGCTTTTTTCTTGCAGGATGCTACACTGGAGTTATATGCCGCAGTGCCAACACCAGCATTATGCCTAGGTAGCTGGTCGTCTTTCCTTCAATTTCAAAGTATTTCTTATCTCTCTTGAGGAAGAATTGATTACCATACATCCATCTGTGAAGAGGAAAAGAAGATAACTATGCATTTCTAGAGTAGCTGCTGTTGTGTGGTTTGCTGCTTCAGAGTTTCTAGAAAAGGTAATTTTTAAAAATGTATTGAACTATAACAGAATTTTTAATTTTCTATGTGCAGAAGTTTAACCAATTGTATTCAAGCTCATACCAAGGAAAAATATTTGATTTAATGCTTTCTAGCTGTAGGCACACATACAGTCTATATATATTGGCAAGATGGCAACCAAGAAAGGGTTTGGTTTTTATCATATAGACAGCCTTCACAGAAAAAAAAAAAAATGGTGTGTTTAGTTTTGCTAAACCATTTGAGGTACCTGAGCTTTTCATTGAGAACATCAGCATGGAAAATTAATTTCTCCCTGGCTGAATGCCTAAAGCTACAGTCACTGATTTGGTTGTATTTACCCAAGGATTAGATCAGAAATATAGCTACCTAATATTTTCTAGCACATTAAATGCACTAGAAACACATTCATGTTTCGTAAGATAAGGTTAAATTCTGTCTACAAAAAGAGCAAGCTTTTCTCATTGAGAATGACGATTACAAAATCTTTGATAGCTAAAGCAGTTTAGAGCAAACTGAAATGGCAAGGACACAGTTACTGCTCCTAAAACAGAAGTATCTGCGTGGGAACCATTTGGGTACATGAGGAGAATTACAGAAAACAGATCACTCAGATTGAGTTAGAAAAAGCAAATTTGGCTAAATCACTGTCTAGCTAAATTAGTTCTATTTAATCACTGATATCAGCAGTCCTCCCATTTTCTGTCTCTCTTCAGAAATAGAGTTAAACCCATTTCCGAAGAGTTCCTGGACAACTCTGTGTTCAGGGGAATAATGGTATACTTCTCTGCTAGCTTTGGTCTCCTTGATGACTTCACCTTATTTGAAGATTTGTTTTTTCCTGGGTTTTGTGACATTATTATTTCACATTTCCTCTCTCTTTTCCTGCCTTTTTTGGCCACGAATGCTCTCTCCCTTCCCTCTCCCTGGTTTCTAGGGAAATGTCCCACTGTGTTCTGTCTTCAGCCTTCTCACCATATATCTAAATGCTTCCTGGGCACTTTGTGAAGCTCTTACCTCCTCAACACTGTTCTTTACGTTCTAGGTTATGGCGTGACCCCTTGTTTTAAAATGCAATAATTTATAAACTTTGATTAAATGTCCAGTTTACCAAGGAATTATCATCCTCTAAGATATTCACCACTCCGATGACCTTTGCCTTATTTCATGAGTACAACTATCAATAAAAAGGTGTAAGTGTTGACAGCCCCTTCTGAGAGCTCCTCTCACTGCAGACCACTTGCTCCCCAGTGAGGAACATTTTGTGGTGTGGAGTGCCGTGTGTCCTGCAGTCCCCAGTTCTCACAGGAGACCGCTTGGTGGGGTCACCCAGCCAGGATAATTAGCAGCTGCTCCCATACTCAGAAGTTATGTGGGTGAACACTGGGCCTCCAGTTGACTGTAAGATTAAGAACAAGAGACCTGGCCAGGCATCATCTCTTCTGCGATACATCCTAGGTCCCACAGCAGGCACACACAGGTTGCTGGACTCAGGTACCTTCTTTTAGGTCGCTTCTCCCTTTGTCTGTAGAGATAGACGCCCTGGCTCCCCCAAACCACGCATACGTCTTCACAACTTTCTGCCTTGGATGCTTTTTCTCTTCCTCTCACGAATTCTTGTGCTCTACTGCAGACTGTGCCTGGTTACCTTTCTTTTTGTCTTACCCTGCTTCTCCCACCTTATCTGTTTTACAAATTATTTTTGTTAACTGTCTCCAAATTTTCTTCCTACCAGTGCTGTGCTGTTACTCCGGTGGGGTGTGGTGAAGTCCTATCTAGACCTATTCCTTTTGTGAGCTGAAGGGAACCATGGCCAGTAGGTTATTTTTCTGTGTGCCTTGGATGGGTTTGTCATGTACATGAAATAGAAAGGGGATTGAATGTTAGCCTGCTTTAAAAAGAAACACAGTGAGTATTTAACATGGGGGTTTCTGAGGTTTGTGTGTGGTTTTGATTTTTTTCATTTATCACATGATATGTAGAGAATTAGTTTTACAATCCATAGAATAGTGTACTACAGAAGTTTCTCAATTAATATGCTTCCATAGCAAAAGAGGGGAAATACTGAGAAGCATGAGTATAAAGGTATAAGACAAAGCAGTAAGATGAAGAACTAAACATAAAGAAAGAAGCTGTTGGCTTGATGAGAGCTAGAAAGAAAAAAGTCCTTGTACCAGAAGTGCAAAATTGTAGATTGTAGGGTCAGAAGAGCCAAGTTTGAAGGGAGTGAAGTGCACATAAGGAAGGCATTTGTATTTAAATCCTAATCAACTAACTCCCATTTAAAAGGTTGGCTATTTGCTTTATTCTTGAATCTCTCCACATTCCTCTTTGCTTCTGTGAAACCATAAATACTGCATTTGACATCAGCTGTTACAGGGAAAAGACGTTCATTAGTGCTCCAAAACATCCAAATTAGATTATATGACATACTGAAAGTATAAAACAAACATTAAGTAATGGCAGCCCCGTCACTTAGAATTACAGTCCTCCATAGTGTTGGGTCTTCTTTTCTAGAGAATGGTGGTGTTACAGTTCAGAAGAGAAAAACAAGGGCCGGGGGGGAAATTGCTCTTATTGGTCCCCTGAACTGCAGCTGGCTTTGAAACAGCAACATCAGAGTCCAACTTTTCTTTGGGGGGATATTGGAGTATGCTGGTTATGAGCCATCAGAAGGGTACAAGGCAAATCAGCGAGAAAGTGCTGATTAAAAAATAATTAAAAACAGTTTTCTTGCTGTACAGCGTGTGGAGTTGGCCAGAAACTATGAGTGAGTAACTCTGACTACACTTTTTTTTTTTTTAATTGCTTTTCTCCTAATCTTCATTCACCTTCTGGATATCTCGGTACATTTCAAAATTCTGCACATGCCTGCAGCCCCTGTGTCTTGAGCTTCAGGTTGGTGTTATATAGAGTATGTGGAGAAACCACAGGGGCTCTGTGATGTGTCAAATATCACAATGGACCAGCATTCATACTGGCAGATAAAAGCAGCTGCAGGTTACTTAAGAGGGTGTGTACAGTGTAATGGAAGAGAATTCAACCACGGAAAAAAATAGCCTCCAGTATTCCATCATTAAGAGGAACACACTAAAGCAGCTGCAGAATTAATAGACAGGAAATTCTTTCTTTATGATCCATGAAATCTTCAGTCTATATTATCCTATTCTTCCCAACAACTTCTAATTGCATAACTGAATTTCCCTGTTTATTAATTTTGCAGCATATTGACTTACAATTGAGAGTAAATTGCCTGAAAGCAAAATCCTGCTTCACTTCACTGAACCATAAGAATCAGAGGACCACGGAGTGAGCAGCATTTCCAGCAATTATACACGCCTTTCCTGCAGCCAGTGGAGAGATCGACTATTGAACCCGGGGTTTGTGGCCACATTGGTCAGAGTCCCACAGCGACAGTGGTCAGCCAACACAATGAGCATGTGTTCCCTCCAGAAAGAAGAGTGCCCACTTGCAATGAGATTGCTCTTTCCTTACTGCTGTGCCATTTTCTGGGCTGTCAAACTCGTAACGTTTTGTGGGTGGCAAAATGATGTCATTATATTCAACAACTTGTAGTAATTTCCACTCCTAACCCTTCATGAGAGGTACAAATTACCAAAGAAAAAGGGCTATAAGCTTACAGATGGCAGTATCGGTTTTCTTTTCTGTTGAGATCAAAATATCCTTCTTTCTAGCTGAATGACAATTGTGCTGTCACTGAAATTACATAACGCTATGTCTCCTGAGGGGTTATAGTTTGGGATTCAAAGGACAGCTGTCAAAATACAACTTGCTCTATTCTGAGCTTTAAAAGTCTCTCAGGGGGTCATACATGTGAGTTTGTATCCCCCCCTTTTTGTGTGTGTGTGTGTGTGTGTGTGTGTATTATAGATAGAGTTAACGGTGGAACGGAAATGAGAGAACTACATTTACATGGCAAATTAAGTGATACACCAGAGATACAAATGACACACTAAAATAACTAATGTTTGCTGTAAATCATGGAGACCAAAATCAGGGCTAACACAAATGGTGACACTATACTGACTCAGTGGGGTTTGGTAGCTTATGGTAAAACTGGCTTTTCCCTTTATTTTGTCTACTGTCATGCCATACAATGTGTAACAAAAGCTGTTCTGATTTTCCAGGTTTTGTCTGATGTCCTGAAATCAGCTGTGCTCTAGTAGCCTCCACTGCTGTACGCTGGCCCGGAGCGCCTGCCAATTACTGTGAACAACCGTGAAATCGAAGAGTCTCAGAGCAGTCTTTGAATGCAACCGGAAGGGAAAAACCCATGTAGTTTTAGAAGATTTTCCCAAACAAGAACAATAAAAATAAAAGAGGAGAAAGGTTGAAAAAGGTATCTTGGCTTGGATAAGTGTTGTGGTTTAATCCCAGTGGGCAGCTGAGCACCACACAGCTTCTTGTTCACTCTCCTCCAATGGGATGGGGGAGAAAATTTGAAGGGTAAAAGTGAGAAAACTCATGGGTTGAGTTAAAGACAATTTAATAGATAAAGCAAGAGCTGTATACACAAGCAAAGTAAAACAAGGGATTCATTCACAGCTTGCCACCAGCAGGAAAGTTGGGCTCCATCTAGTGTAATGGTGACTTGGGAAGACACATGCCGTACCTCTGAACATCTCCTCTTCTCCTTCTTTCCTGCAGCTTTTACTGATGAGTGTCACATCATATGGTGTGTCATATCCCTCTGGTCAGCCGGGGTCAGCTGTCCCAGCTGTGTCCCCTCCAACTTGCTGTGCACCCCCAGCCTACTTGCTGGTGGGGCAACATGAGAAGCAGAAAGGGCCTTGATGCCACATAAGCGCAGCTCAGCAATAGCTAAAACACCCCTGTGTCATCAACACTGTTTTGGCCACAAATCCAAAACACAGCACCATAGGAGCTATTATGAAGAAAATTAACTCTATCTCAGCTAAAACTGGTGCAATAAGTAAACTATGTAGCCACGTTTCTATTTGAAGGAATGGAACAGAATAGAGCAATAGTCATAATGGTCATAGTGACTCCTGAAATATTGGTTTTATTCCATCTAAACCCAAGCATTGTAAAGGCGTGTGCATACACCATTTTCACAAGATAAAGAATATTTAATTAAAAATTCCTGACTGACAGAATGCAGCAAAGCTCAACATGGCAAATGCAGCTCTCAAAACAGTAAACCCAGAGACTCAGCTTGTCCTGCTCAAACAACTGCGTTTGCTGGGCTCAATTATGTGTCTAGTAGTTTTTCCTTGAGAGTCTCGGGCAGCTTCCTGTTTTCCCTCACTTCTTCCAGAGATCAGCATCCTCCAGTGACAGAACTTCAGCTGCTGTTGTAAAACACTGATCAGAAACAGGAAGCTCTTAAGAAAGCAAGCCTGTCTCTGACAAAGTCCTTGAAATGAGGGAAAAGAAAAGTGAGTAACAGGAGGCCGAGAAAAACAGACCAATAAGCTGCTTCTGAAGGGTCATTTTCCACACCTGCAAATAGTCCTTTATTATTTGAATAGGATAGAAGAGCAAAAAGTGTGGCACAGAGGTGAGTGTGGATCAAGCTCTGGTTGCAGAGCACCCGTTTTCGGGCTCTGTTGAACAGGGCACTCGCTGTAGATTGCTTTGGTTGCCAGTAAGCAAATGGCATTTAAAAAACCCCGAACAAACTGAATGCATACATAATATCATATCTTCACACCAGGGGCACAGAAGGGAAGTAGTTGTCTGTGACATGGATGGAAAGGAAAACATCTGCAAAATAGTCAGGCTCTTAGATAGGAGGCTAATCATGTTGTAGGGATGCATTTAACACCGGGGATGAGGTGTCTAAGATATACAGACATTAAAAAGCATTTGCTGCTCAGCTGTGTGTGAGTGGGTGAGAAGATGATTGGTGGTTGTTTTTATTTGCTGATCTGATTTGTGCAGAAGATTTGTGGGATGGTACTTATGAATGAATGGGAGCTGTTGGCTTGTTTAGTCTAGGAGAGCAAAAGCTGAGAAAGGATGCCACTGCTACCTCTAAATGCTTCCAGAGAGGAAAAGAGTATTTCATCTAAAGGACAATGCTGGCACAGGAATGCCCTGGTATGAATGAGCTATAAATAAATAAATATAGGCTGACTATGAAAAAAGTTCATATTCCTAAGCAAGGAACTAACTTTCAGAGTGGCATAGGTAAAAAAAAAAAAAAAAAAAAAAAAAAAAAAAAAAAAAAAAAAAAAAAAAAAAAAAAAAAAAAAAAAAAAAAAAAAAAAAAAAGTTTTAAAATAGAGCTAAGGCAGTTTACAAACAGGATTGTATGGTGCTATAACCTGGCAGAAAAAGGACTAAATTCCATGATCTCTGAGGTCCTTTCCAGTTCCAGGCTCCCTTGGTTTACCTCAGGCCTATGCAATGCGTGGCCTCCCTGACCTCACACTGCCCACCAAGGACTTTCTTTGGCCAAGCACGACACGTGGGCAAATAACTTGTTCATACTGTTTCACCTCTGCAGGTCAAAGCATCCACCAGGAACAGGCCGGTGTCTCTTAGGCAGCGGGAGCTGATTCCCTGGGGAGTGGAGACGCAGTAGGCTGTGTTTAGGGTATCAGAATTATTCCTTTGCAAAGATTCTGAGATAAATTATGCTTCTAGAGCTGAGGTCAAGTGCATGGAGGAGCCTGAGAGATGGTGTACATGTAGAGGGGCTGTAGGATTCACTGGGAGTCATAATCCGCAGCGACTGTCGACATCTGAGTGTGAGCCCCTCTTGCTGATGAACAGTGCAGGTTGATTGCTGTGTATTGGTAATTTTCCCTTGATTAGGCGGTTAGTTTAAATCAGTTGTTGCAAACATCAGCTACTACTCATAGCTTGATGGCTTTCGATGCTTTTTCTCACAGATGTATGTTGCCACTCAGAATGAGCCGCTGCGAACTGCTGATCAGTGAGGAGCAATTGCAGTGAGTGCAAGAAGTTGCTGTTGGTGACTCTTCATCCTTGCGATCATTTGTCCCAGGTCCTGCCTGCTCAGCTGCTCTGTGGTGGTGCTCAGGTGCTTACCCTGGGATGGAGACCTGAGAAGTTGAGTTGCTGGTGGCTGGGAGGAAACCCCTGCTGATGAGGGACTGATTATCCTTGGAAAAACATCTGGGGCCTATGAGGCAGAGGCTGGGTGGCTGGAGAATCAGGAGGCCAGGTGATGTCGGTGTGCTGTGCTGGGGGATCGTACAGGTGCAAAAGAACGGTAAGACGATTACAAGGTGGAAAATGATAAGACTGAGGGAACAGGGACGTTGGTAACTGGCTGATTTCTTCTGCATATCACTTGTTATCTGATGTGCCTTTACCTTGTGTGGTGGGATATTGAATACATCTTGGGCTGTGAAACCTTTGTGGGTGTCCTTCCAAGTAAACTTAAAAAGACAGCCACCAGGCTACCTGGAAAACTGCTTTGACTTTTCTTCTCCCCATCCTTGCTGTGTTCCCAATGCAGTTAATAGGAGGAAGAGAGCTAAAAAGGAAGTTTATCAGTTCTAAAGGCAGAGGGAGCAGGAAGCTGGGGGGAGGTGGTGGATAGAGTAATTGAAATTTAATCAAATCCAAATTGGCAAGCAGGAAACACTAATTCACATAAGCAATATTAATCTCATTAGCACTTCAGTGAGAGGGAAGAGGTATTCTCAGAGAAAGATTTATTCTTATCGTCAGTTCTGACCTAGCAGTACTTCTTGCTAATTGATGAGAGCTTAACTGTAATTTGTACCTGTTCATCCTGGGAATGTTGAACCATTATACTCATGTTTCTACTGAAAGCAATGCTGTATTTCCATCATTTTGATGTGCTCTGTATCTTAGATAGAAACCTTAAATTCAGAAATTTGTTAAAAGTTATTTCAAAATAGTTTTTAATTAATCTATTTTTAATTAAGGTAAGAGAACCATAAACTGAATTTAAAAAATCTATTTTTTAAATGTGTGAGTTGTACAGAGAAGAAGCAGACCAAAAATACACTTGTACAGAAAAGAAACCAGCTTTCTTAATAAAAGGAAGCACTTTCTGTGGTTAGACAACTCACCTGGTTGTTTCGGGACACTGCACTTCTAGGTCTGAGAATTAGTCGTTCTCACCCTCTCTGATACTGCATTTTTGTTTAAGGGTTTTTTTTGGTATTTTTCCATATGCTGAAGGGGGGGGATTAATCTGCATTTGTCTTTTTTTTTTTTTTTTTAATTCACAATTCGTCTATTATTTAATTTGAAGAGCACAGAAATAAACCTTGTTTAAAGAAAAGGTTACTGCTTTATACTTAAGGTTACAGGTTTGTACTTAAATTCTGATTCTGGTGAGCAGCTACTCTTCTGAACAATCTAAGTTTGTGGGCTGTGTTTGGTGGGGGTGGGTGGGGTGTTGTTTGTTTGGTTGTTTTCTCCCTAGCTTGGCAATAAATGTAGTTTGAGTCTTTTGTAACCGTTTCACATATACATAGTAAGGATTTTTGGAAGCCTAGTCTTGAGGCACATAGTAGCTTTCGAAAGTAATTTAAAAGTTTTGAAGAAAAGATCTCTAATTTTCATTTTTACTTTTCTTTTTGCTTATTTCCATAAGTGACTCTTGTTGGCTCTAGTGACGGCCCTTCGCAAAGATGCTGTAGCATAAAAGTGAGCTGAGCAACCAGAGGCAGCATTGGCTCCAAGTGGAAATGGGCCCAAGCAGAAAGACAGGTGTTGCAGGACGTGTACACGGGTGGTGCAGCGAGCTCCTTCCTGGCATTAGTCCTGTGGAAGAGGTAACGTTAGAGGGAAGCGTTCAGAGAAGAGATGATGTGGGGAAGGAGAAGCCTGGAAGATGCAGCATGAAGTGAAGCCTACCTGTCCAGACACATTAGTGCACTTGACTGTAAGCAGCAGCTTGTCGGAGAGAGGAAGGGTGCCAGGCTGAGCCTGTCTTGCTGGGCATCGGCCCTGGTGTTGGACAGGCGCAGATCTGTGCAGAGGTGGATGTGCAAGGGAGAAAGGCCAGCCTTGTGTGCCTGTGTCTGCAGGTACGTGTGTGAGCCAATTTACTCGCTCACCTGGCATTTTCATCAAGACACACTTTCTCTTTAAACTAGGTGAGCGACTGATTTTTACCCACTTCGCTGTCCTGAACTCAAGGGCCTGCAGTTAAAATCTAAACTGAAGTTAATTAAACTTAGAGCAACTATAGAAGCACAACCCCCTCTCCTGTGTTATACCGGCTTGCAGCTATCTCATACTGATTATATTTTCTTATTATTTGCTGCTATTATTATTATTATTATTTACTGATTATTACTATCCTGCTGCGACTAGAGCACCCCCCAGCAGTGCCAGCACCTGTCCACTTCCCTCAGAAGCAGGCGTGAAGTGGGGGGCAGGAAAGCCAAGGGTTGGAGCAGGTTGGGCAGGGGGCTGGGAGGGTGGCCCGGGGTGGCAGGGCTGTCTCCCAGAGGCACAGCACCCTTATTTACCAGGCTGGTACCACCCGGCCCGCTTTTTTTTTTTTTTTCAGTGATTTACTTTAATATAAGCTTCATCACTGTATACATACGCGTGTAAATATATAAAAGTTACTAATGTTTTGATTTTTTAAAAATAAATATGCATGTTAATACAATTTAATATAGAAATAAAAATTTAAATCACAGAAGCACAGAAAGTTAGGGGTTGGAAGGGACCTCGAAACATCATCCAGTCCAATTCCCCCAGCAGAGCAGGAACACCCAGATGAGGTTACACAGGAAGGCATCCAGGTGGGTTTTGAATGTCTGCACAGAAGGAGACTCCACAACCTCCCTGGGCAGCCTGTTCCAGTGTTCTGTCACCCTCACTGTGGGGAAGTTTCTTCTCGTATTTAAGTGGAACCTCTTGTGTTCCAGTTTGAACCCGTTACCCCTTGTCCCATCATTGGTTGTCACCGAGAAGAGCCTGGCTCCATCCTCG
>VWYH01011081.1:687354-721396 GCA_013399365.1 Pampusana beccarii | reverse complement strand
CGCCTCTTCCCCCGTTGACGTGGCGGCAGGAGGCGGCCGGGCCAGGCCGGGCCGGCGGCGGGGTGGAAATCGAGGTCGCGCCGCCCTGAGTCCCAACAGCCCGGGCGCCTTCCCCGGGGGCGGCAGCGGGGAACACGCGTTGAGTGGCAGCCGGGGGCTGCGGAGCGCCGGGCCGGGGAGGGAGGGCTGGAGCCTCGCGTGTGCCCGGCCCGGGCCTCCGCGGCCGTGCGCGCCCTGTCGAGGGTTTCAGCCGGCCCGGGCCGACCGGCGGTGGCCGCCCCTTCCCCGAGGGCCCGCGTATGAAGAAAGCAGCATTTGTCTTTTCGGCCCCGCGGGTGCGGGCACCCGGCGGTGTCCCCTGCGTGGGGCCTGCGGGTGCAGCCGATCCGCTGGGCGGTCAGGGGCGAGCAGGGGCTGGAGGGGTCCCTGGCAGCTCTCCTTGTCCCTCCCCACACTGTTTCACGTCGTTCCTCAAAGAGACTGAGTGTGTGTGGCCCCTGTGTATGGCAACAGTTGCATTTTGGTGACCGTAGCTTTGCCCTGTGCCCGGCAGTCTCTCAGCTGTTTTCATTGCAGAAGTTATGTCCTCATTGCAATCACGAAATTTAAAGAGAAATTTGCAGTGGGAGTGTTATAACGGTAGTGCTGTGTCGCTGAGGCCACAGGTAGCTGTAGCAGAGCTGTAGGGTTCTTAGATTTGCAAGAGAACTACTAGGCATTTGTCCTGGACCGATACGTTCGACGCAAGAATAGTTGACAAGAATGGGAGAACAGGGCTTTGCTGGAAGTTACAGCTGCCAAGAGGACAGTGCTTCTCGTCTCTGGGCCTTTCTAGTGGTTTTTCATATTATTTTTTCTTCATCTCTTGCCCTACCCATTTTTATCTGACTTACTGAGGTCCAGTAGAGGTTATTGGGAGTTTCGTTAGAGCTGGTTGTTTGGGTTTTGGTTTTGTTATGTTTTCTCAGATTTAGATAAAATAAAGTTTAGGGAACAATGTGCAAAAGTTATGTTTTGATCCTGGGTTATCCGTTCGTACACGGTGCCATTGAGGCATAAGTGAGTCATGGTGCTCTTTGATATCAACAGCAAAAAAGTGTTTCCTTTCAAAGCTGAGGAACTGCTGCTTTTTTAAAAATTAACGTTGCCTTGTTTATGCCATATGAAAATGCTAAGCAAAAGCTTGGAAGAGCAGATGTGTGCCTTTGTTCTTCGAAGACCATAAAAGTGGAGGATGCCTAACTTGCTGGTGAAGGACCATTGCCTGAGAGTGCTGTAAGGCCTAAGTAATGCCCGTGCAGAGCAGGAGTGCTTCTGCTCTGTTCTGCTTTCAGGTGATAATATCTGTGTCTGCCCAAGCTTTGACTGACTGTTCCGCAGGCATCCCTAAAACCGGATGAGCTTTCATCTTGACGCAGTCTTTCTAGGACACCCTGTGCTAAATGGGCCATTGCAGAGTCCAGTGTATGGTGGACACCCTCAGTGTGCATCAAAGAGAGTGCCTGCCTTGCGAACCTGGACCACGCTGTGCCCTTGGGAGGACTACGGATCTCTGCCCAACTTGAACGTGAGGGAGCTGGATCATTTCCCAGCCTTGTTGTGGCTTCTCTGGACATTCCCCTCACTCTTAGCAGACCCCCTCCAGATCTGTGAGGCTTGGCTTCAGGGCCCTTGGTCTGGACTCCTGGCTCCTGACAGGCACCAACAGGGCTAGGTTTTGGGCCCAAGGGGAAGAGAAGGAAAAAGGGAACATCTGTGTGCTTGAGAAAGGTGCTTAGACATACCAGTGGTTTTATCGTCAGTGGGATCAGGCAGCAACCTGACATCCCCGGAGTCTATATTAGAGCCTCTTGACCTATTCCTAGGTGATGTTAATGTGCTAATCTCCTAATGCTTCTCACAGAGGCATGTGTTTTGGCACTGCTCCCTGCAGTAAGAAGAGAGAAGCCCAGCAAACAACCCGGTGTTCAGCTAGGATTGCCTTTCAGATTGCTGTGCGTGCTGCTAGTGTTGCATTGTCAGTAAGAGCTGGGTGAGACAGAGCTGATGTAACGCTTGTCTTCAGATTCTCGGAACAAATGTTGCTGAGGGCCTCGCTCCCAGACAGCAGGGATATGCATCAGGTCCTACATTTGTTTCAAATATTGCGAGCCACTCCAAGAAAAGAGCATTTTAAGTCATTTGCATTCAGATGTCTAAAGTTTTCAATCATTAGGCTGTCCTCCTTCATAGCTACACTTGACAAGGGACAGAACCATGAGCGGGTTACTGTCTTGATGCCACTAGATGTTCTTAAGATGTTGGCCATGCCACTTGTGTGTCTACAGAGGAGTGAGGTTCCCTTGGTTCCTTAGTTGGAAGGAATCTCAAATGAGTAGTTTCGTTGTATTATTTTGACCATTACAGATATTTTCAACAAATGTGGTCTCAGTAAATCTCTGGAAGTCCACTGAGCTGAAGCAGACTTGATTACCAGAGTTTGTTGCTGTTGAATTGAGCGCTGTTGACTGGATTTTACATTGGCCGGATTCTTTTGTCTGGAGCGAGACTGATCCTATGCTGCTTGTACTGTTATACCTCTCTATCCCAAGGTCTACTTTTGATTGGATGATCATTTGTGCTATATATTTCTGTGGAGCTGCCCTTGCTAGCTGCAGAGCTCAAGCTCTACTGGTGGCCTCCAGGAACGTCTGCGTTCCTCACTGACTGCAGGGA
Source organism: Pampusana beccarii (assembly GCA_013399365.1). Lineage (NCBI taxonomy): Eukaryota > Metazoa > Chordata > Aves > Columbiformes > Columbidae > Pampusana > Pampusana beccarii. The sequence continues at coordinate 718,681 of VWYH01011081.1, read as the reverse complement.
GCTTATCGGTAACTGTACTTTTGGTACACATGGTCCATATGTACCCTTACATCCCTTCTTGTCATTGCCCAGGAAATCTGCCATTCAGTTTTGCACATGAGAAGTGCTGATATTGTGTGAGGAGTAGTGACCTGTCAGCGGGAGGTACAGCAGCTGGGTACTATACAGATGCCACCACAGCAAAATAATCTCCAGGCAACCAGTCTGCAAACTCTTACAAATAAGTCCTTTTACCCCATACCTCCTGATATTAGTGATGTACAAGAAGCATCTGGCATTTTGTTTTGTTTTTTTCTTGCTCAAAGTTGCATCCTTCCTATGGCCTTGTTAGTTTCTTTTGGATTTTCATTTACGTTTGTAAACAGAGATTATGAATGCTTGCACCTTCCTAGCCTCTGTAAGGAAGGAAGAGCAGGACTTCTCATTGACACAGAGGTCTCCACCGTTTCCAGTGGTAGAACTGGCAGCTCCTCCTCTAGCCCCACTGGTGTAATGTGGAGTGGTAGCAACGAAAGACTGTGTAGGTACATGGGGCTAAGCGGGACGTGTGATGCTGCATGGTTTTGCTGTCTTTATTTTTGACTTCTCTGGTTTTATATATACTGCAGCTACACCTGATGAATTTCAGAAGTAGTATTTTGGGGATTGTCTTGTATTTCTTTCTGTGTAATACTGAATTTTTTTGAAAACCAGGAATGACTAACTAGGTGATTACTGATTCAGATACGAGCATTTTTCTTGCTTCATTTTCAATTTTAGCTCATATAGACTTAAGAAGGAAGGGAAAAGGGTACTTTGTGTATAGCAGAAATCACAGTGTTAAATACAAGACAAGGCTTCTGTGCTTAAAAACCAGCAGGTTAATTCCTTGAGATTGCCTTACCTAGTTTTCCATACTCTGTTCTTTAACACCAGTCAGTATTCATTCAGTGTTTAAAATCCCTGCAACTGGGAAGGGACCAGGGAATCCTCCTCTTAATTCAAGGTCCATGAATGAGTTGACTGTAGGGGGGCTTCAGTCTGAAGTTAAATATTTGAGGAATATTTACATTGCATCCCTTCACCATGAATGAGATCTTATGGGAGGTCATGTTCCCCCACATAGTGGGAGTATGAGCAACCCACTGCGCCTGACTGCAAGAGGACCTTATTAATGTTGGAAGACATTCTTTCTCTTAAAGTAAATCTCAAGGTAATTTTTTGGTCTTAGTTATAGCAGCATACCTGGAAAGGTGTGAATCCATGCAGCTTTTCTACAAGTGGACTCAAAACCAGTTGTATAAGTGAAACTGTTTTACGTAGGAGCAACTTTCTCCAAAGTCCTAATGATGTTCTAATTGTTACTTACCAAGTAGACTGTCTAGGCCATGTCAAGGGCAATAACAGCATTCATGCTGTCAGGTTTAAAATGTTTCCTGTTAATCCAATTGTGTATTTTTAGATGCCTTGGAGGGTTGGCAAAAGCAGCCATTGAAGAGAAATGAAAATCCATTCCTTAAATTTTTTCATTGTAGTTACAGGACTAGGGTATTGCTATAATGACTTGTAAGACTAGGAAACCAATGAGAAGAATAATAGCCAATTTCTGCTTTTGGGGAGCTGCCGTTATAGCAATTGTATAAGGCTGGTTTTCTGTGTATATGTAGATACAACTACCCTGTTTCCCTGAAAATAAGACAGGGTCTGATGTATTTTTGCTCCAAAACTTATTACTTTTTTACATGGGTAGCTGCCTGGGCACTACTGAAATGGACTTTTTTTTCTTTTCATGGTATGTAACTAGGGCTTATTTTTGGAGTAGGGCTTATATTTTGAGCATCCTCAAAAATCCTGAAAAATGATGCTAGGGCTTATTTTCGGGGAAACAAGGTAGTTTATGCTGTTTGGGCAAAGTATGTTACAGGAGGATTTTGAGAAACCTTGTTCAGAAATAAGTCCTGGTGTGTTTCACGACTTGTGGTTACATTTCCTTTGATGCACACAAGTACAAGTGAGTGGCTTTACAAAGAGGCAAGAAACCGTTATCTTCTCACCTGCTGCTAAAATATACAGTATTGTGAAATCTTAGAAAGCTAGACAGCCTCGCAGGATTTTTCTAGAAAGCTGGAAGCCTGAGTATGCTTTTCTTAAGAGCCTCATTAGTTTCAGGGGGTTTTCAGTAGGCTTTGTAACATAAGAGGATAGTAGCAAGAAGTTCTCATCTCGATGATTTTTACATGAGATGTGTTTGCATCATCGTACAATTAATAGTATTCACTGTTGCTTAATGTAACAGTGCTTGAGTATGGAAGATTTCTGACTTAACTGTTTTTAAATTTATCAAAATTTCTGAGCATTCTGTGTATGACTTTTCTATAGATCCATTCCCCTCTAAACATGAGCAACTCTTAAGCAAATATATTGTTCCTTCTGTCGCAGGTGTGGACATTGTCAGCGTCTCCAGCCAACTTGGAATGATTTGGGAGATAAATACAACAATATGGAAAACCCACAGGTCTACGTTGTTAAAGTGGATTGTACTACAGATACTCCACTGTGCTCTGAATTTGGCGTCCGAGGATACCCTACGTAAGTATAAAAGGATGTCTGGTTCTATTTCTTTCTTCTGTAGTTTTCCATGATCCTCTGCCCATTTGTTGAAGCTAACTTCTAAGCTATGGTTTTTGATGGGTTTCTTTGTAGCCCTTTGGACCTCATATGTTCATTTTAAGCTTTTTTACCAAGTTGCCAAGTATCATGTGATACATCCTACTCTTACTCTTTTTTTTTTAATAAACTGTTTTATGTCTTGGAAGATGGCTGTGTTAAATGAAGTCCAGAATTGTTCTTTTCTTTACTCTGAGAGTACCTCTTTCTCAAGCAACAGTACATTATGCAGCTGTGATGTGCATGACAGAGCTGGTCTCTGGTAACAGTACTTTTAAAAATAACTTGTTACAGGTTCATCAGTAGGCTGCACCATTCATAATTAATGTATATGTGATCTCTTACATTTTGAGTGCACTTGGTGCTCATGAAATGATAAATTAATAGGATCAGTACAGCAGTGGTGATGTACAGATTTTTCTAGGTAATTTTGCTTGTATTGATCTAGGAGAAATTAATTAGAAGTTTAAGGTTGTTAAACTTATCTTGTTATAAAGGATGTATGCCTTACTACCTGAGCTTTGGTAGGCAGAACATGATCTAGAGTATCTATGAGATGTCAGCCTGGGAAGTGCTCTTGGGTTAGATACACATGCTCCCTTTTTAGCTGCCAAAAAGGAGCAAAGGGATTTTTTTTTCACTTATGTCTTCTTTAAAGCTTCTTGCAAAAATGGATGGAATAATTTCAACTACTTTACTAATTACTCATCTCAGTGTGCCTAAGTGAAGAAAGCAATCATCTGTAGCCCTTCCACAGCCTGTATTTTTCAGTTTCCTTCAGCATTACCGCTGACCCCAGCAACAGCCTTAACTTGAGATACGCTCCTGGCTGCACCCGCTTTGACGCAGCTGACTGCAACTGAGTAGAAGTTGAGAGTTATAAATAGCAAAGTCCTCGTTGAAATAGGAATTGTCCTTAAGGGCAGTTTGTGGCTTAGTTCCACTAGAAATACCAAGAAACAATGAATATTACTACTCTGTTTTAATATCCCCAAAAGTGAACATCTGTCGCCTTTGCACATTTGAATAGATTATATTGTGGCACTGTTCCTTGTAAAATAGAGTGACAGAGATTTTGAATAAGAAAAAAATGAATGAACATGTAATTGCTTTTTTTTGTTCCCCCTCCTCTTTAAGGTCATTGAATATCTAGGAACAGTTACTGCTTGCTTTCATCTACTTGAAAAGTAGAAATGATAAGGCAGGCATCTGCTAGTTATACAAGTATAGAGACAAAGGGGGATTAATGATATTGTCTTCCTGTCTGAGTCAGTTTTTAACCAGCTTATTTTTAAAAACTTCCAGCAAGGGAGATTTCACAGCTTCCTCAGGCACAGAGGGATTGTCGCAAGTCCAGGATGCGCTGGTCCCTACTCTGCTTTTCCAAACAGCCGTCAAAGGAAAGGCTACATCCCCTTTCCATCCCCCTGAGAGTTAAAGTGGCTGAGCACATCCCCATGCTCATTAGGACATTTGTCTCAGGATTATTTGATGCTGCAAAATACTCTCTCAACTGAACTAGAGAAAACTCACGCTCATTTGAAGAAAATAAAGGTGCAGCTGGCTTTTTAAGCTGATAGATTTTTTTTTCTGATTCCTCTTCAAAAGTATTGCCATGAGGTGCAATTTAGATGTTCTTCTGTTTCATTTTTCTTGTTACCTTCTTATTACAAAATTGCTTTTTTTTTAAACTCAAAAAATTTTTAGTTGCCATCATCACAAGGAACATTCAAGAACACCTTAAACAGAAAACACAGTGGGAGCTGCCATCTCTTTTGAACGTATTTGTATTATGTGTTTTTTCAACACTTTCATACGGTCATTTTTTCCAACTGTGGAACAAGAAGAAAGGGAAAAACATTTCAAGAAAAAGCAGTACAAAATGACAGCTTGGCAAGAAGAACTGAGGGCCGGGTGACAGTAGCAATTGAAACTATGATTTGCTTTAAAAAATAAGACTAGATCAGAAGTCAATATTGTCCAATTTCAATTTTAATTTCAATATTTAATAGTAGAAGCCTTGGGTAGTTTATGGAGAAGTTTTGATAGCAATTATTAAGTGTTACAATCATGAAAGTCTTTAATCCCTACAAGCAGTCACTTATCTCCGTGTCCTCTTGACTTGTTTCAGGATGTTTTTAATCAGTTTAATACCACGTGAACATCCTACATTCCAAGAGCAGTCAGGGAAGGAAATGTGAGAAAGAAATTCCTGGGAAAATAAGCTTTGGATATTTTTCCTTTGATGATGGAGAGGAGTGAACAAACAAAATTGATGTTTTTTTACAAACTGAAATAGGATTCATAGGCATAATGAATGATTAAATTTAGAACTGAATGCTGCAATGTTTTATTTGCTCTTGCTTGTTGATCAAAATAATATTAGGCTATGTTGATTTTTAAAATGGTATTTCTTTTTCCTGTTTTTAAAATCTCCTTTAAAAGCTTACATGGGAATGGAAAAGTGTCCTAAATTCTAGCCATAACCCTTTAAGTTGAGGCAGAGAGGCCTGATGCTGATATTAATAGTCAAGAGAGCTGCTGCTGCAGCCTGAGCCGCATTGCTGTGGATTAGCAAAGCGTGTCAGCTTTCTGAGAATGTTTCTTGTGTGAAACTTTTTGCCTCACTGTTTTCTACATTTTGATTCTTCAGCCTAAAGCTGCTTAAACCAGGACAAGAACCTCTGAAATACCAAGGCCCCAGGGACTTCCAGACACTGGAAAACTGGATGTTGGAGAAACTAAATGAGGAACCATCTGTAAGTGAAAAGGAAATAAGAAAAGGAAATATTCCTTTCTGCAGACTTGCTTATCTGTCATTTCTGTAGTTTAGGTTTCATTTTCCAGGAGGAAGTCTGCTCCTGAGAATAAAATTCAGGTGGTAATAACAGTATGGAACAGCTTCCACATAAGTCAGAACAGTAATTAAAACTGTCATCCTGTGACCTGCCCTTTGTTTCCTGTATTTAGAACTACAGTACATAATGCAGTTTTTAATGTTTAGCATTTTGACATTTTAAGATACAATTCTTAGTGTCAATTCAGTTGACACCCATAGGTTGTAATGTTTCTAGAATATGAAAAGCGATTTAGCTATAATGTTATAAATTACATTTGTGTTGGGCTTAATTACCTCTTAAAACAAGGATGCCATCTTTAGCTCAGTTAATATCTGATAATGTTGTGGCCTAAAGAAAGGATTTAAAATAATTGGTTAGGTTAAGTTAAGCTAATACTATCACTAGGAAAAGCCTTGAGTTTAGGGGTAGCACTTACATATAGTAGCCAAGCCTTGCCTGAAATTAAATTTGGGATTGCTGTTTCTAGTCAAGATAAGGCCTTAATGTTTGCTGAACCACAAGTAGAATGTGGTTATTTTTAAACAAATGCAGTATTTTTAATAATGAAACATTAAATGCTAAACTATTTTAAAAAATGTACTTTGAGGTTCTTAAAAAATTCTTTCTAGCTCTGATCCTAGTAAGTAGTCACTTGCTTTTGCTGAAGTGCCAGCAGGTTTGCTGCAAGTTATATCTGTAAAGTATTTGCCCTTTTCCCATTGTTGCTGCCTTCATGGAGCCATTAGGTCCCTCCTTCTGGCATTAGAGGAGCAGAAAATAGCTTTTTCACTAGCTATTTTTAAATAGTCCAAAGACCACTGAGCTGGTGCGATGGCAGATGTGGCTGATGTGTGATGCTGTGGAGAAACCATTATGTAATCTAAGTGTGTTAATATATGGTGATGTGATGAACGCCATAGCAATTACTGTACTCTGTGACTATACTACAGCACAGTGAAAGACACTGTTATTCCAGTGACTGAGAGAGTGCTTTTCGGTGTGGTAGTCTTTTTCACATTTTACTTTCAAGTAGTTGTTTCTTAGGAAACATTAGATACCTAAATTGAGCTAAATAAGGACATTGGTTTGGGAATTAAAAATTTCAGAGTGCAGGGTTTGCAACACTACTGCGGAATGGTGTGAGACAGGAATCAAATATAGTTTATTTCCTGTACAAGACAAATAAAAGTTCATTTTTCTCATGAACAGGATCCAGGATCTGATGTGGAACCACCAAAAGCCCCTGAACCTAAGCAGGGAATGTATGAACTCTCAGCAGACAACTTCAAGATGCACATAGCAGAAGGTAACTTTTTTTTTTTTCATAAGCAAGAGGTACTTGCTTACAGACACATCAGTAGTGGGAAGTCTGCAGCAGAATGTTAGTTTTCAAGGTACCCCTTTCCCACTTTTGTTTTGCAGTAATAGCTAGTGAAAGAGGATGAAACTACAGACTGTAAAAGTGCAGTATTTTAATTACGTATTGCACACCGTGAGAAAGTTTTAAGAATTGCACTCCACTCAGAAGGCAGCCAAGTTAAGGTCCCTAAACCCATGGAAGAAGCTAGCGGGGCTTGCTCAACCAAACTGGCAGAGTCTTGCCACTTGCTCTGTGTTTTTGCAAGCCCCGTTTCCTCTTTCTCTAGGGGCTAGCTTGTTCTTACTCCCAGGCTACTCTTCTAGATAAATATAATCCACCTGTTTCCTCCTTACTGCCCCCATCCCACTCCAGTCTGGTCCCTTATTTGATATTGTTTATAGCTTCCTTCCCTCAGAATTTCATGTGGGCAAAACACTTCGTCTCAGTTTGACAGTTTTAAAAAATATTTCCTCTGGAAGCTTTAAAATTAATGCCATGGGTGATACCTAACATGGGACATTTCTCCCCCCACATGGTGGGTTTTTTAGAGAATGAGCAAGAGCTTACAATACAAACTTTGGGCTGCCATAACAACAGATGATACTACCAGCTCAATCCGTTTTCCTAAAATAAAATGCCAGATTAAATTAATTTATCTGTGCCCATGTATTATAATACCACCAGTGAGGTAGATCCTAGAGCTTCATGAAGTAACTATTAACTGATGAGAAATATTTTCAAGTGTAAAAGAGCATTTTGTGCAGCTAACTTAAAATTTCCCAGCCTGTCTGGCTTAACACAGAATTACATTAAAAATATTCATGGATTCTTCTCTAAGCCATAAGGGAGATGCTAAGCATTAAATAACTTTACAGTCTGAGAAGACAGTCAAGTTTAGTGTATGTGTAAACATCTTAATATTTTTATTGTAATAGTTTATTATATATCCGTTGGCATTCATAGAGGAGACATTCTTATGGTTGTATCCAGTGGTAAAGCTGTTGTTCTCTCTGACTTCAATTACAAGAAGTTCAGTGCTTAAATTTAGCAGGAGATTTAGCAGTTCCAGCTGGAAGATTGATTTTTGTTCTTAGAAAGTCTACCTTTTGGGTGCACTAGGGCGAAAAGAATTTTATTATTTTTCTACTAGGGAGGAGAGTATATCACAGAGTATGTGGTACAGAACAGCTGATTTTGACTAGATGTTCTTATTCATTCATGAGAAATTTCAGTTTGCAGTTTACTTGACCAAAGCAAAGCGCATCAATTAGCTTGGAAGTATTCCTTGTGCAGAACAGGCAAGTTAGAATACACTAGTATTGCAGTTTACATTTCCTGCATATTTTGTGATGTCTCTTTTTGTGAACAAGCCCTCAAACTAGAAACCAGTAATATCTGCCCCAAAACAGTCTTCAAGGGATTATGAATAATTCTGTTAAAAAGAGATTTTCTCCAGTTGCTGGTGTTTTCCTTTAAATTCACTTGATTTTTTTTCCTTGTTTAAATTTATTTTTATTTTTTATTAACAGAGCTTTGCCCTGTGTGCGAAAGCATGCAGCATCTTGAGTTAACAGTCACCTTAATTGAAGGAAATTACATATTCTGGTACTCTGCAACTGACGTACTTTAAACATTAGTAGGAGATAGTACAGAGATGCACCTCTCTGTAAAACACCACAAAAATCTGCTAAAGGCAGCAGTTTCTGAATAGTTGACATGAAAATACAAAAGTCCAGGGCAGAGAAAGGAGAAGGAAAGCTGAACAAAATTATGTAGGTAGTTCAGGTATTTCATGCAGTGGTGTTTCCTAATAAATGTTTAAGTTGAAATCTAAAACTTTCTTTCATTTATGCTGTTACAAATCCCTGTTCCTTGGTGGTTCTTTCTGCTCTGTAATAGGGCAAGTGGTTGATATGGTAGAATTAGACATTGTAGCAAATGGTTAGGTTGGAAATGTCAGTTTTAATATCTCATTTGTTGGCTTGAGGTTGTGAAGCTGTGTGGATTTTCAGGGAAACTGGCGACACTGTGGGATTGCATACAGCACTGAAAACCTAATTGCTGAAGTATTCTGTCCTGGCCTTTGATTCACTGTGTTTCCTATCTTTAACTCAGGAAATACCACGATAAATTTGCAGTCTGAGATTAGTTCCTAGTCTTTAATTGCAGCCAGGTTAATTCCAAATGAGTTAAATATTTTTTCTTTTTTTTCTTTGACTTAAAAGGTAATCACTTTATCAAATTTTTTGCCCCTTGGTGTGGTCATTGCAAGGCTTTGGCCCCAACCTGGGAACAACTGGCCCAAGCTTTTGAGCATTCAGAAACTGTCAAGATTGGCAAGGTAGGTGAAGTGTTCTTATTCTGAAAATGTCTTTTGTATGAATGGATGTTTCAGCCAAATATCATGCTTTTCATGCTGTGATTTGTAAATAACAATTGTTTTGTTTGTCACTTCTTAAATCCTTTTATAGTAATAGTTTCTATTTTAATTTTGAGATGGTTATTTTCTCACACATACATAGTTGACAGGACTCCCTCGTTTTAAGCAAGGACTTGTTAGAAACACAGCTAGCTCTCTGTGTTTCAGAGAGAGCTGGGAGTAAGTCTTAATAGCTAAAATGCAGGAAATAATATTTTGAGATTTGTTTTTTATTATGCTTCCCCTCTGTCAGAACTTTCAGTGTTTATTTTGAGTGGGAAAGTGACTTCTAATTTGCTATTTACAGCATTGGATTCTATTTAGCAAGTTTCAGAACTACAGAGCTCTTTATGATGAATTATTTCTCCTGTCTTCTCGCTTCTCCCTCACTTCTCCCTCGCTTCTCCCTCTCTTCTCCTCCTCCACAGAACTTTCTAAAGGTTTTGGGGGGCCTTCCACCTTAAAAACTGATATGTTGTCCTGCTTTACTATTTCCCTTAGGGTTGATAACCAGATTCTGTGGTGTATTTACCATGAGAACTTGTTACTTGTACATGGAATGACTTCTTTGCAGAGGTATGGAGGTGGTCTGGCAATTGCAGTTACTGGCTTTATTTGCTGACCCATACCTAAGTCCAGGTGGCTCAAGATGTGAATCCCTCTCTATTTGCCAGCAGTGGAAAACTGACTGGGCTCAGCTTCCATATCCTTAAGCTTTCGGAGGGCATCCACTGATCTGAAAGGCTGTGTTGACAGTTTGTGGTGTTGTCAGTCCCACAGAGGGGTGAAATCCCAGCCATCTCCCCTGTCTCTGCCCCCATGGCGCTTTCAGCTGAGCCTAGGGGTGATGAGCTTGACTTCTTTTTTTTTATTATTATTTTAATTTTAATGCTTTGAAAATCTGCTAATTCAGGTATACTGTAGATGTGAAGAGCAGGTCAGCATAGTTGAACTTTAGAGAAGACATACCATTTTGACACCCGGTGGATATAAAATTAGTTTCCCTCTGAGAATAAGATACCAGAGGCTATTACTCCTTTGACGGTGTCTTTACCAAATGTTGCATCTGCTGATTTATTTTTTGAGAACCTGGAATGCTTGCTGTCTGATAAAATAATTGCTTAGCTTAAGTATCTTGTGAAGTTACCATTCTGGGTTACCCAGAGAAAAATAAACAAAAAAAATCCAAAATTTCTGTTTATTCAGTTGTCTGTCATGTTTTTGCTGTTACTGATAGTTGCTATTTAATAAAGCCACTAAGAATTGTCTCCATGCCTAGTCAATTTTGTGTAAATGTATACCTCACGAAACTATTTGAAATATGTCTTGGCTAAGATTCTAAGTCTGTAAGTAAACAGAAAACACAACGGTTTCTAAGAAGGTTGAACCACAACCTTCATGTAAACTGGGGGAATAGCGTCTTAGCAATAATACCTACTGGTAGGATTCTCTTTAATTGCTAAAATTGATCTTCAGTGATCTGGGGCAAAGTGTTTCTAATGCAAAATTCTAAATCCAAGTGCTGTCTGGAGCAAAGTCTTCAATGCTTAAGTTATGGGTTTTTTTCCCCCCTCTTTTTCATCTGCTTCAAAAAAGATTATAAACTGATAACTTTACAGGTTAGTTATGACATATTAGAATTGAATGTTTCTATGCACTTGGAACTTCCCTTGGAGCAAAGCTAACTTGCTAGGTGTTGACGTGTCTTCTGAAGTCTTTAAAGAGTAGCCTTCTGAAAAATGGATGAGCCAATATATCTTCATTTTAAAGCTCTCTCACATTAGTGTTTTGTGTCTCACTGTCCATGTGGTCTTTTTATTCACTGAGAATACCAAGTGCTTGTTTTAATTGGAATATTTAATTATGTCTTCATTGTTCTTTGTAACTGTTACTACATGCTTCTATCCATACCTCACTCCCCAATCCCTTAAAAACAAAAAAAAGGCAACCATGCACACAGCCTCCCAATTATACAACCAAACCACTATTTGGAAAGCAGACATAATTGTTCTCAAGACAGTACTTGGTACTGAGCAATGCCAAGCATTGCTAGTTCCTGTTTTTTTTCTGAGATTTTAAACATAAGGGAAGCAATGATGCCTGTTGTATATTTATTTTATGCACTGACTGGTTTATATTTTTTTCAAAATGCAGGTTGACTGTACCCAGCATTATGAAGTCTGCTCTGAAAACCAAGTTCGTGGCTATCCCACACTCCTCTGGTTTAGGAATGGTGAAAAGGTGAGTCTGCAAGCTCAGCAAAAGATCAGACTATTTTTTCCTAAACAATACTTGGACTATGTTTGCATTCTGGGGAAAAAACAGATCAAGTGGGCATACAGGAAAGTCTCCTTGTGAGACAAAAGGGTGTTGGAGCTTCAGTCTGGTACTGGAAGAGCTGTCCTTCATCCACAGATGAAGCTCTTTGTGCTTTGCAAATAACCAGTATGATGTTCAAAAAATCTGTAAGTAGTATGTCCAGTTATGCTACTGGGTAAGGGAACTCTGGGTGTACTTTATCTTAATACCTTACCTCCTATGGAATACAAAACCACAGATGAAATAGAAATAATTAAAAAAAAATATATTTCGCAATGTGTATCAGAAGGTTCTCATCTGTAAGTTCTGCCTATCTGCTGAGTGATGGCTGAGTGACACAGATTTTCCTTGTTATAAATCTGAACACTTCTTATGACACTGAATGAGAGTCCTGTGGGCCCAATTGACATTTTTCCTTGTAGCAAGTCAAAGAATTTCAATATTCTGAAGTTATGGGAAAGTAAAATATTTATAAATACCATATACGTTAACAGCAGCAAATAAACACATTATAAATAGTAGTGTTGACGTATGTTTCACACTTTCAAGATAAATTATATGTATGAAATTGATATTAAAAATAGGTCTGCCAGCAGGGAACCCAGGACTTCTCTTTGGGGTGGTGGTGGTTTTTTTACCCTTTCCTCTTGTATTCCTTTTTGAAGATCCAGAGTATCAGAGATTAAAGTTTTGCTCCTCAGTACAGTTCAGTGGCTGTTGCTTGTGGCAGTTTTCTGGCCCTCTAAAGAGAAATTGGCTGTAAGTACCTTCCAGTACACATGAGGTTTGGTATAAGCACCCCTATAAGATCAGACACTCCAGGGAATTTAAATGAAGTAGCACCTGGATGTTTGCATCCCAACCTGGTTGATATGCGAAATATATGGCCTTGTTATAGCTGGAGCAGCTGTGCCTGGCACACGTCAGAAGCAGACCTGGAAGCTGAGGGAGCAAGGCAGACAAGGTGCCACATCCAAGGTTAGAGGTGTTTTCAGTTAGTTAAACTTTGGTCTGTGTGGGGCGTGAGTTTGAAGCATGGGAAGTGTTCTGCTGTTTCTCCAGAATGGTTTTCCAGCGGCTTTATTTTTCAGGTAGCCACAGATGGCAAGATACCTTGCCAGAACTGTACTGTGTTGATCTAGAAAAGTTAGCTGTGGTTTTTCTTGACAAGCCAGATCACTTTTTTTTTTTTTGGACCCTTTATAATTATGGAAGTTTGAGTTGCTCGGATTTATTTGAATCGAGTGTGGTGAAATAAAAAGCTGGATCACTGCGGTTGTATTTGGTAAAGCTGAAACTCAGCCATTAGTCTGAACAATATATTTCTGTTGACATCAAACTGGCTTTTCTTTGTTGGCAGTGTGGTATTCCCTGGTGGCGTGCTGCCACCAGAATCACATCTTCCTTTGTGGGCTAATACAATATATTTAAACAAAACACAAACCAACCCCAACAACTTTCCAATAATCTGACGCAGAAATTCCTGGAAGTCTCTCTGGCTGTTATTGTACTGTTTAGTAAGGAGGGAAGGAAGAGAACGGCTTCAGCCGTCCAGCATTGTTGTCTGTCATGCCATCATCCCCTTTGTCATAACTGAAGTCTGGCATCACAGAATCCCTCTTGGTTAGACGCGGCAGAAACCCTGGGAGGAATGAACGGGCACTGCCGAAATGGAGACAAAAAAGCAGGTACAGGCTTCTTGCATCATCTTAGATTAATTCCTCTGTGATTTAGATCCAACATGGGGAAGGTGGCCAGTTCCAAGTAACACTATCCATGATAAAAGAAGGCAAATGTGTAAAAAGAGTTCCAAAGATATAGGAAATAGTTGCAGATGTGTCTGTTCTTCCTTCCAGCCTATGGAAGATTGTATGCTCTTTCTTGAAGAGTCACTCCTCATCTGAGAGAGGAGATACATCTTGTAGCCCACACATCATGGGACTGAAACTTGAGAGTTTCATTCGAAGTGGATGTGTAGTGTCTCAAAGAGATTATGTCTCTTTTGAACAGGGAAATTAGCACTAATTTTTTCAGAGGGCGCTGAGGGCAATCATGCAAGAGCCAGTTTGGAGGTGGCTGACAGGGGGTTTGAGACTAGAAACTGCTCAGAGATGTTCTCATTTCTTGTTCTCTGGAGTTGTTAAAGTACTTGAGATGCAGGGAAGCATCTAAGGCAAACTGTGGCTTCTTGAAGATCTGGCTAGTCGAGAGCTGTATGTGAGGGTTCAAAAATGTGACTTAACTTTGGTCAGAGTGGTGCTGTTGGAGTCGCCTGGCCCGCAGCATACAGCGGTTGTCTCTTGCTCCCAGGTGAACTGAGGTACCCAGAGAGCATTGCCTCACTGTTTGGGTCTTCTGGGGGTGTGTGACAAGTGTGTGGGCCACAGGAACGATGGTGTAGTTCAAGTGACAGAGGTGGCATGCAAGTCCGTCTTTCAGTCCTGTCAAAACACTGGACAGAGCCCTCATGGTACCAGCGACCATCGCCAAACAGTGATGGGTATTTTGGTGCTCCTTGCCGTAGCTTTAGGTTCGGAAAAAGAAAACCTTGAAAATGAAGGTCAAAGTGGAAAAGCTTCTGAAGTTTGCTTCTACATTTCTAAAGTAGCTTTCATTTCAAGGAAATTTTACATTGTTCACTTTTGATACAGAAGAATCTATGGCAAATCCTGAAGACGTGGAGTGAATGGGATGCCGTGGAGAAGTTTATCAACTATATAATCATGTTTATTATAAATAAGCTTACACTTGGCAATCTTATGTTTTTCTGGTAATCATCCATTTGCCAGATTAACTGCATATACACACTCACGCAAACTATTTGATAATTGCAGGGTGACCAGTACAAAGGCAAAAGGGACTTCGATTCCTTAAAGGAATATGTGGATTCCCAACTACAGAGCTCAGGAAAAGAGCCCTCAGCAGACAAACCTGCTGAAGCCCCGCAGCCACCCGCAGAACCCACCCCTGTTGAGGTAAGTGCTCCTGCACTCCCCAGTGGAGTTAAAAGTGGTCAAACTATTTCAGCAGCCTGAGCCTTCCATGTGTTTCTCTCTTTGATAGCTTAAGAATGTAAACTGAACCAACCACTTCTCTGGTTATTTTTTTTTAGTAATTAATGAGTGGAATCAGACCATAAATCCTAGTGATACTTTTAGTAACCTAAGGAATTGGAGAAGGAAAAAATAAATCTGGCTTTTTTTTTAATGGTTGCAATAAGTCGTTTAAATAGAGCGGCACTGATAACAGTCTTTTTTGGTCTGCGGAACTCCTGGCACCTCAGTCTCTATGACGGCGTATTTCATCGCTATGGAGATGAGCATTTCTTGCAAGATTCTCACTTGAACCCAGGAGGATGGTGCACGCTGCTTAGCCCCTAAAAAAAGCCAGTGTCCTATACTTATGGACTATCTGCAGATACAACAAACAAGCAAAGGTTATGAAGACTGATCTAAATGTGGCATGGTAACATGTCCTGCAACAAGGAAACTCCTCAGGTTTGAAGGCTGATTCTAATCCTGGTTGTAGGAGCTACAGGGGTTATAAATGTTGCCAAGGAATTGATAGGAATAACTTTATCACCTTTGCATAGTTGCACTTCATGTCATTTAGTTTTCTGTCTTTTTTTAATCAGTTTGGCATTTCATCTGCTGTTTTTCTTGTAGCTGACTATGAAATTGGTGAGGTTGAGGAATTAGGGATGGTTTTCGAGCATACTTTTTCATGAAATGTGGAAAACATACTTCTGCCTAGAAGAAAAGGGATGATGATTTACACTCCCTTGTGATGTTGAATGAACTTACGTAATTAAAAAGCATAAATATTATTAATATAAATACAGTTTATATGCAGCTTGTCACAGGAGCATATTGCTTTTCCCAGTTGACTTTTCCAGCAACATTACTCATCTAGCATAAAGTAGCTTACCAAACATTATAGACAACATAGATTGGCAATTTTCATACCCCTGATTTTTTTTTAATTGACCTCATATTTGGAAGATCCTAGTGAGCTGGTGGTTAGTACAATGAAGAAAGCAATTAATTGTCTATTTTTATAGAAATAACACAAACCACATGTGATGCAAATTCCCACTTATGCCTTGCATGCACCAGCACAAGTACAAACAAGAAAGGATTGTGCGGGGATATTTTGCCAAATCATAGACACAGTGTAGGACTCCACTTGTCCTTGCAACTTTACATCACAGCTTTGGATGCCACCATTTCTTGGTTGCTCATCTTCAGACACCTTGGTTCTGGTTTTGTTTTCATGACTTTTGAAACAAGGGGTTGGCTCACATAGCCAGCAAACACCGACTGCATTCGCCCACAGCCGGTACCACACGCAGCAAAAGCAACGAGTTCCAACTTCAAATTTGTGTCCCTGCCTGGACTCTCCCAGCTCTTACATGGGCCAGGTACTTGCCAGCCCTTTCACAGACACTGTATTTTATGTCTGTGAGGCTTCTTTCCTGGCAGACATTGCTAAAATAAACTCAAAAATGATCCAAATGGGTTACGGTAGAGTGACCAGCAGATCCTCAGATTATGTGATTGCATAAGGTGTCTTTTCTTAAGAAACCAAGCCTAAAATTGAGCTGTCTGATATTAAACTTATTTTTGTGGTTATATACTTCACATGGCTATTCCGATAGTAATCTACAGATATTTAAAATGTGTTTTACTATGCGGATCATGGGGAGGATATTGTTTATGGGGTTTTCAGATTTGGTATCTTAGATTGTAAATGATGTTTGGAATATCTGGATTGGATATGCATTTAGGAAATTCAGAATAAAAGAACACGTATTTAGTGCTCTTTTTTTCTTCATTTAATTCTTTGTAATTAATAGTTAGAAAGTATAATTTCTAAATAATTCTTTAGAGGTAGTAGCACTTCAACCTAATGAAATAACTTAATTTCATGAACTAATAGTTATTTACAGAATGTTTAAAGGTACAGGATAAATTGTCATTTCAAGTTTATTTTTAGCTTCTCTTCATAAATCTCCTTCTGGGTTTAAAGTATAATGGGTAATACTGTCAGTTGCACTCTTTTCCTTTTGCTTCCATTTGAATTTGAAGCTTTTATAGGCATGTGATTTATTTATTTCCTTTTAGTCCCTCCCACCCTTATGGGTTTCACACAAAAAAATGGAGTTTGTTACTGTTTTGTGTTCTCACGTGAGACCCTGTGCAAGCAATGTGCTGTCCTCCCATCCCTCCTGTGCCATTGCTCCCATGTCCTCTTGAGAGGCAAATAACGTGTTTCTGGTAACAGCTTTTTCTGTGCATGCAACACTGGGTAACAGCAGAGGGAGAACAGCTGTCAAGACATCACTAGTGTGCTTTAAATACCTCATTAAACTCTCAGGTGGCCATTCTGTGCTTTAAGCCAACTCTTCTCATGGTTGCTCCTTGAAACTTTTGCATGACAGTGTATTAAAATGAAGGCAATTTTTTTCCAACGACTAAAAATTTGGATACAGGCAAATCCCCTGAAAACAGGGATGTTTTGTTTCTCTGATTGTGGATGAGATTCAGCACGAAATACGCATTTCTCTGCTGCGTCTTTATATAGGATGTCCTGAGTTGGAAGGGACCCACAAGGATCATTGAGTCCAGCTCCTGTCCCTGCACAGGACAACCCCACAGTTCACACCGTGTGTCTGAGGGTGCTGTCCAGTCTCTTCTTGAACACTGTCAGGCTTGGAGTCTCTCTAGGAGTGGAAAGCAGCTGAAGGGTGGAAGCGAGCTGTGCTGCTGCTACTCTTGTTTACCTCATCAATACTACTGTCTTTTCCAGTTTGAATTTCCCTTTCAGGTAGCAAAAAGCTTGTTTGGCTGATGTTATCTATACAAAAAGTTTTGACTCTTTTTTTCTTTTTTTCTTTATGAACAGGCTGCAGTGCTCTCTCTCTCTGAAAAAGACTTCGATGCAACCATTGCTAGGGGGATCACCTTTATTAAATTCTTTGCTCCATGGTAAGAAGTCTGCACCTGTTCTTATTGAGGATTACTGCTGGTCTCTTCTGTCAGTGCATTAGTTGCTGTAGGTCTTTGAGTTGTATGTAGTACGGTATTTGTTGTCTGGATCTAAAATGTGAATTAACTGAGGAATGTGTGTGTGGGCAAGAGTTAGAGCAAAAATAGCTCAGTCTGTTTAAGCTTTTTTGGGATCCCTCTCTCTGGAAAGGCTGACAGAGAAGCTTTACTATGTCAGCCCCAGGCAATGCTGGGGAACAAGGAGAGTGAAGTTGTCTTTGCTGGCTCAGCGTGCTCCTGTCCCTTGATTAGGGTCAGGTGAGGGGAGCGTATCACCAGTGTTGGGAAAGGAGAGCGTGCTGGCCTTTGTGTCCTTTCCTGCCACAACCAGCCTCTCTTGAAGGTCTCACTGGAGCATCTGGGAACTGCTACAGGCTGCAGAGCTGTTTTGAGATGTTCTTAAAATAGTATATTCCGTGTAATATGTCCCAAAAGTGACCCAAGGTAGAAATGTCCAATGCAGATGGTGTAGGTGTAGAGACCTGCTCCGGCAGGGGGATTGGACTAGATGATCTTTCGAGGTCCCTTCCAATCCCTAACATTCTGTGATTCTGCGAAAGCGCTGGGGAGGAAAACGTAATGTCCTGTCTTCAATCTGCCATCACTGGCATAAGCTGCAGAGCCTGGGACCTGAGCTGGTGTAACATCTCAGCATCACAAACTCATACAACAAATATTTTTCCCCCTTTTCTTACTGTTTCCTTTCTGAGACCAAAAAAAGTTTTACTTTTCTCTTTCTGGTTTATGCGCTTCATCATATTTGTGCCTGGGTTGAATTTGATGGAATTTGCATGCCATCTTTCTCATCCATTGCCCAGACTGTTACCCCACAGAAAGAAGCCTATCGTAGGGGCAGATTAAAATTAAACTGTATTTCACTGTGTGAAAGATAACACATCTCTGATTTCATCACTGGTCACCTCACTAATGCAGTATATAAAATATAAAAAGATCTTTTGTTTGTGGTGGTAAAAGGTCATCATTACAAAACAACACAAGAAGATGCAACCAATATTTAAATGTGCTCAGGAGTATCAAAATATTGCAGCTTAACTTTGACAGTAGGCATGAATGTTTCTTATTGTAGGCAAGAAGTACCAGGGAAAGTTTCATTTTACGTAATCTCAATGATGCAGTCTTTTCCAGTGTTGTCACCCTTCTTACTGCAGTCTGGTTTACTACTTGAGAGACACTTCTGTGATCTCTTATGTCTGAAAGATCTGCTTTTGGATGTGGGCAAGTATCTGCCACCACTGTGTTAAGAAATACCCTGCCCATGCACACATCCCCCTTCATGTTTACTGCTCTTTCTTCACTCCCTTTATCCTCTCTGTGCACTGTGAGGGACTGAGATTGAATCTGTGCCTGTGCTGCTACTGTGCCACCAGCAGAACCAGCTGGGAAATTCAATTTACAGCTGTGCACAAAGCAGCTTCTAGTCTGATTTCTGAACCCAGGGCTTGTTGGCACATGCAGATGTTCATTATCTGAGAAACTTTTTCCAGAAAAGATTGAGGTAAAGAAATGCTCCCTTTTTAATTAACTTCTGCACGTTAACCACCTCCTCATCTTGTGAGATTCTAATGGGGTGCTGTTGGATCTCGGAGATATGATCAGTGTTGGATGACAGGCTGAGAAATGGTGGTTCAGGATGCAGAGTCAAGTTCTTAAACCAGTGTGTGCTCCCTGGCTGCAATGTTCAGAAAGCCACCGTTTAGGAAAATACTTCCTATATTTATGTAGCTGGTATCCTAGTTTTAGCTCTGAAAGTCAGGCTTGTGTATACAGTTGTAGTGCTCTGCATATAAATGACCCTTTTCTCTTCCAAGTGGATTAATTTATGTAGGGCTCAGCAAACACTATTATGTTGCTTGCTAGTTGTGTCTTTCAGTTAGTTTTGGATAAATATTGATGTTAACTTGCACAGTAAGCATAAAATCATCCTGTTCTAGTAGTTTCTATGCATGGTCAGAAATGCTTTTATACTGTCACTGTGTATTTAAAGATACACTGGCTTGCATTAAGAAAACTTTTGCTGAGACATCTTTCATTATTTTTGTAAATGCCCTGATCCAGCCTCGAGGCAATTGCGGGGCTGTTTTAATAACCCAATTAAGGTGCAGCTGGGTTAGAACAGAATGAGCAATGCAGCTTTAAAGTCTAAACTGCTTTGGGATTTCTTGAAGGCAGTAAGAAGTTCAAGTTATGAACTTGTCTAAGCCAAGTTCAAAATATAAACAAAAGTAATACCTTACTATAGTTCCTGCCATTTTATGGTATAATTTTCTCTCTTGACACTAGTGTTTCATTGTGTGTACTCTGTGGACCACATTCTCACATTACTGTAGAGACATAAGGGAATAAAATAGAAACGGGCTTTTTTGTGTTATTGATGGTACAACTGGAATAATTCTCTGTTTAATGCAAATCCGAATAAGGCCTCATCTGTAATTTTTTTGTCATGTGCTAAGTTAAACTTAGTGACTATCAAACAATTCCATTGTGGATCTACTGATCTACTGTGGATCTACTGCACTGAAAGTGCAGTGGTAATGGTTAAACTTGAAAGTACCTTCAGTGAAAAAGTGCATTAAACTGCTGCAGTGTTTCACAAAAACAGAATCTGTGTTGACAAATACCTCTATTAAAATTGAGTTTCCAGTGTTGAGAGATGCTGTGTTGGTCAAGGAGGCCATTAGGAACTGGGAGAAATTTAATACAGAAATTAAAATCTCATTTAAATAATCAGTGTATGTAGCTTTAGCATAACTGGCACATGCTACCTGAAAACTTAATTTGTACTGCAGACATTCCATGCCTTGCTTTTAACGTTTGTTTCTTAGCAATCTCTTTTTAAAATTTAAATATTCTCTGTGCTCATCTTCACTTGGCTTCATATTCCTCTGCAGGGCAAAAATGTTAATGCATGGACATCCAGAATACCATTCCAGATGAGACTAATGAAGGCCAGAGACTACTTCAGTGCTCAGCTTACATAAAATCACTGGTTTTCTTAGCTCATTTACTGACATAATAGTGCAAGGGAATTTGAGGGCCAAATCATTAGGGGATAGGAAAGGCAGCTAGTTAAACTTAGAGCTATTGCAGCAGGACAGTAGAGATAAACTGGAAGGTAGATCTGCGAAACAAATCTCTCTCTTTTGTTTCTAGGTGTGGTCACTGTAAGAACTTGGCTCCAACTTGGGAGAACCTTGCCAAAGAGCAATTTCCAGGTTTGACTGATGTCAAAATAGCAGAAGTAGACTGCACTGTGGAACGTAACGTCTGCAACAGATTTTCTGTAAGTGTGAAAGATCTGAAATGACCGGGCTCGTATTGTGTACCAGATGTTAGAGGCTCCAGGGTGCAGCCAAGCTGGCTGCTGTGTTGTGAGCGCCTGGTGTCAGCGCAGCTGTGTTCTCTGTGAGCCAAAAAAGGGGTCGTTCAGAATGGCACCTGGTGACACAGTTTCTTTCCTGGGCTGTTTGTGCAGACTTGGTCATTCTCATTAGTCGATAAAGCTGATTAAGTCCCTAATTTAAGAAGCCTCCCTCTGTGAAAGCACCAAAGCAGTCTTGTGGTAGCCACTGTAAAGTTCTGTTCCTAGAGAAAAGTATTTTGGTGCTGGTAGGCAGACACTCAAAGACAGGAGCTGGAGCTGCCGTTCCAGGAGCCCAGAGGAAAGTACATTATCCCTTTCATTTACAAATGTTCCGAAACTGCAGGTCGGCACTGGAAGTTCTGGCATGGTGTTTGAGTGTGATTCTTTTAAATTACAATGGCTTACTGTTTTAGAGGGGTTTGGTCAGATTTTTCAGTCAGGTAAATACAAGTGAAGGATACCAGTGAGTTTGGACATCAGTAACAAGTTTATTTTGTGTGTGTGTGTGTCTTTTGAAGGTTCGTGGCTATCCTACGCTTCTGCTTTTCCGAGGTGGAAAGAAAGTCAGTGAACATAATGGAACGAGAGACCTTGAATCACTGCATAGCTTTGTCTTGCGTCAAGCAAGGGATGAATTGTAATAAAAGTCTGGATGCTCCGTCCCTGGCTGTCTTTGTACAGTAGCTGAGGGATTTCAATCATCGCTAATTTTCAAATAGTGTATTTGGGGTTGGGGGGAGGGGAACGGGGATTTGGGCTTTTTAAAAATTTCTTTTTTAAGAAACTGAATGTACTATACATTGGTATCTTCCCTCTGTGTGTGTGTGTGTGTGTGTGTGTGTGTGTGTTAAAGACATGCTACCCTGTGTGTGAAGGAAAACTAACAAGTAGTTACTGTGCAAATTGAGAATATTTTAAGCACTGGTACTATTACTGCATTTCTGTGTTCCCACAATGAAGTGTAAATGGTTTCCTTTGAGACTAAAATACATTAAGAAAACCAGCTTAAGGGCACCAGTAGAATATTTTTGTCTTCAGGTTAGATTTGGTTAAAAAGCAGTCTTTACAAAATGCCCACCATTACTAGAAAGGTAAAAGCTACAGCTGTGTTGATTCACTTTGGCCTGTACAACTGTGCTTAAACCCTATTTGTCTTAATATAGCTGCTGGATAAGAAACAGAAAGTCACGGGAGGTTGCAAACACAAACATACACACATTTGGAAGATACCAAGCCACCACGAGCTGGTTGTTCCCTGTTAATCCTCTCAGTGTGGGAGGTCTAGCCATAATGAAAGTGATGGTACTGTAACATGTGCCTGAACATTACTGATGCCATAGTGTTCATGTGTCAGGTGAATTTTTGTAGGCTGCTTCCATCCAGCTCCAGAGGAGCAACTCTGCTCTACTTCTATAGAGCCAAAGTGAACAGGCGCTGTTGTAACTGCTCCGTTAACCTTAAATGATCAGAGCTGATGACACAGGTTTCCTACCCTCGCCTGCATCCACACTTTGTGCTAAACGGCTCCTTATTCAGAGTACTTAAACAACAAGTAGTACAACGTTTAGTTGTTGTTTTTTTCCGTTCGGCTATCCTACAGTAGTGTAAAGTAGTTCCCCACTCTTCTTGAGCCTTAACTTTTTCCCAAGCTGCAAGTGTTGCTGAGTTTGAATGCTAGGACTGGGCACTCTGTGGTGCCTTGGGTTAGAATATGGATCTGTTCTTTGGTGTGCAGAAGGTGTTCCATGTTAGACATAATTGAAAGCCAAAGAATTTACGCTACAGAGACTGTGATGATACAAAGACAACAGCAAACCAAGGACTGAATTCTGCCATCTTGTGTGCGTAGAAACTCATGGAATGAGGATGACTACAGGCTGAGTAATCTGTCAAGATGCTGATTTTTGTCCATCGTATGGAAGTTGGGTTTGTGTGTGTGTTTTTTTTTTAAAAAAAAAAAAAGGCAAAAACAGCAATGAATTTTTAAATCAGTGAATTTCTCATGGTACTTCACTGTCTGTCCAGAACTTTTGATGCTGTTCAATTTAAAAATGTGTAAGGATGAAAAAGCCACAGTGAAAGCTAAGTGTTGTACTGGCAGATGTATTAGATCAATGTATATACTTCTGCCTTAAAGGAAGCCTTTATTATCATGTTTTTAACAACTTTCTAGTGAAGCACAATCTCATGAGTTTCTTGTATAAAATCAAAGTGGTACAATTGTTTACACTGAGATTTTTCTAAATAAAAACTTTTTTAAAAAGCAGTCTTTCTATAAATGATACAGCACAATGAATATACAGTGGCAAGTGCAATAAATTATAGCTTGTATTTACAAGAAGCCTTTTAAATGCAAGAATTAGAGGTAAGTGCATTTAATACAAGTTTAATATTGATCAAAACAATTTGCTATTAGCTTCTGCTAGACAAACTGTTGCTACACTGTGAATGTATCCTTTATACCAGTTTGTTAGTTGCGTGAGTTGAAGGGGAGAGGTTGGCCAAAGACTTGCGTGTGGTGTTGAGATTCTGTCTTCCTGTAAATAAATTGTCCAGCTAGAGAATGAATGGCCCCTAAACTTTTAAGTCTGAATTACAGCTGTAGAAGCATCCTGACTTCCTTCCTGGGCAAGTGGTGGTAGCTGAGGCAGCTCCGTGTGGGGAGTGGAAGGAAGTTGCCTAAGAACAAGTGTAATAAAGTTCCATTGCTCAGTCAAATAGTAAACTGGAAAGACCAGCCGAGGTCTGTGTTCACACTAGTGTTTCTAACACAGGGTGCAGCCAGGCCAGCTCATGCTTGCAGCATCAGACTTATTCTCCAAGGACAGTTTAAGAGAACTGAAACATTTGCTTTGGCACAATTTAAGATGCTTACCGCCATGACGGATTTCAGGAGGAGACTAACAGGCTAGGTGAAGTAACTGGTCCTTCTAGACAAAAGGCAATTCCTAACCTTAAGAATTTTCTGTTATCTTGGACACCATGTATACTTTAAGTCTGAAGTACTAACACCAGTTTCTTAAGCTCGCTCTCTCTCTCCCTTCATCTTCGCCCCCCCCAAAAAAAAAAAAGAACTCACTTGTTTTGAGTGTTGGGTGCCTATCTGGTAAAGCTGCAGCATGCATCCAAGCAACTGCGAAGGCCACACTGCTACGTGAGACTAAGACCGTCCCATTCAATGTAAAGCGTCTGTGGGCAGATTTCTGCTTTGCGCGCGCTGGCTCGGCAGAGCTGAGCAGCCGCCGTGGCCCGGGGTCAGTCTGTGAGAAGTCCAGGGGTTTGCTCACACCCCTCCCCTGCATGAGGAATGTGCAGGGTGTTCCAAAAGGTGGCTGATCAATTATTTTTTTCTCCAAGGTCAGGTAGTTCACGAAAGCATGGACGGTAGGATGGAAGTTCATGGTAGAATCACAGAGTCCGTGTGAAGACTGTTTGTCAGTGACATCCACATGCTCTGACCACCATATTCCTGTACTTCTTCAAGATGACGTTAGAATTATCATCAAAATAAAGAACAGATATGGCATTTAGTTTGGTAGGTGCACAGCATGGTTTGGGAACGTAATCAGGATTCATAAGATGAACCTGTTGCCAAAAAGATAACACAACTGAGACAATGGTAACTTGTTTATAAATTCACCTATTGCTTTGGCATGGAGCTTTCTGGAGACTTACCAGAGTTTGTACAATGGCGTGATTGGTTGCGTTCATATGGGCATTGAGTGGAAATGAGCACTCCCCATCACAGTAGTTGGCTGCGTAGCCCTTTGGAGCGATTATCCAGTCCTTTTTAGGAAATAAACAGAACGTGATTCAAATTAAAAAGTTGCCAGCTTGTACAGACAACTGCATGCAATTAAGAGCAGCTGAAAATTTTCCGCTAACTTTTTCTTGAGGGTGAAAATGTGTTTTCACTGAAACTGTTAGGGGTTGGGTTGTTGGTTTTTGGGGCTCTTTTTGTGTGAGCCATGACTTTTCCATGGACACGCTAATTTTAATGCCCAAAGAATGGTGCATGTCTATGCACAGCTTAACTGCCACAAATTAAAAGAAATTTATTCCCAAAACTCTTTCTGGGTTGCCTTGTGGGGATTGTGGTTTGGATGCCTTTATGTTCCAACATTTCCTGCAGGTTAGAACTTTCCTAGGTTGAATCACAGCCTCAGCTGGTGTCCCCTCTTGGAGAAAGCCATGTATGTGCGTGTGCGTGCACACACAATTCAGCCAGAGAGCTCCAGAACAGGAATATCAAATGCTGGCGTGGTGATTCACAGACACTCTACCTTATACTATTTTTTACACAGGGACGCTGCTTGTCTGCTCAGGCCATTGTGGGAAGGTTTAGCTGTGTAACAGCTTCCCCACCTCTGCCAGACTCCTAAAGGAGGGACGGGACAGCTGGCCCGAGTGGCAGGTGCAAGCAGGTGGCCCTGGTGGCAATTTGAGTGCCGTGCTATGGAAGAAGGTGAGTCTTCACCAACAGGCTAATAAAAAATAAATTTTTTTTTTAAAAAATCACAGCATCCTTGCCACTGACACAAAAGCACCAAAAAGATAAAAGCATCACCAATTAGCAGGAGGCATTTTGTCTCCCTCAGTGTCAGGCTCTGCAGGTCACCCTGCAAAAGGACACAGCGCTACACTTCACATGCACGTAATTCTGAGATGGTTTCCCCTTCACCTGACAAGAATTAACCTAAGTGAGGTTGAATTGGGCTACAGCAGGCCTGAGCAGCCAGAGACTGTTGCTGCAGCTTTGCTGGCCAAGTTTGATCGCTAACGTGAGGATACCTGGGCACGGCAAAACCACCCCTTCATTTTACTGTGCTACCTCACCCACCATTCGCTCCCGGTTAACCAAGCCTATTTTCATAAAGACACTCACTCTCCTGCTACAGGAGACAGTACAGACCCTGTAATTAAATTTGTGGTTTAATGCGGTGTAAGGGAAGCCCTCTGCTAAAAAAAAAATAAAAAAAAATAAAAAATTACCGTTTTTCTGAAGGAGATAGCGGTGCCCAACAAGCCCAGGGGGCTGCTGCGCTGCCTCCATCACCTCCCTACAACAACTCTGGCAAAGAGCCCTTCCTTTGGTAGCATTGTACCTTTCTGCTCAAGCCTGCAACTAGAAAAGTGAAGGCAGTGCCTTCCAAGGCCATGAACTTCACAACTGGAATGGGTTCCTGCCTGGAAGCAGGGCAAGTGAGCTAAGGAGAGGTGGGAAGACTGCACAAGCAAAAAGAAAAGCCACTAACAAGTTCTGGGGAACAGGTACGACGAGTGGGCTGGAGCTGACATAAGCTACAAAAAATGCTGCTGTCCGTCTAGCGAGGAGAGGACTTTCATGTGTAGGGTATTACAGAAGCAGCAGGGGCATCCTGAATTATAATCTGGTAAAAATGAGACCTCCCTCACAGAAGTGCTGAATGAAATTTAAAAAAAAAAAAAAAAAAAAAAGAAAATATTAAGGCATTTTTTTTGAAACGTGATGTTTGATGACCTTACGGCCTGGTCCTAAATAACTTACTCTAACCAACTCTCTGTCCTCACTGTGTTTCAACCAAGCCCAGTCTTCAGTCTCCTTACTGCAGCCAGCGCTAATTGTGGGGCAGGGGTGGAAGATTTCAACACAACGGCCAAGGTTAAAATTAGGCTGATCACTAGAAAAAAAACTTCATTTGGTTAAAATCACTGCTTAACATCAGATTTTTTTCCTTACCATTAGAGGTACACAGCTATGAGCTGTTGCCCGTACTGTGACTCCCATGAGTGACAGACAATGGCTGTATACTCGAATGTCATAAAGTACCAAGCTTCCTCTGGATCTTATCAAATGTCACAACTATCAATATTTATTTGCCCTTCCCTGTGACTGGTTTTAGTGAGGAGGCACAAGGGACATTTTAAAGCATAATGGCAGCCTCAAGTGGAATTACGGTGACACTGTTTAGATAACATTTCATAACAAAATGTCTAGTTTACCCAGAGAGAAATATCACACACCTGCCATCCCAGGTCTTGGAAGCTAACATAAAGCTCATGCTTTCTGCACGCTGTTTTTAAGTCACTGCTGTTGTAATCTGTTAAAAGAAAGAGAGCAAAACAGGAATTTAGAAAGTAAAACAGGCAGAGCATTGCTGGATGGCACAGCTGGCCAGATGTGTGCACACTGCTGGCTCAGCGGCGAGAAACGGCAAGCTCCCTCAGCAGCCACAAAGATAAGGGTGGTGAGGGACATCCAAAGCAGGGCTGAAGCTTTTAAGATGCTTATGGGAACAGAGGCACCCAAGTAACAGTGACTTGGCTACCATTCCTTCAGCTGCCTTTGATAACCTAAAAAGCAGTGCTCGTAAAACACCTCCAGTAAAATGACTTCTTAAATCGACTCCTTTAGCCTGGCACAGGCTATATTCCTGCCGGGTGCTCAAATCCACCCCACTTCCCCGGCTGTGGTTTCCGACATGTGCTGCCCTAGGTGGTGAGCCCAAAATGCACACACTTACCCAGAGAATTACAAGCCCAGGAAGGTTAATCATCACCTTGTGCCCCTGCGCTGGTTACCAGAAGTCCTTAAACAGCTAAGATGATGCATTGCCAGCAAAGCCACATCCCCATCCCTCTCTGCCCTGGACATCACACACGACTCCATGCACCACCTCTGCTCTTGGACCTTTACAAATCGTTCTCCAAAAAACAAGCGCCTCCTCCCCATAACCTGCGTATTACCGAGAGCTGACATGAGATTCGACATGGTCTCAGTGTTAACTTGCTCCCTGGTGTCAGTGCAGAGACGTTCCCCCTTCCCCCGGCACAATGTAGGAAGATGTTTCGACCACACGCGAGCTGCTCCTGATGGCCCTACAAAATGCAGCTTTTGACGGCGAGTGGAATTTCCCATTTATATTTGGAAAGAGAGGCGGCTCCGCATGCGAACACCTGAAACCGCAGCGAGTGGAGGAGCTGAGCC
Source organism: Pampusana beccarii (assembly GCA_013399365.1). Lineage (NCBI taxonomy): Eukaryota > Metazoa > Chordata > Aves > Columbiformes > Columbidae > Pampusana > Pampusana beccarii. The sequence continues at coordinate 690,701 of VWYH01011081.1, read as the reverse complement.
GTGACAGAAGGGCCTTTCACCCCCGGGGGGCTGCACAAACCCAGCCTGGACAGGCGATGCTTGATCTCCCCGCTCCTTGGGCAGCTGCCGGACCTCGGCGCAGCAGCCACAGACGTCACCTTCGCAGCGAGGTGGCTTGGCAACCGGCTACGGCTGCCCAACCCGCGCTTTGTGCCCCACGGGATGGCAGCGACGTCAGCCAAGCGGCGTGGGAGCCCCGGTCCCCGTCCATGCTGGGCCCAGACCGGCCGTGTTTTCCTCCAGCGCCTTAACCACGGGGGCCTGCTCTCCTCTCGCACGCCTCGTTTATAAGCAAAGGCGCTTCCGTCAGCGGGCAGATGCCGCACGCTGATGCTCCTGCCTCCCGCTGCCCTGGGCCTGCTGGCCAACCAGCCCCACAGTGCCCCCAGCACGGCTTGAAAGGGCACCCTCCCAGCACAGCTTTCCTCCAATGCAGCAGCTGGGATACAAAAATATTTTTAGTGACTTTTTCCTTGGCTCTGAATAAGCCTTTCTTTTTCTTCCCTCCAGCACGCCTCTCCCCCCACCCCAAGTTTGGGAGCTACAAATGCAAATATTTATTCAAAAGAAAAACTATAATACTAAAAGCACATCCAACTGACATTAAGGGCAGCACAAGCATTACAGCTGGGTACAGTTAACGCTGAGGTCTAAAAAAACCCTACACCTCCAACCCAGCCTCCAAACCACCAAAGATTAGAGAGTTGTTTTTAGAAGCAGTTCGGGTTTTAAACTCTAAGGATTGCATTTCAGTCTTTCAATAGCTTCGCTTCAATCGTGGCTTTAATCAGGTGAGCAGAGCTGGTTAACAGCCTGCTGCAGCACAAACATCCACTCTTTCAGCAGCACTCAGTAGCAAGGACGAAGGTTTCTCTATTCAAGCTTTCCATTTTCAAACCAGACACAGCCTGGAGAAACCAGGGTGTGGTGCTTTTTCTCAGATGAAGCTTTTTAGTCCCTGGCTCGGCCCAGAAGCAAATTTCTAGCATGCAATGTTTCTAAATGATCTGGTCATAACAAGGCAAAAAAAAAAAAAGGGCAGAAGACACTTTTAGCAGTTAAAGGCTTTCATTTAAGTACCTGAAAATACAACTTCATTGTTCTTCAATGGGAAAGATCTTGTTTGCTTGGGGAACAATCAGATGTATGTGACAGGGAGTTAATTTGAGTTGATCAGTTCACAACCAAGTGGGTAGAACTACGCTGTGTTCCAAATCCAGCTACAATTTACCCAAATCAGCTATGGAGAAGGCAAGGGAAGCAGAGAAAACAGGAGTGGGAAGAAAGGCTGTGAGCAATCACAAGTCTAAGAAAACAAAGGAAAAGAACCAGCTGCTTAACAAGCTACATGAAGCAGACCACGTTATCAATGTGTCCCCTGTCACACTGCCTGAAATTGGCCCCTCAAAATGCTCCCCGGTTCGCTGGTTGGCAGTCGAGTCACCCGATTCACACATCAAGCATCGGCTACTCTCCATCCAAGGCAGACAGAGGCAGATCTGCCTCCTCACATGCCCAAACTCAGCCTTTGCTTGTGTGGAATGTCAACATATTAAACATGCCCTCTCTTAGGATTCGCACTCTACCCCGTTAAAATCACCTCAAGCTCCCCTGACCTCTCTTCTTGTTACATGTTTGCCTACCATGTCTGCTTTATGGACTGTACTTTAGCCCATCTTTTGGGATGTTACAGACTTTTTATCAACCCTTAGCAGTGGCTTCCTGAATCGGGGGAAAAAAAGCAGCAATACAGACGCACATAATAACAATCCATTCCCTACGCTTTGGGGCTCGGCATATGCCCTAGAGTCATGTACATCCACTTATGAGCCTGAAAAAAGAGGAATCTACACAGTGAAGGGGTTTTGGCATTGAGCTAAAACTCGCTGAGCTGCTCACGTTGGCCTCCAAAAGGCATTGTCTCGAAAGCATGGAAAGCACTATCAGCCACTCCGTAGTCGAGTGTGCTCAACTGTTTCAGCCCAAGTTGCTGTTAGAGGTGCTATGCAGTGCAAGACCCAACATCCAGGAGGCAAGAGGGTACGCGTCCCTCCGCGGCAACCCTGCAGAGGGGAGCCAGGAGGGCTGAGAAGAAGCAGCCCGCAGCGGGGGGATGCTGCAAACAGCCTTACGCTGCCACAACACGATGTGCGAGGATTGCTTGCCAGAGACCTTTGAAATCTGAGTTCAGAGAGCTGCTTTGGGAGCTCCTATAGACTCATTGCAGGTTTAACAAAATCATCTTTTTTTTTTTTTTTCCCCCTGAACATACCAATTCAGAAACAGTAGCCTGGCATTTACCGGGCACTGCATTTAATCACACTGCAAACTATTTTGTCTGAAACAGATATTTAAAAAAAAAAGCCCCAAACCTCTAGTCCTGCACTTAAAAATAACTTCCAGGGCAGCACATTTAGAACAGCACAGTTAAGATGGCTTGCCTCTGTGGCTTGTTTGCACTCAACATTGTCTGCTTTCACCAGAACCCAAGTCTGATTTTCTGCAAGCACAGATGTTTCTCTTAAAGCTGGACACTGGTATTTGTGTTGCTGAAAGGGGAGAGAGAATAGCCTGACCCTAATGGTCTTCCTCCTCCAGATTCTTACGCACCCACCTTAGATTTCCTATAACCTCTCCCACGTTAAGCGCTGGCAAAGAATATATAAATATTTACTGAGGCTGATCCATCTGAGAACACCCCTGCTGCTCCCAAGGTGCCATCTTACCAAATTCCACATGGTAATTAATTGCTTCTGTGGTCCAAAATAGCTTTGACAGAGGTCTCCAAGGCCACTCCCTTCTTCTTGGTGTTTGACTTTAGTGATTTGTCCGGATAAAGCTGGTGTAAACTGATCACGCAGTTAGTAACAGCCCACTTCACATGAAAGTGATCTGCTTGGGTGGGAAGAAGGGGTGATGTGGGGCTGACGTGGAGCCACATGTGAAGGCACAAAGAGAAACACCGGCCCCACCGCCCCAGTCCGCACCCAAGTGCTCTACTAAAGTGAAGACTGGCTGTGAAATAATGATGTTTACCAATAAGACCCAGAAGCATTTGGCCTTATTTGCCTCCAGTGCTTGCGCGTGCTGCCCTTTGCAGTATTTAGCTCCTGTATCACACAGAATCACAGAATGTTAGGGAATGGAAGGGACCTCAAAAGATCATCCAGTCCAATCCCCCTGCTGGAGCAGGAACACCCAGATGAGGTTACACAGGAAGGTGTCCAGGTGGGTTTTGAATGTCTCCAGAGAAGGAGACTCCACAACCTCCCTGGGCAGCCTGTTCCAGTGCTCTGGCACCCTCACTGAGAAGAAGTTTCTTCTCA